>CM052449.1:14735949-14821305 GCA_028533085.1 Varecia variegata | reverse complement strand
TGTGCTTTAAAACAAAGTATGCCAACATCCACAGTGCATACACAAAGTATACGATGACATAGGTGTATTAGCATTTGGTGAGAACAAATGCCAGTAAACACCTCTGAAATTTCAGAGGCATTTTGTAAGAACAGGCATTAGGGAGGATCTCCTGGGGTTAGGATGGATTGGCATCTTAGAACATTCTCCCTATTGTTAATGAAAGAATGAATCAGCCATTTAATTTCTATTCTATCTGAAACACGGGGAATTCCCAAGAAAAGATTTCTTCATACTCTGTCCTGAACAACAGAGAACATCCCATGCTTCACTCAATTTCCCAATTTATTATTATTATTTTTTAGTAGGAGTGGAATAAGATAATGGTCAGAGATGGGGAAGAGAATGGGCATTAAACATGATTTGCAGGTTAAATGTTTTCAAATCCTGGCTTAATGTATAATTTTTAAAAAACAAATAGAAAGTAAGACAAATATCTGAAAACATAATGATTTATTTTAATGATAATCCTTTGTGCTTATATTTAAGAACATCTAGATCTGTATAAACCTTGACTTCTCTCCCATGTCTCAATATTTATTTATACCATGTTGGTTTCTGACTCCTAGCATCTGTTTCTCCTTCCAGGAGTGCCTCTCAGATCTTTCTAACAGAATTATCATCCCCACATAGCTCATCACCTGTTAGGTTAAAGTGACACTAACCCCCCATCCCCAATCACCCAATTCCGGGACCCTATGACCTAGCTCAGACAATAAGAGTATTTTGCCACCTTGCCTGCAGTGATTGACTCACGACGGGCTTGTCCCAAGGCAGGCCAATGGGACTCAATCCCAGGGCACATGTGCTGAATTCTGCAGGACTACTGGGTTGGCAGGATATGAACTTGGAGTTTGCAAGCCTGGCTGGAGGGGAGAGCCTTTGGAGAATGAAACCAACCCAGAAGAGCACAGTGTGTTTGGGTATTTGCCTCCAACCATATCTGAAACCGGAAATAGCCCTAAACTTTTCAATACCTGGGCCACTACATTCCTAATTCTTCCTTTTTGGGATTATAGGGTGGAGAAGGGCGGAAAGTGTTTCTAAATCCATTTTGAAATGGGTTTCTCTAAAGAACCCCTATAGAAACACATACTCTGTTCCTTTGCCTGGAAAGCCTTCTTGTCTTCTCTTTACCTCCCAACTCAAGTTCCCTTTTCAAAGCCCAGCTCAAGCCCCACCCCTTCCAGGAAGTCTTCCTTGAGTAGCCAGCCTCATGAGCTCATCCTCCCTTGACCTCTTTCAGCACTCAGTGTTCCTATTCCTTGTCTGCCTGGATGGTTGACCTTGTAGTGCAAGTCTTTTTTTTTTTTTTTTTTTTCCTGGTGTTAATCTTATTTCCTAAGGGGTAAAGTCAGTCGTTAAATGTTTTTATTTCTCAGCCTTTTTACAGAAGGCAATACATAGCAGGTGAGCAACATATATATCTGAAGCTTTAATTAATGTGATGAAAATAGATACATTTTTTTATTCACTTACTAGTCCAGAATACAACCTTGCATGAAATACATGATTGCATAGTCATAAGGAAGATAAACACCAGGGATTGCAGCTTTCAGGATGATGCTACTTGGTATCAAAGGAAGGGCAAATTGAGAGTATCAGAGTTTTGAACTTACAGAGTATACGGTGAACATTTTTCATTGCTAGTAGAGAAGGAAATCAGTGTTAGTCTCTTCACCACTTATCATGTTCCACTCACAGTATTCTCAACATCATAAGAGTCTTGGTCACAAACAGTAAGATATATTGTAATTGAGTATTGAGCTGAAACATAAAAATGAAGTAGATTTCAGTTACTTAAATATCTAAATTCTTAGAACTCAACAACATCATGTTTAAGATGACTTCAAGAAAACCACCAAGCTTCAGACCTATGCCCCTATTTACCAGAAAGAACAGCTGCCCCACAGCCTTCCTGGAGCACCCTGGCTACTGAAATCTTTTCCTTGTTCAGAGATTTTCCTAGCAATGGCGATGCATTTAACATAAATGTGTTGCACACATACTGTGTACAAGGCCCGTAGGAAGTCCAGTAGGCTGTAAATAAAGCTTCCAACTAATAAAGAATTTAAGACCTAATAGGAGGAAGAAACCTGAGCCTCAGTCTCTGTAATGTAGAGTAGCAAAGTGAGGGTCCATGTAACAGAAGAGTAGTCTCATCCCCATCTCTCTCTGTCCACCTCCCAGTCCTCTTACCACTCCCAACCCTACCCTCTTCCTTCCACCCTTGTGGGACAGAGTCCATCACAGAGCTGAACATGTCTAAAGAAAAGCAACCTGGCAGTAGTTAAATACAATAACCATTTTCCTAGTCACCCAGTAACTTAGAAGCCAAGGTTTCAAAAGCAAAGCTCTGAATTTCTGGTCTTAGATTCACAGCCACTATTCAGTCTTATCACTAATTATATTTTTCATTAGCTATAGGGCAATGGTTTCCTGACAAGTCCTTTTTAAAGACTTACTTTGATTTAAAAAACGTCTTATGGTCTCAAATTCACACTTCATCAGTTTTGCCTCATGGGTAGGTTCATATAGCATAAACCCTCTGTTTGACTATCTTCCCACCCTGATCACTGCAAGATTCCTTTGTGAATGTTTATTTTCATATTCTCATTGGTAACTGGTGACACTTCAAGGTGAAGAAGTTGTTTTTCTTAGTCATTACATATTTGACTAATGCCAGAAATTACTTCCAGTTCTAATCTCATGTTGCTTATTCTGTTGCCTGAGAGATTTAAGTTTGCTGCATGAAAATAGCAATTTGAAGAGATGAAAGTTTAACAAATGCTATAAATAGCAACCAACGCTCTTGTCATTATAGTTAACTGCAGCACCACACCTAACTTCCCTTTCTGGTGTCTGTTGTTAACTATTATATCTGAAGTGAAACCTGTTTCCAGTACAATCAGTAGAATGAACAACGAAACCATAAATTGATCAAAGAAGTAGTGAAAGAATTTGATCGCTTCCGCACACAAAAGATCAAGCTGACTTTCAGGGATTCATACTGACCAATGCCCCTTTGGCGTTCCCAAGTTTGATGCCTACACCCTCTTCCATTTCCTTTTAAGGAATATCCTAATTGCTCAATTTACGAAATCCTGTATACAGAAGAATATTCATGGAGAGACATTACTTCCTCAGGTGTCTAAATGTATTTATTCTATACTTGCTCTATAAACCACAAAACTAACTTTAGCTGAATATTCATACCACACGTTATCTATTTCTAAAGCAGCTTCTTTTTACTAATCTTGGAAATGTATTTATATAAATACTAGATCTGCAGGTGCCATTACCAGAAGATAGAATATTTTTAGAGTTGAAAATTTCCAAGTCAAAAAGTATGTTTCCTCCCCAAAGCGAAAAGCATTGTTAGAAAACTATGGCAACGGTACATGGAGATGTTGCTTTATCATGTGTTCTGAAATATGTGGCTATTTATTTATTTTAATATAAATTTTTAAGAAAAAGATGACTACAGAAGAATATAGAGAACAATATAACGAATACCCATGTAGTCATGACTGAGAATTAACAGTGTTAATGAATGTCAACATTCTGCCATATTTAATTTCAAAACTTTCCCTTGTTTTTAAAATAAATTAGACATAGAAACAGATATGGTGTCCTTTTTAGCACTTGATTTTGCCCTGTCTGCTAATATTTTCACGTGTTAGTTTAATCATTCATCTTTAAGGTAAGCTTTTTGCAAACGAGAGCTCGCTTGCTTTTGTTTCTTGTCCCCATGACGAGCATGGTTTCTGGAACATAGTGGATGCTCCATACATGTTTGTTGATAAAGGAATGAATGAATAGAACTTTTTTTCTTTGTTATCCTCCTTTCTGCCTCCACATACCTTTTCCTCATTAGGGTTTAATTGGCTAATAATGGGGGCTGTTTTGCTTTCTCTTCTTTTTCTTTTCCTCTTTCCAAGAATTGGACTGATGTCCTGATCACTACTGGCCTCCAATAGGGTGTCCTTGGGTGTTGGCCTCTGTTCCTCCTGCTTTTGGTGCTGATGTAACTAATCTCTCCTGCCTTTTGAATGTGTCCACTGCCGTGTTAGCTTGTCGTGTGGAGGTGACAGCTTTGGGGAACAAGCAGATGCTACTTAGGGTGCCCTATGACTGACCATGCCACAGTGCCATGTCCTCTCCACTGCCACCCCACGTGCTGAAGCAAGGCACCTTGTGATGCCGTCCCTCCTCCCAATCCCAATGTGAAGTGGGGCATAAGTCCTGCTTTTTACAAACTTCTCCTCGTATCTGAAGCTTCTGTCATTTTATTATTCACTCTCATCTCAAGGTGAAGCCCAGGGAACTCAGCCCCTGAGAAGCAGGCAGCAACTTCACCCCCGTCTTGTGCTCGGTTTCATAGAAAATGGGGCACGGGGGGTATAGCTCAGTGGTAGAGCATTTGACTGCAGAAAGTGGGGTACGGTGGGTAAGCGCTCGGTCTCTGCAGTCAACCTGACTGCGTTTAAACCGCGACTCACCTACTCACCAGCTGTGTGGCCTTGGGCAAAGCTATTTGTTCTTTTCAGTCCTTAGTTTACTCATCATAAACCCCTATAGTAGTGTCAGTCTCATAGAACTTTGAGTGAATTGCACGTACAACGCATCTACATCAGTACTGGAGCAATAGAAAGAGTGGATGCATGGTGTTGCTATAAACCTCTGAGTCTTACTGATTCTGAAAGAAAAGTTGTTTTCTCCACACTGCCTCACAAACACAAGCGTTCTTAGGACAGTAAACAAAGCCTTACATTATGACAACCTCCTCTATACCCTGAAGCGAAGAACTCTATAAACTGGAATTACCCTCAATGATATTGGACTGCCCAAAACTGCAGCTGTCACATGACGGAATGATCAAAAGGTACACAGCCAAAAATGGTGAGAAGAAAGTATTGAAGAGCTGCACCGGATAGTCAATTAGAAGGAATATTATTTTTTCATTCTAAATGATGGTCATTTTCATAAATAATTTCACATTTGCAATTTTGTATTTTTATTCTTAAAGAGGGTCCCCAAAGCTTCCTCCCACCCCCTGTAAAATCTGAATGTGTCTCTGAACGGTTCTGAATCTTTTTTTTTATATTGAACTCTTTTGAGAATGTTATGCATTTCATGGACTCTCCGCAAAATTCATGCAATTTTTTATACAAGTTTAAGGGGTTCACCTATCCCATTTATTTATTTATTTATTTATTTATTTATTTATTTATTTATTTTTTGAGACAGCGTCTCGCTCTGTTGCCCAGGCTAGAGTGCCGTGGCGTCAGCCTAGCTCACAACAATCTCAAACTCCTGGGCTCAAGCGATCCTCCTGCCTCAGCCTCCCAAGTAGCTGGGACTATAGGCATGCACCACCATGCCCGGCTAATTTTTTTTTCTATACATATTTTTAGTTGCCCATATAATTTCTTTCTATTTTTTTAGTAGAGATGTGGTCTCGCTCTTGCTCAGGTTGGTCTCGAACTCCTGACCTCGAGCGATCCTCCCGCCTATTCCCTTTAAAGACCATTTATGGACGTCTGGTTAAGGACCCCTGATCCAAAGGAAGACCCCCCTGAGTTCAGCACTACGCATAAAGCATCAGTTGAGTACAAATAAAATTTCCTCGTCATTGCCTCAGGCTGGCACCCTTTCTTTCCACCTCACTTCCCTCCGCCTCTCACACGACTGTCTATGGCTTTTCTGCAGCCCCGGACACTAGTTGAAGCACTGGAGGGCGGATGCCCTGGCAAGGGTGAGGAGAGGCTGAAGTGCTCTTACCTGTGGGTTTTCTGGAAAACAAACATTCCTCAGGAGAAAAGTCACACGTATGAGGGATAAGAAAGTGAAGGATTTTATTTTTCATGTTGCCGACACTTTCAATTACGCCAGTGGCATCCCACATGCTCCCATAGCAACTTGTGTTTGTACCTAACTGGCCACACCATGCTAATGTGGTCTGATTATTTACCCTTTCTCAAATTATGCGGTTTTGGCAAACAGTGAATATATTATTCATCATTGTGATTCAACTTCTGGAACATAACAAGGCATCAATAAATGATTATTGAATGAATGAATGAAGAGGACTAGGGTTTTTTTAGCTACTGTTTATACCTATTGAATAGAACCCATAGAACCAAAATATCTTTCCCCAAGATGACAATAACCACAAAGTATCCTGCAGTTTATGTTACTAATAACTTTTATTCCCTTTTCAGCCTAATCCTCATAGGGCTAGCCAGTGTAAACTGGTAACAAAATCTGAGATGGTATCCATGATCAGACAAAACCCTTGAGGTTGAAACTAAAAGATTTATGCTATTTATGCATTTACTTTTATATTCATTCCAATATTGCTGGTTTATGTCCTCTGGGGGCGTTGAGAATTTTAATAATTAAAACATGCCTGGTACCCCCAGGAGATGTTGCACTGGAATATACTAAAATGCACATGGCTTTTCTATTTTAAAAATGGCAGATTGAAATTAAAAGACTGCTTCTAAAAGCAAGCGGATCTTGGATTTCCTCTTGGTTGAATTGAAGATTGCTATGTGACCGAATGTACACGATTATCCTCGACTTGCCACCTTAAGAGCTCGTAGTATTTGAGTCACCTTAATGCTTAGGAATTTCCTGTAATGAGTTTAGGCAATGAGTCCATGGGGCGTTCCCAGGAGGGGCCCTCCACGTGGAGCTGACCAGAGTCCAGGTCTTTATTATCTGATGCATTTTCACACTTTGTCCTCTGAGGCACTTCAGGAGCTAGTTACTGCCGGTTTAGAGTGACTTAAAAGCTCTGGCTCTTGGCTCATTGGTTCTCTTTCCTAAGTTTGCTTTGACTTCATAGAGAGAGAGAGAGAGAGAGTGTTGCCTAATGGTTAAGAGTCTGGACTCTGGAGCTAGACTTGGGCAAGTTATTTAATCTCTTTGGGTCTCATTGTCCTCAAGTGTAAAATGGAAATAATAATAATAGAACCTAACTACTTCACAGATTTGTTGTGAGGATCAAATGAGTTAATGTTTACAAAGCACTTTGAACCGTCTCTGGCACATAAGTGCTGTGATGTGTTAACTGTTGTTAATATTGCATCACTATAGCATTCCATTCCTCTTATGTGATGCGTAATATTGGCTTATAGTAAATAGAACAATGAAGGGAAAGCATCGAAGTGGGAAGGGGCACTGTCTGAGTTATCCCTTGAAATATTTTAAGTTTTGTAATAAAGTGGAGGAAATTTTCTTTAAGCAGAAGCTCCTCTGTGGGGATTCAGGAACTTGAGAGACATGTGCCGATAGCTCAGCTCTTTGGTGATGCTCCACCTAATCATCTGGCTGCAGTCGGAAAGTGAATGAACAAACCAGGGAAAGTATATGCAACTCTAGTATAACCAACAAAAGGTAAATTTTTCTAAGTGTTCAGCAGTCCCGGGGAGTCACCCATAGGAACAGCACTCCTCCCTTTAGCTGGGAACCCGAAAGCCCAGTGTCAAGGTTCTGACCTGTGGAAGGAGTAGTCCAATGTCGTCTCCTTGTGAGATTGTTGACACCAAGCTCACTGAGTCCGCTTTACCTTTCCTTGCATTTGTCTCACTGGACTTCTCTGAAGCGTTTGACTCAAAATACTTTCCTCTCTTGACTTCCATAACACCATGCTCTCCCAGTTTTCCTTTTACTTCTCTGGTCCACTCATTCCTGTGCCTTCGCTGATCACTGGGGCATGTCCAGCTGTAATTCCACAGGGTTTTGTACTAGGTTCTCTTCTCCTCTGTCCCTTTTCTTTTCCTGGTGACTTAATCTGTTCCTATGGCTTTCAACACTATCTATAAAATCATAAATTTTACATTTCCATGTTGAGCCCAGACCTCTGACCACAACAGGCATTATTATATTCTACTTCCTAACTGACTTCTCTATCTGGGTGTTTTTAACATAACATGCACAGAAGTGAATTTTTGACCTTCTCTCAATTTATTCCTTCTCCTGTCATTCTTATCTTAATAAAAGGCAACAGAAGTCTTGGAAATTCACCTTGACTGTTTCTTCTCTGTTAGGTTCTATTTTTAAAAACTGTCTAGAATATACACTGCCACCATCATAACTCAAACCACCATCAACTGTTGTCTGGAAAACTGATAGCTTCCTAAATTACCTTCTTACTTTTGGTCTTTCCTCTGTCTAATATACTTTCCACGTGGGAACTTGACAAATATGTCTAAACATGCGCCAGAACACAATGAAGAAAGCAAATATAGAGAGGCTAAGTGAATAACCCAAAGTGGGGAAGTCATAGAGCTTTTCACACACAGCTGTCTCTCCTTTCTGATTCTAACAAAGCTGCGGCATCATTAATGCATACTTTAGTGCAAAATGGTGGCCTTGCTCATAAGCATGACTTCCTTACTTCCAGGGTATTTTCATCTTTCTCAATGAGGCCGGCACCTGCTGTAGTATTCCACTCCACTCCAATCCCAGGCAACACGCTTGGAAATTTGCTCTCAACTTTAGTCACCTTTCTGACCCTCAGGTCTCCTGGTTCCTGAACATTTTCCACCCCAAGATCTCTCTATCCACTTCATGTCCGTCACCCACACACACCATCATAACGTTGACTTCAGATCACTCAGCGCTGCTCCACCCACAAGGTTTCAACACGAAATTCCTCTCTCTGCCTGTCATCCTCTCTTCCAAGTCTCAGTACCTACGCCGCCTGCTCTTGAGCCCAGTCAAAGCCTCTGTGTCATCAGCCTTCTCCCTTCTACAATGTCATTACCCGCTTTTCTGGAAGCAGTTGGCTCTATGCAGCCAAGATTTGATTTCAAGGAGGAAGCCACTGTTTCTTGTCCCACTGACATAACCAAACATAAGTGAAAAAAATTACAAAGTGGCATGATGGCGTCCAAAACAAAATCATGCTGTCAATCTCAGTTGTCCCTTGGGAAGCTGAGCATTTCTTTGGTTCATCTGTTTTTAATGTTCTACTGAATTAATTATAATGGTTGTTTAAAAACTTTTTCATTGCTTTAAATTCCAAACCTCATCCCATCACACTTATTCTGAAGAGAGTGCCTTTCAGCCCTTTTGCTTTAGAAGTAACGCTAGAAAAATTAACTTTCTTTTTACACACAACTTGTCTTCTTTCTCTCTGTCTTTACACACACACACACATACACACACACACACAATATGATGGAATAAAAAGCAAATGAACTATATATACGCAGTGCTCTTTGGAAGAGGCAATTTTACACCGTTCAAATTTTTATTTTCCTTTAGATTTCAACTGACAAAACATGCTTTTTCATTTCTCATCACATTTGATGTTATTAGACCTTTCTCTTCACCTTAATACAGAGTTGACATATTTAATTAACATTTCCAAGAAGTGACTCCACTACAGTTGCCACTTTGCAAAGGGTAATTCAAGGCACTGAAAGGTAGAATAACATATTGCTAACATTAGACAGCAAGAACATTGTAAAAACAAAAACTGTTTTTCCAATCAGGTTGCTGCCTAGTGTACACAAAACCCAGTGCCACCACTACCCTTCAAAGTTATAATCACTTGGAGGAATCAATTTTCATACAAGTTTTGGCAGTTTTAAATAATTTGATTAAAGTTTATTGCAATTATAATATTGAGACATTTTTTCAAAAAAAGATTTAAATTTTATATAGTGTCTCCATTATCAAGGCAATAATATAATTAAACATTGACATAATAAATTCTACAGAAAGGCCATAGGTTATATTTATCTCATATTTACCATATGCTAGAAACTAAGTACTTTACATACTATCAATTCATTTAATCCTTATCACAAGCCAATTAGATGTGTAGTTTTATTATCTCCCATTTACAGGTAAGAAACTGAGGGCTAGATCATTTGACCAAGATCACACAGCTCGAGCCCACACTTTTAACCATGAAATTTTATATTTAATCTTGTTCAAGATCATAGTATTGAATATATTATAGGATGCTACATATAAATCAGTATAAAAAGCCTAATATTGTAAAATAAACATATAGTGATGGCATCAAGTTAATATGCATTGGTCAAACTCAACTGTTTTTTTAAAAAATGAATTGAATAGAATTTAAATATCTATATTCTCAAAGCCAATTTAAATAACTAAACACATACATAGGTCAACAATTAAGTCACTCTAGAAAACAATTATTGACATTTGTGTCTGCTTAGTTTATCAGTAAATCTGAAGTTTTTTAAATTTTTAATTTTTTAAACTTTAATTTTTATGGATACATAATAATTGCACATATTTATGGGATATATGTGATGTTTTGATACAAGCAGACAATGTGTAATGATCAAATATGGGTAATTAGGATATCTGTCACCCCAAACATTTATCATTTCTTTGTGTTGGAAACATTCCACATCTTCTCTCTTAGCCATTTTGAAGTATACAATAAATTATTTTAACCATAGTCGTCCTATTGTGCTATAGAACAATAGAATGCATTCCTTCTATCTCACTGTATTTTTGTACCCTCTTTATCCCCCTCCCCCTCCCCACTACCCTTCCTAGCCTCTGGTAACCACCATTCTACTCACTACTTGTATGAGATAAATGAAGTTTTTATTTTTAACTAGGGCTATCTACTTCTCCCTGGTCATTCAAAATGTACATTCCAACATACGTATTCACATCCAATGCCTCATCCATGGAATTAGGAATTTTGGCTTATAAATTTGAATTAATTTCGTATAAATCTGAATTTTATTCACCGAAGTTCTAGTAAGGTTTGCTATTTGCAATTCATCTCTTCTTACTGCTCAGCAATTTAAAGTTTGAAGTCTGAAGACTTAAGTTCAAGGCCTGACTTTTACCACTTACTCCTTGTTTGACCTAAGGCAAGCCACCGAAGTTCCATGAGTTTCACTTTCCTCATCTGCAAAGCGGAGGTAATGATACCTTCCCTGCCAACTCCATAGGACAGGTGGCAGGGTTGAGCAGATACCACGGATGAAAGTGCTTCTGAAACCACAAAGCAGAGTGCAATGTCAGGTCTTAGTCACCTTCCATCTGATCACTCACATGACGGAAATAAAGTCCTCCCCAAGAACAAGGGTGTAAAATACATAACTGGGTTAACATTCCTTAAGTAATACAAAAATAAAACATAAAATACCTCTATATATTAACCATGATAACTTGGAAATGTTTCTGCTTCCGATTTTAATTGTGCCAATCTGAAGGCATGGACGTGCTTTTTCCAGTTGTTTTGGCAGAATAAAATTATTCCAGTGCTAAAAGAAGGGTCATGGTTGAAGTTTTCTTTGAGAGAGTCTTTTATCTACTGGATGGTCATAAAAGAGGCATAAAAGTATTTCTTTGTCCATAAAAACATAAATTCTTTTGTTGTTGCTAATGCTACATGAGTTTAAGCCAGTATTTAGATGTCTCCTTGATGAATTTTTATTTTGAAAGAAAGTCACTGAAATCCAAGTGTTCTTGTTAAGCCAAGTGAGTCCTTTCATCTGCTAAGAGTTCAGTGGCAGCCAGTGACAGGGGCTGGAAGTGCCATGGTCTCATTCTTCTGAAACTCACAGAGGGAAGGAGAAGTCAGTTACAGTAAACGACAAACAGATGTAAAGTAGCATTGACGTAATACATAAAAATGCATCTTCTGTATCTCTTGCCCTCTGCCAGAGAACTTGGTATTCTCCTGTCACAACCACTGTCCTAGCGATAGAACTGGGTGGGCATTATAGTCAAAAACCAGAACAATATTGTTCTACCATTTTGTGTACAAAAAGTAAACTTAGACTTAAACAAAGCAAATATCAACACATCTTCTTTAGCTATGTAATCGTGGAAATGGAAGAAAGGGTTCTATTTTTAGTGCAGATTGCTACAGGATTTTGATTAAGAGTTAAAGGAGGGCCGGGCGCGGTGGCTCACGCCTGTAATCCTAGCACTCTGGGAGGCCGAGGCGGAAGGATTGCTCGAGGTCAGGAGTTGGAGACCAGTCTGAGCAAGAGTGAGACTCTGTCCCTACTAAAAATAGAAAGAAATTAGCTGGACAACTAAAAATATATATAGAAAAATTAGCCAGGCATGGTGGCACATGCCTGTAGTCCCAGCTACTTGGGAGGCTGAGGCAGGAGGATTGCTTGAGCCCGGGAGTTTGAGGTTGCTGTGAGCTAGGAGGATGTCACGACACTCTAGCCCAGGCAACAGAGCAAAACTCTGTCTCAAAAAAAAAAAAAAAATAGTTAAAGGAGAAAGAGACCGAGTTAGGAGCTCTAAGGCTTTCAAGAAACAAGACGATCTCCCTGAGCTGTAGCATCATCTTCTCTAACATGGAGATAAGCATGTTTGCTATACATGTGAGGATCAAATGAAATGCAATTCATTCATTCATCAAATATTAGGCATCTACTATATTCAAGAAAGTGGGCTAGACACCGTCACAAATTCAGTGGTGCCTCAGTTTTTATGAACTTAAAATCTAAGAGGTAAATCAATGATAACAGCACCAAGAATAATAAAAACAAGTTGAAAGTTGCAGAGTCATAAAGGTTAAAATAACATGATGTGGAATTTATGTCATGAAAAAAACTGCATTGAAACTATAAAATGCTATATAGTTGCAAACTATCAGAATAGTTCAGGACATGAAGAAACTGAGGAAAGTGTTGGATGACTTGTTCCTGTAAATGTTCCCCTTCTCCTCTCTTTACCTTACTTAATAAAATAGGATAGGAATCAATGACTTAAGACAGTGCCTTACAAACTCCAAATGCTCAGTAAATATTTGTTGAGTAAATTAATGCTTAACAATTTACTTTTCAATGTTATTATAAGGAATAGTAGGTAGAAATTATTCTAGTTGGAAATACAAAGGCACTACTTAAATTATACTTAATTAATAATGAGAAAAATAATGCCATTTTAGAGTTTATTTTAATCAAGTATATTTTATAACATTTATTTCAGATGAAAGAGCCCATCCCATAGACTACTGGTGTGAAATATGGGTGCAACATAAACTAGTAGAAAATACATTGATTTGGGAACCAGGATCTCTGGATGAAAATCCTTGTCCTTATAACACGAGCTTTAGGAAAAGCTACCATGTTTGTGCCTCGATTTCCAGATCTAGAGAATAATAGACTAGAACATATGATTGCTAAGATCTCTTTCAGCTTTAATGTTTTCATGTCTCAATATATGTGATACTACTTAATGGAGGTCATTTAAATTTATACAGTAGACTTAGATAGCAATGGGTTATCACTATTTTACAATGATATTACCACCTTTTTGGATTGATCAGTTTTGCTTAAATCTACAAGACAAGAATGGCAAAACCTTGAAAACATATCAAGATAGTCTAATATAGGTCAAAGTAGAGCTGTGCACCGTCCCTCTGGCCCCCACCACCCACATCCTGGGGGCTATTTGGGGAGTAATCTCTGATTAGTTCTGCATAGTTAAGGCTAAGTGAGTGGTGTAATTATTAAGCGAATTGGAGTAGTTCTGGATATTTAAAGCAGAAACTTTCAGTTATTTAAGGATACACTCATCTTTCCATTCTGTTTAAACTTTGTTCCATAAGTAACAAAATTAGCCTGACCAACCATTTGCTGAAGCAATCCATTCAAGCAATTGTATTAATAATAAGTTTTACAGAATTAATGAGGCACCCCATGTGGTCACACACTAATCACAGGACTGTAATCAAAATGGTCTTTTAACACCTTGACTGCCACACTAGGAAAAAAAAAATTTTTTTTTCCTTGGGACCACGGTGTTTTATTATGGAAATAGAATAAAAACTTCCAAAACAAAATGATCCTTTCTAATTTAAATTATCGTGTACATTTTTATATTATAGCATCATATACACAACGAGAACACAAAAAGTCTTGTTTGTAGTAGTGTTACTACATCAAGAAATTAAATAATGGAGCCCCCAGTGTGAACTGAAATGATTGAAAGTCGAATTATTTGTTAGCAAATGCATGAAGCACTGCTCCATTTTGTTTTGCTCTGTTTTGTCTTGTCAGTTCCAAAGAACTTCTAACAATGGAGTAGACGGTTGCATCAGCATTGCTTCCACTTAGTAGACTGATGCAAGGAGCAAGTAACAAGGCCTCCTTTCTTCTCTTTTTTTTGTTATACTTCTCATGGTCAAAAGATGGCAGTGTGTTAGAGAGTGACAGCCTTCTTTCTAAATCTGAACGGAACAGCAGGCTGAGTGATTAACTGTGGTCCTAATGAAGTGAATTGACTTTGCAAAAATCTCCGGTTTCAGAAGGATTTCTATGGCAGAAAAACCACGGCTTCCCCGGACAAATCTACATGCTTTTTGAGTTTGTTACTTCTCTTTGTTCAGGAGAGGAGAGCTCCAGAAAGTGTATATTCTGTGACACACACATGAGCAAACAAATTTGAGCCACAAATGAAAAAAATATTTAGTACCAGAAATAAAAATATTGCTGGCTCCGGATTCCAAATGTCAAATGCTGCGATCGATCCAAATGTTGACCTCATTTGGATAACGAATGCCTTCACTCACTGATAAGGTGACGCATATCTCTTAAAAAGTCCTTATTTTATTTTGTTTTATTGGAAGTTAGGATGGGAATACTTGTCTTCTTCACAGGCTATTCTTTTAAATTTTATTTACAGCAAAGACCTCCAAGAGTAAGGTCTTTGGTGGGACTTTGACGTGGATGTAAACTAGGTGAGATTGTCCTTAGTATTTTCGCTGTCCTTCTAGAGCTTTCCTTCTTCTCTTGGAGCTGCTGTTCTCCAGGACCCAGTCATCCAGGACTAGGGGATGACCTGTCCTCAGCGAGTGCACTTTCTCCTGGATGATGCTTCAGGCTCTCACTCAGTCCTTTCCTCTGCCCTCCCTTAAGTCTAGCGCTGTTCTCCAGGGCTGCCTGTCTGTTGGGAAGGGTCAAATCTATATCTAATAGGTAAGGTGCACTCATTCGCTCATTCATTCATTCTTCAGCCCTCATGAATGGAGCTCACCCAGGGTTACAGACAGGAAAGCCCTCCTAAACTGCGTAAACACTTTCCTTAAGCTTTGCCTTTATGGATAAATGGATCAATTCTTGGGAGAACCTACTTTACAGGGTTTTTTTTAAGTGTTTTACGCTACACAGGTCAAAACGGTGGCAGCTGCCTGGGTGAATTGTCCATCAAGGAACTGTAACCCAGTTCACAGCATCTTTCTTGACTTTTCTTTAGAGATCATTTCTCCCCAGGATAAAATAACTGTATCAGCAAGAGTGTCTCTCCTCCTTATAGTTCACCCATCAGGCACATCAGGAAGTGGCCCAGTGCCACCAAAGAGGAAGATCACCCAAGGGATGGGACCTTCATGACTGTGACTTCATGCCTGTAAACCGAGGACTAGCCAGTTGATCCGGCACAGCGGGTGTGTGTCTGCTGGAGTTCCCAGGGAACAATGGCCTGTACTGTGCAGGCTGCCACGTGGGAAACAGGCTTGTTTTTGTTTTCCTTTATGTCATTTTGGGGTATGAAATATGGTTGCTCTTTTCTTGGTTTGAATGCCACAGAGTTAGCAGGGAACTCCAGCCTTCTGGTCTCCAATACAGGCCAGTCATTCCAGAAACTCAGAAATCCAATGACATTTTTGGAGTTCTGCCTTTGTGATGGTGGTTTTTTACCCCCATCAGGGCAAAGGAGTAGGTTTTCTTGTAGAAGAGGAGGCAGATTTCAGGAAGTTCCCAGAGTCATTGGATGTTTCTCCCTGGAAAGAGGAGGAGGAGCAAGATAAGGGAAGGGCACTTGGAAAGAAGCACCTCACAGGGGCAGTATACACACCCCAGGCATGTGGAAAATCAATGTGGGTTTAAACTTTCAACTTTTTAAAACTTTTTTAAGGTCTCTTCACTAAATCCAAATTTTACAGAACAAATCCTTTTAATAAAGGGACTTGTTCTGTGAAGTTTGGATTCGGTCAAGGGGCCACACTTGGGGATCTGGAGGGCCACGTGTGGCCTTGAGGACGCAGGTTCCCCACTCCTGGTTTAAAGGCTTTTCAAACACGTCTGCACCCATCAGAAGCAAATGCACAACACAATTTTCCACCTTTAATTTACCATTATATGTAGAGTTTTTCTCATAACCTAACACCATAAAAACTTTGAGACTAAAAAAAAGATTCTCATTAGATTTCACTTGCATGTGTGTTAAATTGCTAAAATTAAGATGTGGGGAAAACAGCTTGTGCCTCTTATAAATTCTGATTTAAATCATCTGTTCTACCATTTCATAAATACACTCATCCTCATCAAATAATAAGACTCAACTTTTGGCCTGTCTATGAAATTGTGAGAGTCTAATAAATAACAATAGAAGACTGATTTAATTTAGAACTTAAATATATACGGGATATTTGGTCAACCAATTAATTCTTAAGGGTTTCTAGCCATGAATTACATTGTAATCTTGTTATCATATGTCAGTAGGTGCAATTTTAATGAAAAAAGAAACTCAGAGGCATAATTGATGGTAAAAAAAAATGTATAGATTTCCTGGATTTTTATATAACTGTAACTGTAACTGGGAGGCGTTTGGGTCTTGGGGGCAGATCCTCCATGCATGCCATGGTAATGAGTGAGTTCTCACTCTAGAGCTAGTTGTTAAAAAGCGCTTGGTACTTCCCTTCTCTGTCTCTCTGGATCTCTCATCATGTGATCTCTGCACATGCCAGCTCCCCTTCACCTTCGACCACGCGTGGAAACAGCCTGGAGCCCTCAACAGAAGGCAATGCTGGCACCATGCTTCTTGCACAGTCTGCAGAACCATGAGCCAAATAAGCCTCTCTTCTTTACAAATTACCCAGCCTCAAGCATTCTTTTATGGGAACACAAATGGACTAAGACAAATAGTACTGACTTATCTTGGGGACTTTAAAATCCTTGAATAATGTTGGGCTAAAAGGGCTCTTTGGTTTAAAAAAGTATTTGCAATATACTTGTTTGGAACTCTTACCAAGACGAAAGCATCAATATCTCTCAAGAGCCCTTCTTGGTTCATTTTATGAAGGGATAGATTTGAAGGAGAATATGGTAAGAATATGGTAAATTATATCAGTAATAAAATGTTTCAGAGACCCTAAAACCCATTCAGAATTCCCAGAGCTGAAATATGAATAAATATCAATTAAACTAAACCAAAGTGATAATAATCTCCTCTAATTATTTACAGTGCTTCGAGTATTTCTCTTTCATCCATCTATTCCTTGCTATTGTCCTAAGGGGTAGTTATCACACCCATTTTATAGCTGAGGAGTTTCAGAGATATCTGTCTTATATTCTGCTCAAGATAACATAGTTTGTAAAAATCAAAATTACATCTTGTGGATTTTTGTGGTAAACTCAATTTCAATTCCAGCACTCTGGAAGGAATTTGTCTTTTGGTACTGGTAATATCAGCAATTTGGTATTTGAGGTGACTTAAATGGCTTAAATTGATTACTGCGGAGTCATTCTTTACATAATCGTAAGACTCTGAAACAGATTGCTTAACGTTTGATAGATGCAGTGAATGTACAATCTCAGTCCTAGAGGGGATTGAAACAATGTCCTCAAGTTTCCTAACTATAATATTACATGTCTGAAATCTCACTGGAAACTCTACCACGAAATTCCCCAGCTGAGTGTGGGTGGTGGCTGGAACTATTAACTAAATTATTTGGTTTAATTTGCTCGATTTGGTTGGTCAGAATACAATTCAAGGGAGAACAAGGATGTGGGTAGAATCCACGTGGGCTGGTTCGTTTGCTTTAACCTTGCACAGTTGCATCAACAATGGCCACAGAAAGGATTATCTCCTAAAACAAAGTGAACGTTTCAGGGAAAATCAAGGCTAATACATCACCACAATTAGGAAATGAACATAAAGTTCATGTCCCTCTTATAGTTAAATCATCTCAGTAACAGCATCCTCTCAAAAAACAGCACAGCACTCTCATTTACCAAAAGGTCATCATCAACACTCCATTAATCACCAGTGCATAGCATGCCCAGCATATTCCAGAGCAAAGGGCTGCAGGCTCTGCCTGGAGATGGTAGCATCCCCAATCAAATAGACTCATTCCTTACTCAAACTGTGCAAAGGAGGAAGAACCATGATGCCAGAAGGAAGTGAAGGCAGTTGACCTCCTCACTAATTGCAACAATACCCCACCAACATGGCTTGTCCCTACAGTTTGAAGCCATTCCCCAGGGAGTGGCTGACTATGAGTAGCTTGAGCCCAATTTGCTGAAAAGGCTCTAGAAGTATGAAGTTGGGGATTGTAGTTTTAGATTTGCTGGGCCTGAAGTTCTGGCGTGAAGAGATAACCACATAGCTATTCTCCATGTCATGAATAGTGAAGGATTACATTGTATTGGCAATGGTAAAGAGAAGAAATTGTTTTTATATTTAATTCAAAAGGACACCATAATTTGAATTCTGGTTTTAGTTGTTTTGGCCTATAAATTCTTTGAAACTATAATTTTTGAACTCTAATTTCTCCCTAGGAATTTGACAAAGGAGGAGGTTTGTACACATTCAAAATTTGGACATTTTGATTTTTGTTGACACTTTATTACCAGAATATCTCAATTCTTTTTAATTTGTAGAATGATTAACAAGCCATATTGGACAATGCAGATGGAAGAAATTTGGAATAAAGATTAGAACAGGGAGCAAAGATGCTGCCTTGGGTAGAGCATAACCTTGACATTAATTTAATTAGTGACTACCCCGACCCAATTCAACACTGACTACTATAGGTTTGAAGAGGATACATGAAAGACTAGTGGTTGGTACTGAGAAAGGGACCCCATGGAGATGGGAAGTAGACATCCCCAGTAGACTGCCCACCTCTTCCTCCAAGTGGAATAGCTCTGACTTGAGTATGTTACAGATGCAGGTTTATTCCCCACTTCTCTGGTTTCCAAGAGAAGGGATTTGCCTAAACACAGCTGGCCTGGCATCCTACATTTCCTTCCTGCCCAAGAAGGTGGACTGAATTTCTTAGCTGGTGAAAGACAGCTCTAACACTAGACCACTTTAGAAGCTTGCCTCAAAGCAGGCAAGTGACCATTCTCTTGAAGTCACCTAATTTCATGTTTGTGCCCTTTCATGAAATGTTTATCAACATTTTTATGGCTACCAGTTAATTTTAGTCAGCCTCTCGTAAAGGCCAGGTAAACAATGTAGCTGGAAAGAGTCTGATGCATTTCCTTGCCTAAATACCCTTGTTCCACATGGGATATTGGGTGCTCTATTTCTTCTAAACCACAGATGATGAGCAATCCACAAACAGTTCATCTGGATTACATGGGCTATCAACTGCCCTTCATGTGGTTATCAGAGTAACTCTGACTAAGACAATCATAGGGAAACTTTCCAGTTGCCTCTTAAAGTGCCATCAATTGTACATTTGTATCAAATATCAAAATGTATTTTCTGAATTATATGGGAAATGACCACAGATTGGTACAGAAATTATAAATACGGCCAACCAAAATACAATTGTTTAGTTACCTGTATGTTGGAGAACACAAACATAAAAGAGATGACTTAACCTTAATTAAACTAGGTTCTCTAAGAATTTAAGCTCGGCGAGAATGACTAGAGGTGGTATCATGGGGAAATAATGTGCCCGGAATGACATCAGCAAGATGGCTGACTGGAAGCTGCTACTGCTCTTTTCCCCTCATGAACAAAAATCCCAGGACAACAAATCGAAGAGTTATTGGCCTTAAAGAGGAGGTAGAGAGAAAGATTAGGGTAGAAAGTTTATTTAAAGAAATAATAACATAGACCTTTCCAAACCTAGAGAAAGAGATCAATACTCAGGTCCAAGAAGGTCATAAACACCAAGCAGATTTAACCCAGTTCTTAAGGTTTTCATATCAATTGTTTACAAAGGATGAGAAAAGTAAATTAATTAAATATTTTGTACAATTTCTCTAAATCTCTCTGGACCAGTCTTTCCCAAGAGTTGATTGATTCTATAAATGCCTAGACTAAATTGTTGCTATTCTGCTGTCAATAATTTTAGTCATTTTAGAGCTTCTCGGAATGTTTAACAAAAGTTGGGGTGAGGCTAGAATAAAAGTGAGATTCAAACTAGTCAATTCTATTTTATTTAACATCTCCGGCAAAAACAGTTTAGAAGACGAAGGATATTATGGATTAAAATTGTACTCTCTTAATGTTTTTCTGGAGTTTTACTATCAGTATCATCTTTTCCTTCTGTAACTAGGAAAATGTGCAGCTGCGGTTGTCTCCAAAACAGTGCAGTGGTCTCCCCTCCTTAGCAGTTTCACTCTCCACATTTCAGTTACCCCCAGTAAACCATGCTCCAAAAATGGGCGAGTACAATCCAACAAGCTCTTTTGAGAGAGAAAACGGGAGGGACCACATTCACATAACTTTTATTATAGCATATTGTTATAATTGTTCCATTTTATTATTAGTGTTGTTAATCTCTTACCGTGTCTTACTTATAAATTAAGCTTTATCATAGGCATGTATATATAGAATAAAAACATAGTGCAGTATAGCGTTTGGTACACTGTCTTTGGCTTCAGATATTCACTGGATGTCTTGGAACGTATCCACCACAGATAAGGTGGGGGCTACTATATTCAATGTGCGTGTGTTATTTCAGTTATATACTGGACCAGAATTAAATTATACACTACGATTATATTCACAATAAATGTGGGGCAGATTTACATTTATAATTTTTTTAAAAAATAGTTTATCAGCTTGTGTAAATACAGATAGAATTTAAGGCTATTCAAAACCATGAAAACTGGAGGCTCTGTCTTCAGAAAAGGCCCGCAAAACCTTCAAGTGGACACTGGTCTTTGTTTTTAACATCACAGCTCATAAACGTTAGCATTAATTAGCACTTCTCATGGCATTTCAACACATGGCATTGTAATTATTTGCATTTCTGTTGCTCCTGTTAGAGCCTCTATAACAAGAAGTGTATCTTAAACATTTTTCCATCCCCAGCATCAGGATTGTTCCAGGAATCCCCAGATCATTGACTCTTTCCCCAAAATTGAGTAAATGAATAAGGGTTCCATTTGTGCATAGATTTCCATCCTCCAAGCTTTAGTTCTCCGTGGATTAGAAGCTCAGTGTCAGTCCATGAGATACAGCTACACATAGGCGGAGGAGTTATTGGGGCAACAGGGTATAATTGTAGGCAGGTACGGCTGGAGGAATAAGAATGTTTTGTTTTGATTAGCTTTTCAGATACCCTTGCAAGATAAAGAAATTAGCTGAATACATTTGAATATTTTTTCAGTTGCCTTTTAGAGAGTCAGAGAGTTCACATGTCTGCGAAACTCGGTATAGAAGAGGATGGAGCTTCCCACGTGTTTGGGAGAAATAAAGAGTTCTTTCACTAGTGCTGACTTAGAATCTTGCATGCATAAACTGAAAAGGACTCTCATCTCCACTCTGCAGGTGTTTATTGACTCAAAACCAGAGAAAGGTAAAATTTTACAATAGACACGGGGACGTGGTTCTCATTGTAAAACGCCATATTCCGTTGGGGAAATCCCTTTCCAGGTTCCATTTCTTTTCAGAGAAGAAAATGTCTTATATTTGTTACTGAGCCTTGGTAGGTTTTGGAAAAGTTTTAGCTTTTTCTGGTGCCCTGACACCTGAGGCTGAGGCAGAGCCCGCTACTTATCTCAATCTAGATGCTTGTCTCCCACACTTTGTCTCTTATTTGTGTTGGACCTCGACTGACTTCAAAGGAGACTTTGGATGGAAAAGAGATAACAACCTTGTGGGAAAAGAGAAGATAATTGGGCGCCTTGTGTATAAGGGGAAGTTCCTCACACTTTTGCTAAAAATAGGAATCCCTGTGTTTTTACACAAAATCTGACTTTGGGCCATTCGATCATGTCAATAAAACATCCCTTTCCACCCTTGCCAAGAAAATTAATTTCCTCCCACCAGAAAGGGAATATTTCTTTAATTTTAAATGATGTGCTTGCTTTTCTCCCCAAGACTCAAATTCACGATGCTCACCCCATATCCAACTTACTTCCTCTGAATAACTTAAAAGTGGGATCAGAACTGTGATTACCCACAACAGCAGTGACCAGAACCAGGTAGAAAAGAGGTTTCTGAAGAGGGGCTCGCATGGCTGGTGGTTAGGCCGCACCTGTGGCTTTTGACTTTGGTCAAGCAGTGCTCACTTCAGAATAACCGGACTCAGCAGCTATGTCCCCAGTACTAGCAGGGCCACTGGGTACCTAGAGGTAATTATGGTCAGATCTTTCTCCAGGACTCAGCTTTCAGCTAAGTGGCTCCTTTGCTCAGGAAAGGAGCTGGAGTTTTGCTCAGGAATGCCCTGGAGCACTGGGGTGCTAGAGCCAGCTGCAACTGGCTTGCTAAAGCTGCTTGTTCTTGTTTCCTCCCAGCTCTGAGTTTAGTGACCTCACATTGGTAGCTTGAGATCAGCTATGCTGGGAATATTTACATCAGAGAGATCAGTAAACTGCTGTAAAGCAGGGCTCCTCCAGTCAGTTGTTAAGCATGGATCTGCACACCGCTGCCCTCCAGGCAGTCTGCATTATTGACACAAAAACTCTGAAAGTTGTCCAGAGGCTTCAAGACCTTGCTATCTGTCTTGAGAAATTCAGAAGGTTTGACCCTACTCTGTCTTACAAAGGAGCGATCATATAGGGCTGGATGGAATACAGGTATTGCTTGCCCAGGAAGACAGCGATCATTCTCCAGAAGGCTAGGAAATAACACACTAAGACCCGTTAGCCTAATTCTTGCATTACAATCCCCCCACCATTCATACAAAGCCCCACCCCTGACATGACAGAAGGAACAAAAACATTTATCATCGTGATCCATGTGGTCAATGAACTTGAGGGAGAAGAAACCGCCAAGGTAAGTCCCCGGCAAGCTCCTCTCTGCACACCTGAGCCCTGTCCTCCTTGAGGTCCACTTATACCCAGGACAGGACAGAAGTCCCACTCAGAATAGTTCCTCCTCAGCCTTTTATTCCTGTGTTCAGTGTTAGTTATACAGGTGCAACTGACCTCCCTTATGAGAAAATCTTCTGCTTATTTCTGTAATAAATCATATGGCAGCAGCAGCAACCAACTGCATTCTTTTCCCTACTGTGAGTATTTAGCAAGAAGTAAACAACTTGGAAAGGAGCAGTGACAGCCACTACACAAGCAGCACTTCTTCTTCTCGCCAAACCTGTCTGGGAACCCAGCCGGAAGGGGTTCTAGCCTCAACACACCTCTCCTCCCCGCACCCAGCTTTCCCTGCACCCAGCTTTCCCTGCCAGCCACGCTCCATGCCTCAGTCTTCATCCAGCCAGTCTGAAAAACCAAAATACCTACCCTTCAATCACCGAGGCAGATAAACCCAGAGTAGTAAAGTTACTGGGTAGGAAGGGTCTCTAGCCATCTTTCCTGCCAGCCACCTCCTTTTACAGATGAATAAACTACCATGGAGAAGTTAGGTGACCTGTCCAAGATTACACAGTGCAGTGACCGAGCCACGACCAGGATCCAGAACTCTCACTGCAAACAAAGCCTGTGCTTCTGACATGAGGCTGTGACAGCTGAAACCTTCATCAGCCTCCACAGTCCCCCTGGAAAGGTGGCGCACGTCATTTCTTGACCCACAACTGGGACTCGTCCCTGCCTACCCGAACCATCATTATACTCTGCGTATCTTTCTTGCGCCCTGCCTTGTATTAAAAATCACCTGTCTTCTTACTCTTCTTCTTGCTGTCATACTTATTTCATGAGCTGGAACCCAGTCTTCTTTTTTCTCTTTCCTCAGCAGCAACTGGCTCAGTGCCTTGTACTTGGTTGGTGCTTAATATTTACTGAATGGGACTGAATTTACCTGAGCATTGAGTAGATTTTTGCTGCAGTGGTTTTCAATTGCATGCGCACAAGGAGCAACTAGAAAGCTTATGAAAATGTAGATTTCTGGAATTCTGATTCAACAGTTCTGGAGAGGGTGTCAGGAACCTACATTTTCAACCAGTCAGCAAGTGATTCCGAAGCATGGATCTATTTAGGCTCTTCCCAGTCTCCCTTGTGACAAAATGTAGTTGTGAGAACAGTTAGCCAAGATTAGGGGTGTCACTGGGTTCAGAGGGCATGACAGAGAGCACTGGTCCACACAGGGATAGATCCCGCAGTCTTAGTTTCATCAACAGAAATCTCTAACAAAAAAGTTCTCAAAATGACTATGGGGGAAGGAACCTAATGCCCAGCAAACTCTCCCACCCCCCAAACTGAGATACAGTTCTCTAGGATTGGAGAAGGAGGACAATTAAAGGCTTTCTGTCAACTGCAGTGAATGCAGAAGTCATACCTTCAAAGGGTAGACAGGCATTTGAGAAAGAAATAAAGAGCTTAAACTGAGACTCATTACCGCACTGACAATCTGCAGCATGATATGCTCAATTAGTTAATGTTTGTAAAGTGCTTTGATCTCATAAAGCTCTGAGATAATCCCAGGCCTTGTTTACCGAATGCCTTTCTTCCCAAGAGCTCGAGTGACTTGCAGGCAAGAAGTCCCTTCTGTGCTTACCAGTGTAGAGGGGCACTCAGATTCATCGGGGGGCCGTGGTTGCCTTGGAACCACACCGAAGGAGGGGACAGGGTGGTATTGTGGTGGTCGGGGTGGGGAACAGTCAAGTTCCAGGCGGTATGGCAGATCTTCTGTGCTCACTTATCAACTGTGTAGGACGCTATCATAGCATTTATCATGCCGCAGTATAATGTCAAAATTTGTTTATGTGTCTGCCTCCTGCACTAAACTGCGAGTTACTTAGGCAGAGAAACCGGGTCTCTCAGCTCTGCATGACCTGGCGCTTGCCCAGCTGCCCAACCTTAACTCACACAGCCTTCTCTCTCCCTCCTCAACCTCCAGCCAAACTGATCTTTCTGTTTCTCACACACACCAAGCTTGATCTAACCTTGGGGCCTTTTGCACGAAGGTGCCACCACTATGACTGTCTTCTTGTCACCATTCAAGTGTCAGCTCAGCTCCACGGTCACTCTCAATCACGTCGCTCTGTTTTACAGCTGTTTTATTTTCTTCACAGCATTTTTCTGACATTATCTTCATTTTTAATTTCACATTACTCATTTTTTTTGACATTCTGACATCGTCTTACCATTTTGATGAGAGAGGAGGCTGTCTTCGTTTTTTTCTTTCTTATTTATTTCTCTTATTCCTTCTACAATTGTCCATAAGCTTCTTGAGAGTGCAAGCTTTCTCTACCTCATTCGCCACTGTAACTCTATGCCTAGAAAATTTTAAGTGGGCAGCAAACAATTGTCGATTGAAATGTTGGTTGTTTCAGTGTCTCGTACAGTGCTCACTGAATGTTTATTAAGTGAATAAATGCATAAACAAAGGTAAGACCTACAGGATGAGTTGATGCTTCAGGATAAATTCCTTACTCCACTGAATTGTTGGTTGGTCCTTTTGTTCACAAAGTGTGATGGGGTCAGGTTAATATAATTTAATAACATCATACATATGTTTATATACTACTTTATAATTTACAAATCACTTTCACATACATTATCTAATGAAATCTTTTCAACAAGATATTTATATGTATAAACAGGTATTAGCAACTCAAATGCCCCTAATAGAGGCCAGATAGATAATAAAAAGAAATGACATGTACCCAGTGGGACTCCATGAAGTGGAGAAAACAAGAACTAAGTAAAGGAGACTCAGATTGACAACTACAATAAGTAAATGAGGATCCTGGTTGCCAAATTTTTCTATTTAAAACAAATAATTAACCAAAATATCCTATTTTCATATACATTTTAATTTTTACATCTTGGCTAGTAATCCCACGACCAGCTCCCCAAACAAAACAGTCTGTTGACCAAATTCAGCCAGTGGACCATGACTCTGCAACCTTTGCTATAAGATAACAGTCTTCGATTCTTTGCTATCTCTTAGCCCACAAGACAATTAGCCTTCAAATCTCTGAAGTTTCTTTTGCATTTTTTCTTCCACTTTTCTCTTCCGTTTACATTTCCATTGCTTCTCCCTAGTCCATGCTTTTAAAATTTCACCTCCATGTGATTTCAAGATTGTGCTGATTGAACTTCTGCTTCCAGAAAGCTCCACCCAATAGATCCTATAATATTAGCATATTCAGCCATGTCCAGGCTCCATCCTGTCATTCTTCTGCTCTGAATCCTCCAATTAGTTTTCCCCAAATGCTCTAGCTGCTCTGTTTCCCATATGTAAAACCATGGGCAAGTTATTTAATGTAATTTCTTCTGTAAAAAAAGAGGCCGATTAACAGTCCCTAACTCATGCCTTGTCATGAAGATTAAAGGAGTTAATTAATATATATAAGGGGATGGTCACAGTTCCTGGCATGGAGTAGGGAATCACCAAATGCTAACTCTTACTATTTTCTTACCAATAACGACAATGGTCATAGTATTAAGCCAAAATGCCTTAGCTAGGACCTTGAATTCTGGTCCAGGACTAACTTTCTATCCTAATTTTTCATCATCTTGACTCTACTCTTGGCATTTCTTTCCATCTTTACTTTTCCAAACCCAACCAAGAGTCAAATGTTATCACTTACAAGGCTATTATTTCTTCTAGTTGAAAATTTGACGAGGACGATGATACTGACGGTGCTGACCTTTCCAACTCTCCACTTTCTCTCTTCTCCAAAATTTTTCAGTTCTCTACGTTACTTTCTTAATACAACACACTAGCTGTGATATCTGTCCCATCATAGTATTTCTTTAAATATAACTCTTGTTTTTAATTTGTTTGTTTTTTACTTGTCCTTAGACTGCTGAGACGTGGCAGATCTTTGAGTCTTAGCACAATATACAGCATCCATCTTTCCTTTCTTGCGTTTATTCCCTGTGTTAGCCAACCACTCACACTGAAGATGATGACACAGAAGGACAGTGACAGGTAGGGAAAACCATAGTCCTTTACCTTTCGACATCTCCTCAGTAAGTCATCAGTAAGTGGATGGTAGAGAGTATTGGCAGAATGCTTGCATATCAAGACATAAAATAAAAACAGTTGAGTTAGTTTTGCCCCATGTTTCCACTATTTTTGGAAGAAAGAAATGCATATGCCTATATAAACTAAATTATGTAATTTCATTGATTCTGTATACAAGCTAAGTGCTATTATATTTGCATTTAAAACAAGCATTGCATGATATAAAAATGAGTGGTAATGTAAATATAAATTTCTTATTTATTTTTACTTAGAAAAACATTTAAAAATACCACGAAAGGTCAAAAGAAAGATTGCAGAAAAAAATGAAAGTGTTTCATGTTTTATTCCCTTTAATGGAAACCTTTTCCTGTTTTTTAAATGAGCAGCCCTTCATTGTCACTTTGCACTGGGCTCCACAAGTTACTTCGCTGCCCCAGTATTAATGTTAAGGTGACTTCATTTGGGACTTGATAATATTTGGGTTATATGTGCAGGTTGTACTCTATTTCTCATAAAATTAACATATATGACTGTACACGGGTCTGTGGTAAACTTTTAGAGCACGCTTTGTCTACGTGTTCTTGATTCTAGCAGGAAAAGGATTTGAAATATGGATTAGTTTTGTTTAGGAAAAAAAAGAAAACTATTTTAATTGTTCCTTTTTCTCTTCCTTGCTGCCATGTTTATTTCGAAAGGTTATCACATTGACCCCAACCTTATTGCAGCAAATCCGTCAACATTTCACCAACAGAGCTTATCAAACCAGGACTATACGTTCTCCTGAAATTAATTGATAACTGGACGATAGCAAGGCCTGCTGGAGGAAAATGTCCCCGGGTTGAGAGTGACCTTCACTGTACAGACATATACAAATGTGCCCAAATGTGGAAATCACAGCTCTTAGAGACTCTGACCTGCTTTTCTTTTTGCCCCTCTAACATTTTTCAGGCTATAAACTTCATCACACTTGTAGGCACACGCCTCCTACTTACCTATGCCAGGCCCTGCTTTTTGTGCCCCAGGAGCACAGCCCCTTTGATGCCTTGTGTTCTGTAACTTCAAGGCTGTGAACTTGGTGCTCTCTGCTAAAGCCACGCCTTCCCCTGCCCAAGCCAAAGACCCAGAGCCGGTAAGTAAAGACTTGCTTGCGCTGAGGCAGGTTAGATGAGGGCATGTTGCTGTGTTTTAACAACCTGTCAACAACTCCAGGGGCATTGCAGAACGTTTTAGTTGGCAAGGTAAAGAGATCAACCTAAGCTGTCAAGTTGCCCAGATTTAAGGGAGTCTTAATTATATACATAAAACTTTAAAGATCACAGGATCTTTTCTCTCTCCATCTCCCCACCCGCACTCTCTGCGCCACCCCGCCCCCCAGCTTTAGAAATGCATTTCCTCCTGCAGTAGCTCATCAATTTCATATCATCGCTACAATGAATGGTTAAATATGATACTAGAGGTTTGGGTGTATGCACAAGGCCCAGCGGGAGCGTTGCAGCAGAAAAACCTTTTTGGTTCCTTTCTTGATTCACTGCCTGACAGTGTGGGAACAGCCCATCAGGACTGTTTAGCACCACAATGACAGCATTTCCTGGAGGGGGTAGGAAGGGACAAAGGTGCTCAGAATCTCTTATTAAAATAACAATCCTGGTAAGACACCTTGGAAGGCTGCCGCACAGATGGACTCAGGATCTGATTATTTTTCTAGAGCAGCTCACAGAACTCAGGGAAACACATTTACTGGTTTATTATAAAGGGTATTACAAAGGATACAGATAAACAATGCATGGAACAGACGCAAAGGACAAGGCATGTGGGAGGGGCGCAGAGGACCCATGCCCTATCCAGACGGGCCATCCTCCAGGAACCTTCCTGTGTTCAGCTCTCTGGGAGCTCCCCAATCCGGTTCTTTTGGGATTTTATGGAAGCATCCCTACATAGGAACGACTGATTGAATCTCTGACCATTGGTGATCACATCAACTTTCAGCACCTCTCCTCTCCCTGGAGGTTGGGGGTGGGGCTGAAAGCCCAATCCTCTAATCCATCCTGGTCTTTCTGGTGCCCAGCCCCATCCTGAAGCCATCTAGGGGTCTCCAGCCGCTAGTCATCTTATTAGCAGCACACTCATCACTCCAGGAGATTCCAAGGGTTTTAGAAGTGTGTGCCCAGAACCAGGGGCAGAGATCAAATATGTATTTCTTATTACATCATGATTTTACAGCCGCAATAATGTTTTCATAACATTATTATTTGCAAAGCATTTTCAGATATTGATTCCTACCAGAATTCTGTAGGGCAAATACGACAGGTGTTATATCAATCGCAGTTGCGAATGAGAAAACTATGGTTTAGAAAAGCTGCATGCCTTGTCAAAGGCTCTTTAGGTCTCACGCTCAGGGCTCTGATGGCAAATGCATTGTATTTCATTGTCAATCCAATGAAATAGAATAGAAGTAAACTTCAATTGTAACAGAGTTCACATTATTGTAACACATTTTACACTTTCATGAAGTCATTCATGCCCTCCACATGGACTAATATGCCCCTATTCATTCACATATTAAAAATAAAATGTATTGGGTATATAGCATGAGTTCTAGGAATCCTTCTAAATATGGCAGGGAAGAATCACAGGTACAGCTCAGCAAAAATAAAAAATTCTAACTTAGGTGGCTTTCAGGAGTAGGAAAGGAGTAGAGGAACTCTAGCCCCAACTTCCTCAGAAGACTAGTTACATTTTCTAAAATATTTATTAGGCCCCTTTCTGAATGGGAATAATCAAGCTCAGCCTGTGCCCAAGTAGCCATTGTTTAGATGGACACTGAGCTAGGATTTGGTGAGCAGTATGCCAGAGACAGTGTGGATGAGTAAGGCACCTTAAGCATCATTCATGAATTTTATGAGATGATTACTGGCATTATATTTATTATTGGTTAATTTTCTCAAAATATTCTCCCACATATTATAAAGGTGGTTTTGTTTTGCACTCAGGTAATTCAATTGATCAGCCAAGCACCAAACTGTGAGTCACCCCATAATGTTAATGTTCTTGAAAGTGTATCTACCACAAACATACACATATATTTGTTTCAGATACAGTGCTCTAAGAAAATAGTAGCAAGGGAGAGGAAGGGAGGAGTTGGTTTTAGATGCTTCTACATTCATGTCATGATCGTAGGGAAATAAATCTCAAATGTAAATACTTTCTATTTCTCTTAAAATGCTGCTTTTGTAATATTCAAACCTATTCTTGTCTCTTTGTCTATGGTGATCATAGTGATGGGAAGTGGATTTTCTGTCTTTTATAATATCTGGGCTGCAACAGAGAGTCGGTGCCACATCTTGATTCTAGATGCTTCTACGGGACTTGGCATAAGTTCTTCATAGAACAAGTAAGGCCAGTTTGGAATTATTATTATAAATGTGACTAGTATTTGTGGGAGGACTAAGTGGCTCTAGTTTATAATTTTCTTCTTAAGAGTGTTTTCTAAGAAAAGGAATAAGTTTTAAAAATCAAGAAATCCTTTTTATGTGATCAACCAAGTGGTAGGAGAAAAATACCCTGGAGTTTTGCAATCCCAAAACTAATATTCAAACTCTCAATCTGTTTGATTAAAAAAGTTTAATGAGCTGTAAAATAAATACACTTCCATTAAATATTAAATAAATTATTTACAACTTGAAAAAATACTTTTATCTTCATGCATCTTTATGTACAGAAATAAGACAGCGTAAAAAGTGACAATTGAAGGTTTAAAACCATCAGAACAAAAAGGTTCCATTCTCTTGTGATCCACTGAAGGAGGACCAACTCATCATTACGGTCGGGCCTTGGCCATGACTCCGATGTGACATCCTGTTAGAAAACAAAAGGAAGGGTTAGAGATAATCTAAATTCCAACATACCTTTAAGAAAATTTCAAAGGATAATCAGGAATCAGAATTTCTGTCAATTTTTTTTTCTAGTATGTCTTATGAGAAATGCTAAGAGCTTTTCAGAAACAATCTATCACTTTGGCTTCATTCCCTCTTTCACACCTGCTTTTGTTATATGCCCACTTGGGTAGAAGACTGAATAGGCTCAAAGCTGTTACATCAAATTCTGGTTTATAAAAAGGTGACACCAATCATGAGAAATGGTTTTCCTTACCAAATCTATGCAGTGGACATAATTAAAAACAAAGATTAGGTGGCTCAGTATAGTTATGATATACACATAATTTAGGATAATTAGTACCGAGGGCATAATAGTAGTAACTACCAGTTAATAGGCAGCTACTGTGTGCTAGCACAGCATATTTCTTGTCCTAAAGTCACTCTGGAACCTACACTGAGAAATCTCAATGACACTAAATAGCCAAAAATCCATCCTTACTCGTATTGGTGATCATAGCTTCAGCACATTAAGCCAACACAATAAATTTTGATGCAATAAATAGTGTAGCATTGACATGGATAATTATCCATTTCAGGAATTATTGAGCTAATTCTATAATAGGCTCAGGACTTAATATCTGCCCTTAACCAATGCTAAATGTAGTGGTTCTTCAAGCATGAGAACCGTCTGGAATGTTCATTTAAAATAGAAGGTCTGATTCAGTAGATTTAGGGTCGGACTTAGGAATATGCATATTTAACAACTCTTAAACTCATTGAAGGTAGAAAATCAGTAACCTGAGGATGAGACATTGTCTTTCCCGAATGTCAGAGGAAATAAAGTTCCCTCTTCTGACCAGCTTTGAGTGTGTCATTGCTCTCCCGCCTCCCTCTTCCTCTGGATGTGTTCTTCATTCACTGCCCACTGTCATTACCAGTGAAACCCTCTTCACATCTTCTTACCTTCTACCTACAGCATGCTCAGCTTTCCCTCTTCACAAAAAATAAAAGCATATATTCTCACCAACCTATCTCTCAAATTTGCATCCCCCTCCCTTTCTACTTCCTTTCTGTAAAAGAGTGTTCAACCTAGTGCCTCCTCATCCTCACAGTTTTCCTGCGAGCACCCCAACTGGGCTCTCCACCACGGGAGCCCAGCCTGTCATCACAACCTCATGTCCCCTAAAATTCATTGCAATGAGGCCATTTGTCACACGTTTCTAAAATGATCTATGTCATCTCTTCAGTAATACCTTCCTTTTCCTTCAAAATTGCTTGTCCCAATCTCATCAGTCCTTCAAAGTTCACTTCCAATGCCACCCTGAAAACACATCATTTCCCACTCCCTAAATGCATCCCACTGGATTCTTTCTTTCATTGGAAATTCCTCCTACTCCATCAGTTCCTTTCTGATGACACTTACTTTATGTCCCTTACTATTCTGCTTTCTTACACTTTTTTTTCCCTGTCTACTAAATATTAAGTCCTTTGAGACAAGGTTGGGTGTCTTTCATATTTATATCCCTTAAAATACTGATTAAGCACATAGTCCATTTTCAAGATTGAACTCAATACTAAGCTCATTTCATACTCAAAGAATAATATGGTAATACTTGAATGTAGCCTTTGTTCATAGTGTATCCATAATTAAGAACATATTCCTTATTTTTCTTGAGTGTAATATTTTTCAAAATTAGAGCATATGATCCAAAGATATCTTCTAAAGCTCAAACCTGTGATATCGTCCTCCATTATGCTATGACATGTGCATTTCCATTTTCTTGTCGAAGTTTCTTTCGTTCCTCAGCTTCTCCCTCATATTCCCTGAAGTATCGTTTTCGAAGCCTTAGAGAACAAGACATTCAATGTTACCAAAGTTCTATTCATCTATATGTTGCTTGGGATTGTCATGAACACAAAGAATTCCTTTTCATTAGTCCTTATAGACCATTAAGCTCTGTACTTCACCCAAAAGCAAAATCTAAACCCAACTGTAAAATATTATCAATTTTTTCAGGGAGGTATTTGTGTTGACTTTATAAAAAACACATTTCCAGAGGGCTGAGAATTAAATAAATGTCGTAACATGAAAATTTTCAGAAGGTATGGAACACATTCTTATGTCTTTTTTCTGTAGAACTTAGCAAAGCTGCCATGCAGAACTGGAAAAGAAAATTATGATATAGTTTTACTATAGAAGAGCTTTATGCTTGCACAAACTAATTTAAATGATTAAAATGTTTTAAAACAGACTTACGAAACAAATTGGGCTTTATTTCTCAGTATAAATATTTCCTTCTAGTTTTATTTATTGCTACTTTCCACTTAAAAAATTCAGTGGTTTAGAAACTTCTTAGTGTTGTACAGGCAAATCTCTTTTTAGTAGATTTTTAATCCATCTATTAAACATTAACATTAAAATCATAAGGACTTTTTTGTTATTGTAATGTTTGGGGAAAAACCCTACCTCAATTATGGACAAAAAACAGCAACTGTGACTTAGGCTTAGTGTTTGTTACATGTTTCAAATACAAGGAGAATACAGAAGAAAGGAGAAATGTCACTGCTAAATTTTAAGGGTGCTAACATAGCCAAAGTCTTTCCATACTTTTCCAAAAATTTATTAAATATTTCAAGCTGAATAAATTACAAGTTTAATTATCATAAAATATCTTCCTTAACTAGCAACTGTTTTGTTCTATCCTTCTATGTGAAATAATAATGGTTTGTCTGAGGATACCTTTCCTAAACATATTTGTATATCTGGCTTGCGGTACTAGAGAACCAGGATAAATTCTAGGGTGTGCAACACAAATTTAAAGTGCCCATCACACTTTATGTGCATGATAAAACAGTTTTTTATGTGTCATTTTATCATGATCTGATCTAAATTTAAAATAATATCAAACAATGGCAGACGATAACTCCTTATTTCCTGAATGGCAGTAGTGGTAAGATCATGTACACAATCTAGTTGTTAAGGTAATTTACCAAGACCTAAAATTAGAAGAACGAGTCCCTTGCTTTTCCCAAGCTCTAGTAGCACATGAGTCACCACAGAGCCATTCATGCCCTCCCCCAACTTCCCTTATTCAGAGACTTCTGTTTGACAGACAGTGCCATTCTGATGTACCCATCAGTGCCTACTACCTGGGACAGTCTAGTTCTAACATTCATTGGTCATGAAGTGAAGTATGTGATCTGTTATTATGAGCACAGGGAAGATATTGCTGGAGTGGAACAGTAATAGAATTGTCCTTGCTTCCTACGCCATGTCATATGGTGGAAAGTTTTTTTTTTTTTTTAGATGAGTTCCCATACTGTTGTATTTGACAATAACAAAATAAGCATAAGCTCTAAGTAAATTAGTGCCATGTGATAAGATTCCTAAGTCATAATTTTGCATTCTAACATGATCAGAAGGCATATGTTTTCTTGGCTCCTACTAGTTTGAAGTTGTTTGTGATTTTTAGTACCAAAGCAGTACGTCTGACACTATGACCCTACTCTGAGCCAGGCCTTAATTAGTTTCAGCTTCAGATTTCACAGACAATACAACACTTTCTGAGATTTGGAAGTAACCATGAACAGAAATATGACATGAAAAAAAAAAACTCATCAATTTTTAAGTTCAAAACCTTCTAGATCTTCTGAAAAAGGGCTTTACATGTTAAGTTTCAGTGGTGACCCCAGTTATATAAATTATTGACCATTTTCTGTGATCTTTGTCAATGAAGTCTAAAAATACAAACCAAAGATCACATGCCACCAATAGAATAATTCATCTAAAATATGACAGTAGAATGTGATAGAAATACTGAAGAATTTAGCCTGCCATTATTGTACTAAGAATTTTTTAGCTGTGCCATACTTACTGGACGGTAATAATGACAGCAATAGCTGTGAGGCTCACGGTGGAGAGGAAGGCGGCTATGGCTGCTAATGCAATTTTTGATAAATCACTGTCAATCATGCTGTGAGTTTTCATGGACTTTTCCCCACACCGTTCACCAAAGTAATCGTGATGACATCTACAAACAATCCACATTTAAAAGTTGTAATCACTAATAGCATTCTGTGAGTTTTAAGCTTCCTTTCCAGGTCATAAACAGCCACTGAATTTCAACATTAAAAAAAAAGGAAGTTATGCCATATACTTGTATTTCAAAATCATGAGACATAAAGTGCATTCTAACTAAGGATCTATTAGTATAAAAACAAGTTGAGATTAGTTTGGGTGTGATATTCCAAGAAGACACACCTTGTCATTCTTTGTTCTCCTTTTATGACCAACTGATGAGTTCAATGACTTGTTATGCAGCTAATACATTCTACTATCATTTAACGTGCTTGCAGCTTATGGGGGGAAGAAAATTAGAACAAAAAAGATTATGTGAAAATTACCTTTCGGTCCTTTTTTGAAAAAGAGTTCTTAAAAATATACATATTGTAAAATGATGGTTTTTACCAGGGATCAGCAAAATTACAAGCCCGTGGGTAAAATCTGGCTAAGTGCCAGTTTTTTACAGCCTGCAAGCCAAGAATGGTTTTTACATTTTTAAATGATTACATTTTGATTGGTCATATAAGTACATACATAATCTTTGCCCACAAAGCCTAAAATATTTACTATCTAGTCCTTTAATAAAATTGTTACTGACCCTTGGTTTAACATTGGAAAAAATTAATGGTTTTCTGCAGTTAGGGGTCACAGACATAGGGCTAGAAATACAGAATTCTATATAATTTAGGAAAACTTACCTGCATGTTACTGCTTTCAGGTGCTCTATATATTTGCAGTCTCCGTGAATGCAGAAATTTTGGAATTCTGCATCACATGGATTTTTCTTTTTTCTGTTTCTTCTAGTTTTTCCATTTTTGCCCCCCTTTTTCTTTCTTTTGGGTTTATCTGACGTCTTTTCACTTTCTGTCTTGTTTTTCTTGGGTTTAACTACCTGTTCAACTAAAAAAAAAACCAAAATAATATTTATTGACAAAAGTCTCTCTTAATCTTGAATATCACTTTGGAGACAGGAGAGAAATAAGTTATAGCATTGAAAGCTCACAGGAATAACAGCCATGTGCTCTTCATTATATATTTAGCACAATACATACACAATAAATGGGCAAGGAGAATATCTGTGCTGTGTGGCACTTACAAATCTAAACACGTTCATTATTTTATTAGCTTCAACACATACATTGAATCGATTTGCATCATCATTATTATTACTGATAATAGTTTTGTGTTTAAGAAAACCCATTAAATATTTTAAACATTTCTTGAGTTTCTAATACATACCAAGTTCTTGGTAATGAACATTAATTTAATTAAAATCAAACCACAGTTGTATGTAATGTTATTCACATAATATAGATGAGGAAAGTGAAGTTCAGTGAAGACAACTGACTTTCCCTAAGACAAGCAACTAAAAAATGGTAGTGTTGGAACGTCAAAGCCTATTATTTTTCCACTATATTATGTTGTTTCTTGGAAAAGGTCAGTGCCATTGATTAAAATGGGACTTGGAATATATTTATTGATTTTATTTACTGGCCTCAAGCTCATGATCATAGTTGGGAATTAGTAGATACCACCTGCAGTTAGAAAAAACTGAGAATTATAACTTAGAGTTACTCAATTTTCTCCAACTCCCTGATTAAAACAGATTATAATTAATTGACAACTTCCAGGGAGCTCATTTCTGTGGTCACTCTATTTGAAACCAGGAGTTGAGAAATATTTGTACTTGATGCTTCAGAGTTTTATCTTATCAGATCCACAGAAACTTTTGTTCAGTCTCATAGTCATGCAAGGTGTAGTTTACCCACATGCTAAATATAGGAAGCGCACTTTCCATGTTAGCACCATGCAGTTTGTTACATTAATCTCTGAAAAGGTTTATCCGAGTATTTAGCAAACAGAACCACAATAAAAAGAGGAAATATCATTAGTCCTAATAGTCATGCAGCATGCATTAAATAGAAAACATTAGAAACATAGCAAAGGTCAAGGGTATCAAAGATAGAATCCCTATGATTAAGGAAATGACAAATAAATGTTATGAATATTTTTCAGGTTATTATAACATTAACAAAAGTCAAATTAGGAGCAATGTTTAATAGGTGGTAATGCAATTTTTATATTGAAATTTTTTCTCGTGATAAAAAAGCACGAGATAGAAAAAGTCCTCTAAGAGAAATATTTTAAATTAACATTACTGCATTTTATCAGATAGATTACAAATTATAGATGGAGACAATAAATAGTCACTACACTGAAGTGTTGCATTAGACATTAACCCCAGGGACATTTAACTTAGCCATTCAAAGGAGTTCAACCAACATTTTCATTCTATTTCACAATGCATTGCAATTTTGAACACTATCCTAGCCATCTGCACCGCTAATAATTTATTTGGCCTTCTGAAGTGTTAACAACTTGAAACACCTTTAAGGGAACAGTTTCTAGACACCTTCTTGGTCTAATCTCGTGCCTTCAGAAATAAGTATTATAGATGGACCTCTTCCCCATCTCACAGAAAATCACAGGTTCAGAAGCAAGGGAGTGAAATGGAGTGTTCATTAAAGATTTCCCCACCTGCCACTTACTCCGGTCACCGTCCCTGGGGTACCGTTTACTGTCCCTTCACCAGTTCTGGGAACCAGACAGAGGGGGAGAAGTCAGGGAAACCTAAGTCAGGAAAGAAGAAACCTTAAAGAGCTCTTAAACCGTCTTTCCCTGCCTCCATAGTCCATGCTCTTAGGCTATCCAGATCTTACTTATAAACTACCTCTTCTTCCCTCAAACTCCAAATATGAGGGTAATAAGCGATATTTATCTCTTACTTTGGTACCCTTCTTTTAAGCAAAGGGTCTATTTTAAAGACGAGATAACAGTAAAAGTGAAGCAAACCATGGGTCACTATTATTTACCTGACAAATGGGATTTGGGGTCAAGTCATGACCTTAGCAATATAAAATCTATGGATATTTGTCTTTCTTTAATATTCCCAGATTGCATTGTCATTACTATTATTTTCACTGGTTTCTCAACTCCTAGTTGAGAAAGACTAAAGTTAAAGACTAAAGTCCAATTCCCCATTACTTCCTTCTGTTCCGCCATTCGTGTCAAAATGCAGTTATTTGGGGTAGGGTGGTGTACAACAAGGGGATACCGAAGTTAAGATACAAAGTCAATCGGAATGGTTAATGTTAAGTCTCTCAGAATGGAGGTCTTGCAGCCCAGTGGGAAAGAGCATGGTACCTCTTCTGCAGAGACTCGAACAGATTGGAGTTCTAACTCTAGCTCATCTGCTCACTACCTGTGTAACCTTGGGCAAAACTGTTAACCTTTTTGAGCTTATCACATCTGTAAAATGAGGATAACAATTCCTACTTAGTAAAGTTGTTGTGAGGACTTAAGAGACATTTAAGTGGCATTTAAGTCAGCACTCCAGCCATATAGGATACGCCCACCTATTGATCTTTCTGTCTCAGTTTACTTAGGGGGTATGCGACAGATGTACACGTAAGGAAGCCACTAGAAAATCTGGGAGGTGTCGTTTCTTCTGAAGCAACTTTGCTCATATAAACCCGCACCTCATAAGCTACATTTCCAATTTATCCTCTACTCACCTCTGACTGAATCATCTACGATGTAGCCAGGTATTTGTGGTTCGTTGTCATACTCTTCTGAATAGTCATAGTCCGTGCCCGAAGACAGTTCACTACCAGAAGGCATTTCACTCATAGGAGAAGTCTCACTTTCTGAGGACAGCTCGTTCCTTGAGGTGACCTCAAATCCATCAGCACTGTGGTCCCCAGAAAATGGTTCCCCTTTCCCCGAGTAGGTGTCATTGAGGTCCAATCCAGCAGCATAACGGCCTGGAGGGAAGAGGACAAGAGAAGAAGAGAAAAGGTAAAGCAGGGTGCCCAGCTCTCCAGTCAGCTGTGTTAGGTAGACCTGTTTATCTCCCGACATCAAAGCAGTTATTGCACATGTGCTATGGTTTGTAATTGAGTCACTTGTGAAAGAAACTTCACATTTTGCCAACAAGCACACTCAGCTGTTCCAATTACAGAGATTCTTTTATCAAGGTTTTCTTTTCCACAGATAGTTTACATTCATTTCCATATTAAAAAAAAAAACCCTGTCACATTGGCAAATGAATCTAATCTAAATTAATCACATTCCAAATGCATTTGTGTTTGCTGGAATCTATCCTGTCCCATTTTAATGGGTTCTAGATATAAATATCAAATTTTCTTTACACATGCTTCCATTTTAAAAAGATTATATATAAAAAGTAATATAAATAGTAGTTGGTAATAACTAATATTGTCATTTTTCATTATTATTCTTACATATAGAAGAGACTGAATACTAGGCAAGTTTTGGGGGCCCAGAGTTTCAAATCACTGCTTTATCTTGCTTTATCTTTTAGGTTTGGATAAGACAGCATCTGAGTGGAGCTTTAAACCTCGCCCTGGGACACTGTAAGTCCCTCTAGGAAGGTGAAAAATAAAATCACTAGGCAGAGGAGATGGAAAGCTTAGGCAGGAGGCAGCAAACGCTCCTGGGTCCAGGAACTAACTTGTAAGATCTGCGGGAATCAGTTCACCTCTCTGGACCTCAGTCTCTTTTTCTGTAAAACGAAGGGTTAGGATCCACTCATCTCTAGGGTCTCCTTCAGCTGGACTAAAGTAAAAGTACAGGGATAATGTGTGGCACCCTCGTTCTGCCTGGACATCTGAGACACCTGCCCGCTTCTCTCTTCCTCCCAGGGAGTAACCTCAGGGAATGAGACACAGTGACCACCTCCCGCGGGGTCAGAGTCCCGGGTTCCAAAGGGTGAGTTTTGGAGAAGCAGCAGCAAAACTCAAGAGGCGACAGCTTTTGCCCGCTGTGGGAGAAGCGTCCAGCGGTGGAGAGTAGGCAGATCCTCACCTGAACCGAGGATCAAGAGCGACAGCAGCACCGGCGCGGGCGGCAGCAGCGGGGCTGTCATTGGTCCCTCGGGCGGGGGCGTCCGGTGTCTGGGGCACCTCGGTCCGGAGCTACGGCGGGGAGGAGCGGGGCGTGGGGTCGCGTTCCGAGGCCCGCGGGCTCCGGGCGGCGGATGCTGCGCCCTGGGCTGGCCTCGGGACCTCCGGGCTGCGACTCGGACGCGGGCACCCAGGTGTGCGCACATTCCGAGGGCGCGGCGCGCACCTGCCGCTTTATAGGCGGGCGGGGAGGGACCCGCGCCCCTGACGTCAGGGCCCAGCCGTGGGTGGAGCAGGCGGCCGCCCCAGAAGTCGCTACCCGAAAACCACACGCGGACGGCAGTCGCCCCACCTCCTTGCCCGGACGGAGCCGCCGGAGGAAATGCAAATGAAACCCCAGTTGCAAGAACAAAAAAGTTCTTGCAGAAGTTCTTGCAAAAAGTTCTTGCAAAAAAGTACCCCAGCCACATTCGGAAGCGGGAGTGGAGTTGGGGACCTGGTACCTGACGGTCGAAATCCCAGCGTTTCAAACTATCTGACGAATCTCGTCACATTCTTTGGTTGATCTTAACGCTACAGCAGACAGGGACTAAATAGAAAAGTTACATAGTAACATGTCAAAGTACTTTAAGAACAAGAGTGACTGAGCAATGACAGCCTGGTATCTTTAGCAAGGATAAATGAAGTTCATTAAATGATGAGAGAGCCTCCTAATATAAATAAATAAATTAATTAAAAAAACCTGTTTCATGTATGATGAGTCTCTATTTCAAACTATGCACTTAAAATTCTACTGGCACCGTCTCACTCAATAACCTTGCTAGTAGGTAACATTTCCCCCATTCTACAGGCGGATAAAAGGCAGCTTTAAAAAGCAAAGAGAAGGAATTTGCACAGCTGATAATGACAGGAGCCAGGGGGATTTGAATCTCAATTCATCTGACCCTGACATCTGCTTCTTTCTGCTCCGATGAAGGAATTTAGGAGTAAGCTGGTTTTCAAAAAGAGGATTTCTGGGGAGAGCAATGTTTAGCTTCAAGGAATAATCTCTGCTGGTGGCATATGGGCATTTGGATGAAGCAGAGTGCCCAAGAGCCTGTGCCTCTCAACTCACAAGATAAAAGGGTCAGCTTGGAGGGCTCATTTAGAACCCGATAGGACATAATTATGGCAAGTAGATCAAATGAAGAGGGAGGGAGCTGCTTAGTTTGACTGACTTGGCTGTAGTGGCAACTCCAGACTGGAGTTTTTCTTGACTTAAGGAAGAGAAAACAGCATTGTTCTGTTTCCTTGTCCTGGAGATACATATCTCTTCCATGATTGTTCCAGTAAAACAGCCTTTTTAGGAATGTGGGTCGCAGTGCCTCTGTCTTAATTCTGGGAAATTTTTTAAAAGCTTACTTACTTTTTAATAGTATATCACAGTGAGTAATCTAAGTATTAATAATATCATACATTTAGCAGGATGAAATAAAAAATCATGAATCATGCCTTCTATTCCACATTTCTTGAGAGTATATTTTGTGTAAGCCACCTGTTTTATTTTTATGGATGGGGGGCAGTAAAGAAGGAGGGGAAATGACCAGCTCCCAGTTTTTCAGGAGCTCAGTGGTGTGGGCCAGATACATAGATAAGTAATCCTAACAGATTAGATGATAAGAAGGGGTCAGAGTGGCATGGAAATCAAAGTGCAGTTTAATTTTGGACGTGTATAATGGAAAGCTCTGTGGAAAGATGGAGAGGCCTCTTGAGGCCTTCCCAGGAGAAAATTTAGATGGGAAAAAGACCTGATGTCAAAGTGTGACTGAGTGTGGGAAATAAGGCTAGAAAGGTGGCACTGCCCATTCCAAGGGGAAGTAGGGGCCTGCGCTGTCATCTTTCTTGGCGGATGAGGCAATTGTGATTCAGAAAGATTCAGAGACTTGCCCACAGATTTCAAAAGATTCTGGTGGAGATTTTATTTGGAGCTCAGGCAGTGGGTCTACATTACTGCAACCTTCTATTCTCATAGGTTTCTTTTTTGTTCAAGCCCTGTTCTTCCTGATTTCTTTTTTTATAGTTTTAATTTTTTAACTGACAAGTAGAAATTTTATATATTTATGGTATACAACATGATGTTTTGATGTAGGATGTATGCACTGTGGCTAAATCAAGCATTTTCTTGTTATTTCTTCTTATTTAGGTGAGTGCAAGTTGTACATATCTGGTATCAGAAATGTTTCACTTTCTCTTTGAAGGGAAAGTGGACTCTTTACATTGGAAATTGCTTAGTCTGTTTCTAATTGGAAATTTAGAGAGTGATCATTGACATTGATGTGCACATAATCTAGATCATAGGCAGCATAGCTTAGTGCTTAGGATCAGTTTTAGATTCAAACCAATTTGGGTTTTCATGTACAGATTCCACTACACGCCAAATTACTTAATATTTGAAAGGTTCAGATTTCTCATGTGAAAAGAAGAATAAAGACACCTACCTGCTCTTAAGCAGATCAAAGGAGGTAACATACACAAACAAGTGCCACAGATCCTAGCGTATGGTGAGTGCTCAATAAATAGTAACTATCCCAATTAATCATTATGATAGTTACACTATATTAATCATATTGAAGAACTCTTATAAATGGAGCTACTCACAGAGCCAGTGAAGTAATCCCCTTCAATATTTTCGAGCCATGAAATTTGTTCCTGCTTCAGATTAAGACTAACCATTTTGGGCATTTTATGGTGTATTATAGAGTAGCCTGGGATGTCATCACAGCCACATCACAATGCAGCACCACTGATGTGTCATGGCATTCTGGAATTCATGTGTGAGTAGAAAACCAACCCCATGTAAATGTGGGATTCTTTCTATTCTGCATTCTGCATGCTAAGCTGAGACAAGGAGGAATAATTTCAAGAAATTGGAGCAGCACCCCTTCTTTATCCTGATAAATTGATGGCTACTTCGTCTACATATGTGGTTAAGGGCAGCCCTAAGGACAAATGCTCCTAACTAACCACTCATTTTGATGCCTGCTATATGAATCCTGGTAATACTTCATATGTATAGTGAAAACAATCTCACTTCACTCTGCTACAAAGTGTGCTATAGAACCAAAAGTATAATTATGTGTTTGTTCATATAATTGTTACTGAATTTTTAAAGATAGTGCTAGGGTCTGAGTAAGTATCATATTGCAATCATTGATTATGAGTCAACACACAGATCCACAAGTCACAATTAAGAAATTCCCCAGTGTGTAAGTAACATTTTCTATGTTATTAATAAATGCATTAGCTCCATTTATATGTCTATAATTTTCTACTTTTCACCTTAGAATTTATCTGTGCTAAAGAATATATCATTTCTAATTCCTTCAAAAAGAAGCCTTTATTAAACTTGGTTTTGAGTATCTTGGTGTGCTAGTAATGTCAAATTACAGTTGACCCTTTACCAAGGCAGGGGTTGGGGTACCTGCCTCCCCCATGAAAATCCACTTATAACTTTTGACTCCCCCAGAACTTAGCTACCAATAGCCAACTGTTGACCAGAAGCCTTACTGATAACATAAACCATCAATTAACACTTATTTTGGATGTTATATGTATTACATACTGTATTCTTACAATAAAGTAAGCTAGAGAAAATGTTATTAAGAAAATCATAAGAAAGAGAAAATATATTGTTATTCATTAAGTGAAAGTAGACCACCATAAATGTCTTCATCCTCATCATCTTCATGTTGGATAGGCTGAAGAGAAGGAGGAAAAAGAGGGCATGGTCTTGCTGTCTCTGGGGTAGCAGAGGCAGAAGAGGTAGAGGAGGTCGAAGAGGAGACAGAAGATATTTCTAGGCTACACTGTTTGGGAGTTTTTTCAAATTGTTGCCAATCTACAATTTTCCAATATTTTTTTAAAAAAATCTGCATATTAGTGCACCCATGTAGCTCAAATCTGTGTCGTTCAAGGGTCAACTATACTGGCCTTTTATTGCCTTAAATTGTGGCTTTTGCAGAGCAAGGACTGACAGGTGGGGCTGAGGGCAGTGGATGATTATATACAATAGAAACAAAGTAAATGTAATATGCAATTAACTACATTTACACAAAAAGTGAATCTTTTAGGTAGTTTATTTATTCATCAAATACATTTTGAGAATTAGGCATTATTCTAGGAACTGGGGATGAAACTCTGAATAAATTGTAATGTCTTTGTTTTAAGGAGTTTATATTCTATTAAGGGGAAATAGGTTTTTTTAAAAACCAGAGAAACAATACACAAACTAATTTCAGGTAGTAAGGAAATCAAACGTATGATGCGGAGAACTTGGGACGGTGGAGGAAGATGACACAAAGAAGTACAAGACGGCCCCTACACTTAAGTAATTCACAGTTGCTCTCTAAAGGACAAAGATGACAGCTACAGTGGGGAGGAATATCCTACTGAACAACAATAAGCGGGGAACAGAGATAGGCACGGACAGGAAGAACAAGGCATCCTGAACAGATGTAAGCCTTGAATTGGGCCTCAAAAATGTGGAGGATTTTACGACATCTATAGATAGACATGTATGGAGAAATTCTGAAAGGATATATAAAAAATGTTAATCTTTTGGCTGAGGAATTAATTCCTTACCTGTATGTCCTAATATAAGCACAAAGATCATGTATTACTTCCATTTTAGGTTAAAGAACCCAAACTATGCAAGAAGATGATCTCCCAAGTAAACTGATTTGCTGTGATTTCTACAATTGATTGCATCAGTTTTTCCATCGTCAGTTTTGAAAGAAAATGATCTCTTGAGCTGTCTGCTTTTCCCTATCCTTTCTTAGACTTGAGCAGTCTAAAAATCTGTGCCATCCTTTGCTATGTGCTATAATGAGAGAGTACAGTGAGGGGGTCAAGGCTGTAGGCTCTGAGTTTGAGGCTACTAAGATTTAGTACAGCTCTTCCTCTAACCAACCAGAGCCAATTACTTAAATATTTTGTGGTTCCAGTTTTCTCATCTCCAAAAAGGGAGAAAGGGAGATGATGGTAATTCTGAGGTTTAAATACAATATTACATGTAAAGCATTTGGAAGAGTATGGGACCTTTCATAATGACTCAAAATATCTTAAGTATTTTTATTATTAATAATACAGAAATCAGTGGAGAAACTACTAGGGATTCCGATGAAAATTTTTCTAATGTATATTTGTAGAATGAGATAAAAAAGCAAATACTGTTATAACTGATTTCATAAGTTGGGAATCTCTGCTTACTGTGACAGATAAGCCTGCAAGAATTCAAAACTTTTTTAGAATGATGAAGGCAACAGGTGAGCCCTGTTATTAAGGTCCTGTTTCAAATAGCTTGCATTGCAGACGTGACATTTTCAGAGCATCCCTTGTTAAACATCTAAACTCTATACAGAAGAATCCTTTTCTCACCTTTTTTAGCTGTGCAGTATTTTCCTATCGTGTGATGTCATCGTACCATAATTTCCTGCAGAGTCAGGCCATTTCTGCTATGAATGCATTGTTTGGTAGTGACATTTCTTTTTTACCATTAACCCAATTGACATCGAAGTAAAAGGGAGAGCTAGTTTTCAGATACTAATTACCATATCAATAATTATGTTATAAACTCATGTCCGTATCCCTTTTCATCTCTTTCCTTAGTAACAGACCCCTGGTTTTATTCAGACTGGCAATATGCCCAGCTAAAATATGACATTTCCCAGGATTCTTTGAAGATAATGGTGGCTACACAACTAAATTCTGCTAGTTAGGTCTAAAATCAAGAATAAAGATGTGCATAAAATAACTTCTAAAGTTCTCTTACCTCCAATATCACTTCCTCAGTGCCATTTTCTAGATGTAATCACTGGTATCCAACAGGTTTTTGCTTTTCTGGTGGTTGTTATTATAACCTGATATAATGCTGTGCTGGTTCTATTCTTTTTTTTTTTTTCTTGAGACAGAGTCTCACTTTGTTGCCCGGGCTAGAGTGAGTGCCGTGGCGTCAGCCTAGCTCACAGCAACCTCAAACTCCTGGGCTCAAGCAATCCTCCTGCCTCAGCCTCCCGAGTAGCTGGGACTACAGGCATGCGCCACCATGCCCGGCTAATTTTTTCTATATATATTTTTAGTTGGCCAGATAATTTGTTTCTATTTTTTTAGTGGAGACGGGGTCTCGCTCTTGCTCAGGCTGGTCTCGAACTCCTGACCTTGAGCGATCCACCCGCCTCGGCCTCCCAGAGTGCTAGGATTACAGGCGTGAGCCACCGCGCCCAGCCCTCACTTCTTTTAAGATACCTTCCATTTATCTTTTTGAAAGCTTTTAAGATTTTCTCTTAAGGCATATGGTGATGAATTTTAGGAACTATTTTAAAAACTAAAATATCTGTATTCTATCCTAATATGAATTATTAACACTTTCAGGCATAAGTAAATTTAAGTTTTTCAGTTGTAAGTAGTTTTAAGGGAAATTTTAGCAAAATGAATGAAAGGGCTTAATAATTCGGACAGGGAAATGCAGAAGGGCAGAATTAAAATTCCTTGATGCATCTTTAAATGGGAAGTGTGTTATGATGTAATTTTTTCCATTGTTATTATCATATATTCTATACAAACAATAGCATGTTTATATAAAGTGATTATACAGTACAAGTGTTAAAAAAGGAAAAATATTTGGGCATCTATTCTCTAGTTTAGGTACAATTGATTGTTACCTGCCTGTTGTCAGGAAATACTTGGGATGGATGTAAAAATTATCTTCCCAAATGATTGCTATTTAAGTCACTGACTATTGCATTTATTGTTTTCTCCTACATGCTTCTTAATGAATTTCCATCACAGAGCTGAGCTTTCATTGACTTCAAAAGGAACTCAGCACAAGGAGGAACTATGTGGGATACAAAGAAAGAGCCAGACTTGACTTTCTATAAACATACCATGTACGACGTCTGAGTCATAACCATCTTGTTGACTGTTTACTTTCTCTGTTGTCAGCACTATACAGCTAACACCAACGACTTGGAAGTGAGCTACATGCTATTCTTAGTTTATTACAACCAGCTCTTGATAACTGGGGGACTCATTATGTACTCTATGGACTGGTTTCATTTCCCTACTGTGGCCTGGGATGTGGCCTTCGGCTGGAGCATTAAACCCTTTAAAACTGGAACTTTTATCAGAATGTCAAAATTCGGATAAGGGGAATGAGAAAAGACAATATTAACTCTGCAAGTGAGATATTTGCTTAACTTATATTAAAAGATGTGACCAGTCTTTGTGTGACTTAATGATATAATTCCTATGATAGTTACAGTGATAGCAAAAACTTGCCACCATTAAAGATCATTCAACAAAGACCAGCAAGAGTGAATCAGAGGCCATTAGTTGTGTGGGAGGAGAATGATTTCTGTGGTGAGAGAAACCCCAAATCTAGACTGATGTTGAGCCAGATATTATGGTACAAGATGTAGATTAGGCCAAAATACACACACACACACACACACACACACACATACACACACATGCACAGACACAGTGACAGTCAGAATCCTGATGTTTTCTTTCTTCTGTCCTTACTGCTTTCCTTCTTTCCTTTCTTCCTTTCTCTCTCCTTTCCTTCCTCTTTCCTTTCTCTTCCCTCTTCTCCTCCCCTTATCATTTTCCTCCTCCTCCTCCCATTTCTCCTTCTCCTCTGCCCCTCCCTTCTTATCCTTGTTCTTCAAGTGGTGATGGCAAAATCAGTAAAGATCACTGGGGAAATGAGATCTCAGGGAAAGAAGCATGTTTATGAGGATGCAGAAGAAATACAAGATGCACATTTTTCTCCATATTTCAAAGAATTCTACTGTTGCTACAAGTCATCGTGCTTAAATACAATGTGAAATATGGAGTCAGAAACGGGGAGAGTGGTCACAGAACGATAGAATCACCTTCCCTTTTCACCTGCCAATGCCCTTCTGGCGCATCATGGCACAGCAGGAAACATTAGCTTTGGAATCAGAACTAGCTTTCATTTTAAGTCATGTGATCTTGGACAGCCTGTTCAAAACTGTTTTAATCTCGGTATCAGATGAAAAGGGGTATCTTATAGGGTTGTTTGAGAGCAGTGATTGCACTCGACCTAGGGTAGACGCCCAGGGAAGGTTGGCTGTTTCTGTGTCCTGCACCTTCAGACAGTTTATACCTATGGTTCTCCCCCACATAACCATTGTTTTCCTCGCCTTAAAGAAGTAGAGCGAGTGTAAGATGACTCTTGCTAATAGAAATAAAAACACTTTATGTTTATAAAGTACTTCACAGTGTACCAGTGTTTTTACATGTGCATATTGAGAGCAGCTAGGCAAAAGAAATGAGTAAGTGGATGAAAGAGAATCCTCAGGAACTATTCATCTTCTAGTCAGTACATAGAAAGACCAATCACATATTATACCCAGAATTTTCTACTTTTGTTTGCTCCAACTTTCACACGACTAGTTAGATGGTTGTAACATCTAAGCTTTCAATAAAGTTATTTTTTATCAGTATAATTTGCATCACGTTTGCTTCATTCATTATTTCAATACACATTTATTGAGCATCTACTATATGCCAGGTGCTTTTATAGATGGGCTTTAAACTAGAGAGATAAGGCCTCTGTTATCATTAAAATAGGAGAGACACAAACAATAAACAACTAAGTAAATAAAAACAATACTTTCAAATGGTGATGAGGCTATTTTAAAAATCAAACAAGTTAAAGAGGGTGGAGGTGATGACGGCTACTGTACTCTGAAAGTGTCAGGGAAGTACTCTTTGAGCTTGAATGAATGATGAGGAGACAACCAAGCCAAGATTTAGGGGGACGGTATTCAAGGTAGAAGAAATAGCAAGTGCTAATCCCCTGAGGCTGGAATTGTTTTAGGGCATATTATACTGCCTTAGGATCCCTTAAGCACATGCACAGGGTAGGACGAATAACCATATGGAATTTTTTGATCTGTGATGAAGGTAGAGTTACAAACATGTGTAGCCACCCTGTCCTAACTGAATGGAATGGAATAAAAACCCTTTCAGTATCCAAGTTAACAATGTATGGTCACCACACATCCACAAGGAGAGCCAGGTTTGCTTGGCCCCAGAAGACACTTGGTGAATCACTTAACATAGTAAGTTTGGTTAAATGTTATTCTTTGACTTTTCCTATCATTTGAGGAGTGCCCAGAGGAATGTCAAGATGGAAGAGTTTTGTTCACATACCCTCTTCCTCTGCTTTCCCCTCCCCCTCCCCAGCTTTCTTACTCTCAACAGAGGCAGCTGTGACATCCCACGTGGATAAGGAAATGATGTTCATCTTCTCCACCCACTTGAAAATACTTTGATGCCATTAGCCCTGATTGTTTCACTCTCATCCCTACCCCCATCGCTAGCCCTGTCCACCTAGTATGAGAACATGGAAACTTATTTTGGAAAATGTGACCTAAGTGGTCCCCAAAGGTAGCCTTGCTCATCCCTGGGTGATTATATTAAGGTTTTTTTTTTCTTCTTTATTTATCTGTGTTCGATTTGGGGGGCAACAAAAATTTTCTTTTTTTAAAAGACATATTGCCTCATAGAAGTAGATCATATCAGAAAATTACCTTTAATGTGACCTAGTGGCCTCGTCATTCCCAGTTGTTGCATGCGGAAAGAGGGGCGTTTATTACTCGAGATGCCAAATAGCCCTGTCTTAAACAGGTATTCTCATTTTGGCAAACAGCATAGGTAAATATCTTTATTTATGCATGACGGTGGCTAGGCAGGAATAACTCCTTACTTCGTTGCTTTATTTTAAAGCATTCTTCAGAGAAGTATTTTCGGTAGCACGATGCCATAGTGTATTTGAAATAAATTTGATTCAGTGACAAATGTTAAGGACATCTCCTGCATAAAGGGAGTTAAACTTGCTGGGATAAGATAAACAGTTTAGAAAAGGATGTGATATCACTCATCTCTTTAGGAAAGCATTTTTCTGTCTTAGAGTTAGAGCTCCAGGCAGAGGAAATGGGAAGGCGGGGAAAACATGGACCGGTTCCAGAGGACATGACGGGTCACAGAGAATGAATGAGTCAACTGGCATCAGAGGGTGTGTGGCAAGGGGGGTGGGGAAGAGGGAAGAAAGGAAGCCATGGATGGAGCCTTTGAGCCCCCTCACTCCCACACCCATGTACACACACCAGGCTCTTGGGGGACATAAACAATCCCTAGTGTCCTGAGAGAGTAACCGTGTTCCCCAAGCAACCAAGTCACTCCAGAAACCAACCTGGCTGAGAGTCTGACACACCAAAGGTAGGAAGGTGATGAGCGTAGGAGAATCACTGTAGTAGGAGAGCATTGTAAATTGCCAGCATCTAGGTCTTCTATTTAGAAAAGTTGGGAAGGAAGTGAGAACTTGCTTCTTGAGAAGAAATGCAAAGAAAATGGATAGCATTTAGTTGTGGCAAAAGAAGTGATTTGAAATGATTCGAAAACGTAGTCTTAATTAGTTGCTGTAAAGTACACAAGAGGTCTCTCTATATCATCTGTGTGAAGTGTTTTCATTTTTCAGTGGACACATATGGGAGGACTATTGTTTCTGTGAATATCTACTTCTGCACCTTAGGCCTCTAACATACACAGCTGACATTTGCCCAAGTCTTTCATCATATCTTGTTCATCATATTTATATTGCCAATATTAAAAATTCTTTGAATTTATGTAATATTTGTTGGTCCAAGGATCTTAAAATTTTTCACAAGGGTTTCTTACTCAGTGCTTATGCCCTTTAAATTAAACAAATGGGAACATTGTGTAAATTCATGTGTCATGTATAATAATTAAATGTTATGTACCCACATGAAACAAGTAAATGAACAAGATTAAAAATATGACCCGAGTCTTCCTGAAAATGATGTTTTGTCCTTTTGACACTGCTTCCTCTGGAGGCACACCAAAAGTTCTTAGAAATCAAATAAAAAGACTTTGAGTTTATCATATACACCTGCAGCCTCCAGAGTGATCCATTAAATCATAAATGGGATGATGTTACTCCTATAACTAGGAGTTCTTTCTATAGGAGGAAAGAACAACAACAGCAGCTTCATCACAGCTTTTTGGCTCTAACTGCTTGTCCACTCTATGGTGGTCACCATAAACCTTGGTCTATGCCCTCAAAAGTAACATTTGAATAGTAAATTAGGTGGTCATGCAAATCCAGCCTCACTTCTTTGCTTCTTCTATTCTTTCACTAGACTTTAGCTACTCTGGCCATCTCTAAGTTTCAGGAGGAAGCTAAACTCTTTCCTGTCCCTGCCCAAGATATTCCTCCTGCCTGAAGTACATTTCTCCCCCTCTTCAGTTGGTTAACATTTAGGCACCTTTCAAGTCTGCGGAAACTCACTTCTGTACACCCCAGTATAAATTGACGAGCCTCTTTCATTACGCTCCTTAATGCACCTACAGCTATTTGTAATTCTATATTTACATATGTTTGTATTTCTTTAATATTTTTCTCCTCCACCAGACTTTTTTTTACATTGATTAAGTTCACTGTCTTTTTTTATGTCAAAGTATTACAGGGGTACAAATCTTTTGGTCACATGGATCACTTTTATAATGCTTAAGTCATGGTTATAAGTGTGTCTGTCACCCAGATGGTGTCTATTGTACCCATTAAGTAGGTTTTCATCCATTCCCTTCTTCCCCCTCCCCTCTTCTAGCTTTCCATTGAGTTTTACTTCTCTCTATGCACATGTGTGTTCATCGGTTAGTTACAGTTTAACAGTGAGAACACGTGGTGTTTGTTTTTCTATGCTTTAGATCCTTCACTTAAGATAAGTTTCCAGTTCCATCCAGATTTTTGCAAAAGGGCTTAATTTATCCTTATTCATGGCTGAGAAGTATTCCATGGTGTACATATGCCACATTTTGTTGATACATTCATGAATTGATGGGCACTTGGGTTGATTCCACATCTTTGCTATTGTGAATTGGGCTGTAATAAACATTCAAGTACAGGTGTCTTTTTGATAAAACGACTTCTTTTTCTCTGGGTAAATAGAAATGTTCAATGTCACTAAGCATCAGGGAAATGCAAATCGAAAGCACAATGAGATATCTCCTTACTCCAGTCAGAATGGCTTTTATTAAAAAGTCCATAAACAATAGATGCTGGCACGGATGCAGAGAAAAAGGAACACTTATACACTGTTGGTGGAATTGAAAACTAGTACAATCTCTATGGGACACAGTACGGAGATTCCTCAAAGAATCTAAAAGTACACCTGCCATTTGATCCAGCAATTCCATAAGACTTTGAGGTGGGAACAGAGCTGATATTCAGCTGGTTCTCACTCCTATGGCTCATGCAGGTTGCTATGCATCTGTTTTGTTCAAGATGGACACCCAGGGCCTACCACAGTATCTGGAATACAGTAGATGCTCAATATATTTGTTCAATAAAGGAGAGAATGACCAAGTCATGCAATGCCCTCATGGAATCAATTTTCGTGAATTCAATTACTCCAACCTCCATTGAACTCTCCTTCTGTGTAAGCATGAACAGAATGGCCAAAACCAGCAGCATCAGCTTCAGCTGGAGCAGAAGAGAAAGGCAGACTCTCAGGCCCACACCTCCTGAATCACAACGCACTGTTTAATGAGATACAGAGGAGGTTCCAACTACACATTAAAGTTTAACTGTTCTAATATAATGCACGTATATCTAACAAGCCTGGGAATGTAAGAAGCAAAATGACTACTCATAGTCTTCTCACTTTTAAGCAATCTTCATGGCCTACCAAATGGGCTAATTATTATTTTCAATGGGACTGAAAAGTGTTGAGAATTTGCCAAGTATTCTAAACTTCTTAAATACTATCCGTAACCTTTCCTGCAGATCATGTAGCAAAATAGATGATTCTGCTAGTCATAAAGTTTCTGATTTCCTAACTTGGCATATTGTTCTAATCTAAGCAAGAATGGTCGTAATTGGGGTCTAATTTAAAATAAACATAAAGGTACACAGAGTGTTATAATTCTACAATGGTTTTAAAATAAGTACAATCATCCAACATAAAAAAAATTGTGATTAAAGGTAAAATCATAGTGATACATAATAAACTCATTAGCATTGGTGACTCACACCTCATTTATGCATGCCTTCAAAGTCCCAGTGGACTTTCACACCAAAAGAATTTTTGCCTTTCACTTACTTACTTCCACAGTCAATTGATTTCCTGTTAATCAAGATTTTAAAACGTCAGCTGAGGTTTACTCTAAAATAGAGGAGTACAATTTAGGAGGACCCAGGTCAATGTCCAGAATGCCAGTGGTGATCAAATGAACTTGGATTCAAAGCAAACAATGTTACAAATTCTAAGCTGATCTAGTGTGGCATTTTCATTGACTTGGGAGCCTTCTTTATCAGCCTGAATGCCATAAGGAGGTCAGAGACAGCAAACTCAATGGTACATGCCAAGGCATGTTTAGGTCTGGCATTTAGCATACCAGGTAGCTGCCAAATAAAAATCTTGCATATTAGGCAAACCTTAATGTGTATAGTTATCACTGCACTCATTAAAATTTTGGGCTCATAGTATTGAGAAAATTAGTTAAGGCACTAATTTGTCTTATAAGGTCCTAAACCCAGAACCTACAAACAAAAGGCCATTTGTGGATTACTAAATTGAGTATTTGATTGTAGTATCCACTGATGCAGTAGAATGATTTAGCTTAATTTCACTAAATTTTGTAAAGATCCATAAACAGACAAAACTATACTTCAAATATTGAGAATTCAGGGCATCCCCACATATAGACTGAAGTGTCCAAAGCTACAGGAAAGAAATGCACACTTGTGGGGCTCTAACATTGCAGAGGCAGTACAGTGTAGAAGGTAAGGTGTAGACTTCGGAGTCAACAGAACTTGGCACAATTCATGGTTCCCATTAGTAGTTGTGAGTTTCATCTATAAATAAACCATATACTTTTCTCAGAAAGGTTTTAAAGGATTAAGTAAAATATCAGATAATGTATGAGAGTTATTAACAATAAAAAGAACAATTTTAAAAAGCATTAAGCTTTCTGGGAACTTTAAAAGCACTCACAGTGGTATAAAATCGCTATAATAACACCACTCCTACTAGAGGTTAGCTTTGGACAGTTCATTCATTCAGTCAACTTATGTTGATTGAGAATCCACACTACATTGTTCTAATTACTAGGGAATAAAAAAAAACAAAGATCCTGTGACATGGAACTTAGAGTTTAATGAACATAAGATTTTTTAAAGTAATAACGAGACCATAATAACTATATGAATTGTGATAAATATTAAGAAAGAAACCCACAGAATACTATCAGTAAATATTTCAAGGAGAACTGGCTTAAATATCAAAGTCAGGAAAGGTGTCTGAGGAAAAGTGGCATTTCAGCTAAGACATGAAAAAGAAGGAATTTGCCAAGGTAGGAGGCAGGGGAGCAGTCCAGGTATTATAGAGGTAGACAGAGATGTAGCTTTGATGTTGGCAAAGAGTTGACACTATTGGAGGAGCTGATCAGGCAAAGATCAAAGTGGCAGGAGTTCAGCTGAAGCTGGACCTTGCAATGCCCCTTGGTGTCTTTTATCCTGGATGGAATGGGCTGACATCAAAGGGTTTTAGACAGATGAATAACGCAATCTCATCACCCAAGCTTCCCCCACTATGGAGAGTGAATTAGAACGTGACAATAGGGGAAGCAGGGAGAACTAGTTTCTTAGAGGATGTCTTAAAATGTGGGAACATAAATTTACTTGTAGCACATTCTTTCTGTAGGCATCATGGCTGGAGCAGGAAAAGGATGGGGCAAACTGAGGTTTCACAAGCTCACATTTCAGTTTCCTTTCACATCATTTTAAAACATGTGTTTGCTGAGGGATTAACCACTGTGTGTGTTGGCTCACTCCCAACAAATATTTATGGGGAATTCTCATGTAGCAGTTACTGTCCAAGGCACCGGGAATAAAGCAGTGAACAAAACGCGGAAAGACATTGCTGTCTTTGATCATACATTCTAGTGGGACAAGAAATCAAGCAAGCAAACAAATACATATATAAAAGATACCTGCGAAGAAAAATAAGTCCAGATGAGGGGCCTAGAGAGTAAAGGAAGGTGGTACAACTTGAGGATGTTTAGGAGAGTTCTCTTACATAAGGTGATTTTTGAGCAGAACTGAAGAGTGAGCCATTTAAAACCTAGAGGGAACATTAAGTCAGTGCAAAGGCCCTGAGATAGTGTTATACTTAATATTTTCAAGAAACAGCCTTCAATTTGGTCAAAATCATCATTATCACCACCATCTCCATCTACGGCCTCATCATCACCACTATCATCATCATCACCATCATCATCTTCATTACCACTACCACCACCACCATCATCATCAGTCATCATGTAACTTTGGGAAGGTTTTTCATAGAGGCTCCATCCCACATGCTATTGATACAACTCCACCAGAAACAGTCATACATTAGGCAGAAAAAGTCCAAGTCTTCAAGTACCTGTAGTTTTTATAACACTTCGAGATTAAAAGTTAGGGGAGAAAGTCATTTTAAGGTACATATTTTTAGTCTTTGGCATAAGTAAGAATCAACTGAGGCACTTAATTATAATGCCCATCTTTGTGTCAAAATTAGAGCTAGAGTGGGCCCAGGAATTCACAGGTGCAACCAACACCACAGGTGATTTATTGATACAAGTGGCCCTAAGGATTATACTTCCAAAAATGCCATTTTAATATCTGTAGTGATTGAGGTCATACAACTCTTACGATCTGTAATCACCTCCACCATTGCATATCTGTGCTTCAACTCAATAACAGGAGTCTAAAATATTATTCTCCAAAGGGGCTAGAAGAACAAATCTTAATGAGATTTGTTCATCTAATACCTGGAAATTGGTGAATAAGTGAAACCGATGAGCTCAAATTCTTTGCCACTTTGGAGTCCAAGACTGATTAGACTTATTAATAATTTTTCTTCAATGTAACTTTTCTAATTGGTTTCAATGACAAATCTTTTTCTACTTGTATAATTTAAGGGGGAATTCTTCAAACAGATGTAATTTATAGGAAGTCTGATATCTGGCATTCCTAGGGAACAATGTTGTGTTTAGTTAAGCCATGCAAAACATGAATTCCATAAATATTGTTTATTTTCAAGTTGCATTACAGTATACAAATATGCTTAGCCTTTAAATAATTCTTTACATATACCAATTCTTCAATATACCAGTTGTAATAGTGAATAATAACTGTCCTTGTACTGGAAATTTTCAGAAGTGCCAATTAATAGGGAATTCTGTTTAATAAAATTCTGCATAATATAAAGCTGATGGAACTTAATTTCTTCCTTCAAATATTAATATTTGCAACATATAAATGCTGTGCTTTCTATAACATTTTCTTTGCCTTTATATCAAGTATCAGTTGATATTTTCATCTTACGTAATTACTTGGCAGCAAACAAATTCTCCTGTACACCATCTTCATGCCAAGATGATTATATCCTTTTAGTCAGTTTCCAGTCTTTAAAAGTAGTTATTGGATCATCATCCTGTTCTTCCTTAGAAAAGGAAAGTGACACTATGGGTCAGCTGTTTCAATATGCAGTTTTGTTTTCTTCCCTAGTAATTAGTTCTTTTTATTACTTCATTTCAGAAAGGTAATAAAGGACTGACTGAATGATATGTATTGTTTTTGAAAAACACAAACCCAGGATTATCATTTGTAGAAACATAGCAAGAAATATTAACAAACAAAACACTAATTTTAGATTAGACTCTGAGATTCTGACCTTAGTAATTTGGTTAGATAACTTGCCGCACCGAAATTTTTTCAAACTGCTTTTTAAAATAATTGCGATTATTATTATAAGTAACTTTAGATGGAAGTTGAGCTTAAAAGTAGCACTAGTATTTTTACATCCATGTATTAATAAATCACTTTTATATTTGGACTCAAAACTTAAAATAACTCTCCCTCCCACTTCCAACGTGGGTCCCAGCATAATGTTAATTATTTAACCGGGTGTTTGCACTGGATATTATCTTGGCTCTACGTTAAGCACAAAGAGTTTTTTGAACTGGCCAGTAAAACTAAAAGACATTTAAATCACAAAACCCAATAAAATTGAATCCTAAAATCCAGAGTACAATTTTAATAGCTATAAGCAAATTTATTTTTGGCCAAACCTTACCTGGTCTACCCCACAGACCAGGTGCCAGTGAATCAGGATTCGACTCTGAGTATAGTAAAGTTATTTATGATTTGTGTTTTATTTCTCCCCCACCTTCCCAAGGGCAGTCTTGAACTCAGAAGGGCCAATGAGACTGCTTCTCAAATCATGTTATAGTCCTCATCAGCCTCTCTGATGATGCCCTGTTTTTCTTGCAAAGGGCACGCGGAATTCATTTGGTCTTTGCTTAAAAGGATGATAAATACATCCTTTAGTATGTATCTGGTCTGACACTGGAACAGACTGGGGGAGGGCAAAAGCCTGAATGAACAGCAGCCTTTTGAGGCTTTCCTTAACGACCTCTGCAATTTCTCACAAGTAAGGGAAAGCTGTCCTTATTCTTCTTAGAGTTGCCAAGGGGAGATCATTACACATGCACACATATAATTTTATTTTAATTGTGTTTTAAACTATCTCCTTGGCAGACATATTCATTTTAAATATGGCAGGTGTAAATCACCAGTACATAGTTGAAGACTCAGTTGCAGTCCTTCCAATGTGGAAATTAAACACAGATTACATGGCAACCTGAGGCGTTTGCCTCATCTGCTAAGATTTCAGGTTTCTGTTCTAAGCATTGCTAATACATTCCTTTGGTTGTGGCTTTTAAGTCCCTTGTGTGAGGAAGCTTAAAGTAATAGGAAGTTGTTCATTTCATAGAAGGATTGCAACAATCCGAGGCAGGCTGATTCTTGATTATCTGTTAGCCAAGGAAAAGGGATATGTCTCCTGTGTTTTGGGCTCATGCCGGTCCCGGAGCTCTGCTGTGGCATGTCAGTACTGATGTGAGACGTGGAGTCGCCCTGCAAGTTGAGATCTCAGTATCTCATTCATTTCCTGGCGTGTGAACTCCCTAAAAACAGGAGCCATGGGCATAAAGTTCACTGTTTATAGAGGGCCTGGGGCAGAGGCAGCACAGAGGAAGTGCTCAATAGTATTCACTGAAGCAAATCAAATTATTCAATCATTTATTCAGGATAAATTGACTGAACATTTATCAGGTTAAAGCATCTATGGAACACTTGTGTGGAATACAAAAATAAATATGATGCAGAAATTAATCTTAAGGAATTTATAGTTTATTAGAGGAGTTAGGTATGAGTTACAATCACTGGCAGACACAAAGTAGAAGATGATAGGCAACACTAGGGAGGTATCAGTTTTGCATGTTTTTAATTATTTTCAAAATATTTCCATACTGATTATTCAATATGATCTGCTGCTTTGGAAAACACTCTGAAATTTATTAATACTAAATACTATATAAATATGAAGGATTATTATAGTTATAAGTAGCTCTGTTGTTTCTCAAGACACCCAATATTGGAGCCATTGCTTTAGGGGTCTCCTTCTTCCTAGATGTCTACTACACATCTCTAAACAAAAGATGCAGGAAATCTATAAGGTCATCATCTTGTCCTAGCTGCACGTAAGAATCATATAAGGTCATCATCTTGTCCTAGCTGCACGTAAGAATCACCTGTGATGCTTTCGAAACTCTTCATGTTCAGGCTAACCTCTAGACCATTGAGTTTGAATCTCTGGAGGTGGAACCCAAGTATGACCACTTTTGAAGTTTCTCTAAGTGAGTCTATTGGTTCCCAGCCTTGTCTGCATTTAGACATCATGATTAGCTCATAAACACCAAGTTTCACCCCAAGAGTTTTTGATTGATTTGTCTGGAGTAGAGCTTTAAAAATCTAAGTTCAATAGTAACTCGTAGCCAGAACTGATATGCAACAGAGTTAAGGGATAACAAAAAATTCTAATTGTAGGGAATATATGGCAAAAACAGTCATTTGTTTTTGTCACTGAGTATTGTTTGCTGGTCATCTTGTAATAACTAAGTATTTAGTAATATCCAGTTTAAGAGACTAATGTGTTTAATTTTTCCCAGTTGTAAGTGATTATAAAAATGATCAGAAAGGGTTTCTATCCCTAAACCTATGACAGGTTGGGCCTGGGAAGGCAAGAACTTCCCTGGAATTCTTGGCCTCATGAGCTGTTGTGGTCACTCTTAGTCATTTCTCTTGGGTGGAAAAAGCCCAGGCATGAATAGCATGCAAGTGCATGTGATCATTTCAAAACAATGTCACCACCTATACAAACCCCATCTGGGAAGAAAATTTATTTATCCCATGCACATCTTACCTGTATAAAACAAAACATTGTGTTTTTTCAACTACTATTTGTTTGTAAATGCTTCTGTTGTGTAATCCATGATACAGTTTGGAAATTCTTTAAAGTATCAGTTTGTCAAAACTATTAGTACATAAATGAATCTTTCTGATGTATTATATCAACTGTTTATAGAAACAAAGTATTGTGAAATTGAAAGTTTATTCAAAACTTCAGACACCTCCCACCAAAGGCAAAATTATCAACTTTAATTTCAAAAATCTACATAATAGTATGCTGGTTTTACAACTTTGAGAGAGTTTGTGTGATTTCTGCCCAGTTAGGACAATAATGTAGACAAACACAAGAGTGAACACAAGGTTAAAGAAAAAGTGGAAAAATTGCAGGAAGACTAATGATGCTGAATGATGTCAGAAGAAGGTCTTCTAGGGCTTTGGAACAAATAACTGACTCATCTTCTACCTAGACATTTAATTCATTTTATTTAGATCACTTATGCCTTCAAATAATTTCATGTTTCCGTTCAAATAAATCACATGAATGGTACCCTAGGGCAGTTTATTTTGCTAGATTTTTTTAGCTCAGCTCCACCTAAATGAAATCTGACAAGTTACTATGAACTCATGACTGTGAAGATCTTCACTGGGGAGTGCATTTTTGTTGAGAAATGGAATCCAAAACAGCCTCGCATTCACTGCTACATTTGTTCAACTTTCTTGCATATCCTCCAACCTATCGTAGCCTCAGATACCAACTGCATTAGTAGACTAGCAGTGATACATTCCAAATCAGACTGCGGAAAATGGAAGACAGATTAACTGGTCATCTCCATCAGGTAAGCCCTGGCTGCCATGAGAACTGTCCTTCTTTTGGCTGAAGGGAAGTTAATACACATTTATTGAATATCCATTGGATATGTTATCCCACATAATTCTTACCACCGTCCTAGAAGTTAGAGGAGGTAATTATATTAATTTTAAGGAGCAAAAAATGAAAAACATTAGAAATAATATTTATGACTTTAAAATTTTTCATCATGAGTTCATTTTTATAGATGTAAATATATAATAGCTAATATTAATTCAAGAATAGAAGTTCATTAGGGAACCTAAAGATTTTTAAAAAAAGGTTAAAATTATGGCTGCTGAAACTTTTCTAGCAAGTCACAGATGACTCATGGGTCCTCGGACTGAGCAACGTCAAAGGGAGTGGCAACGCGAAACATGACTGACGCTGTCCTGGGGCCTCCACATTATGCTGACAGAGAAGATGAAAGAGGGATAACACTGGTTTGTTTTAGAAAAAAGATGCTTTGTAGAATATATTAGCAAGGAAGAGACAAATACGCCAAATTTTTAATGATTTGAAGAATCAGCTCACATTCCATTGAGTAAAAATACTTGGGCCGGGGCAGGGAGGCTCACACCTGTAATCTTAGCACTGTGGGAGGCTGAGGCAGGAGGATCGCTTGAGCTCAGGTGTTTGAGACCAACCTGAGCAAGAGTGGGACCCCATCTCTACCAAAAATAGAAAAAATTAGCTGGGCCTAGTGGCATGCTCCTATAGTCCCAGCTACTCAGGAGGCTGAGGCAGGAGGATCTCTTGAGCTCAGGATTTCGAGATCAGCCTGAGCAACAGCAAGATACTGTTTCTACTAAAAATAGAAAAATTAGCTGGCCATCCTGGTGCAGGCCTGTAGTCCCAGCTACTCAGGAGGCTGAGGCAGGAGGATCACTTGAGCCCAGGAGTCTGAGGTTGCAGTGAGCTATGATGACACCACTGCACTCTAGCCCAGGTGACAGAGCCAGACCCTGTCGGGGGGTGGGGGTGGGGGATTTGTAGGCTGAGTTTGACTTGAAAGGAAAAGACTTTGGAACATTCTTTCAGGATCTAAACCATTAATAAATAAAGCAGCTTCCAGATCATTCTTCCTTAGTTATTGATGTAAATATTTTTACCATTTTTAAAACTGGCAACATTTGGAGGCATTCACAGTTTGTAAAGGCAGGGTTGTAAATATAGAAGAGATTTTGTTTGTAACTATAATAATCATTGCTGTAGCCTCTAATTTTTCACAAAAATTCAAAAATGCAATACCATCCCAAACTGCCTCTTACCTTTAAATTATTTTTTGTGCTGACTGCTGTAATAATATTTCCCTAAGGATAGCACAAATATATTTATTATAGTAGCCAAAATTAGAAAATAAATTAAATGTCCAGAAATAGAGAACAAGAAACTAAACCATGGTCTATATATAATGAAATATTATGTAGCTATTAAAATTATATGAAACAGTCTTATTTTAAACAAAAAAGAAAATATGAAATTTCATATACAAAATCTGTATTTAGAAAATACCAGAAACACTGATAACCATTGTCTTTAGGCATTGAAACCATAGGAGAATTTGTTCCTTCTATTTATATCTTCCAAATTTTTTATTTACTTTTAAAATAAAAACAAACTTTTCAAAGTGATTTTTCAGGCCAGTGTGAGGAGGTTGTAATGTGTTGTTCTTTCACTCATTGGGAAGGTGAAGAGGAAAACTAGGACTTGCTATTTAGCTGTAATAAATGTCGATCTAATATTTTTAATTTTGATTTTTAAATATCAACTTCAGAGCTCATTCCGAAAACAGTATTGAAAAGTTCTCATGAGTTCACAGAGAAACATTTACTGAAAACTCAGATTTCTCTGCTAATCATTGAAGATTTTGCATTGCTCTTCTCAGAGGAGCAAAGGTAACTGGGAATCTCTGTGGCACAGGAATCGAAACTTTTAAAAATGTTTGTTCAATTTGAGATGGGAGGGAAGAAATACTTTATTCCTTTGCACTCTAATCTTCCTGTGAGTGCCTTTTTTGTCAATTTTTTATTGTAAGATAATATATGCTTATTGTAGAAATCTGTAAAATACATAAATGTCTTTTTGCAAAATTCATACTCCTACAATCCAGAGATAATCATTATTAACCTTTTTTTTTTTTTTAATTTCAGCATATTCCGGGGGTAGAAATGTTTAGGTTACATATATTGCCTTTGGCACGCCGGAGTCAGAGCTACAAGTGTGTCCATCCCCTAGACAGTGCACACCACACCCATTAGGTGTGAATATACCCATCCCCTCCTCTTCCTCCCATTAACCTTATTTTTATTTATTTCCCTTCTGTCTGTCTCTGCCTGCATCTCTCTCTCTCTGTCTCTCTCTCTCTCCCTTTCTCTTTCTCTACATTTCTCAAAAACAGGATCACACTGAATAGTTCGGGCAGCAGCATGGAGGTACCTCAATCAGATCTCCCTTCCAGAAAGAATGTGCTACTCAGCTGTGAGGAATTAGCTGACAGTCTTCAGCTTCAGCCTCTTTGAGATCCGTGCAATGTTTGAGGAGCCGCCCTTGCCTTACCCAGCCCTCCTTCAGGTGTCAGACCCACACTGTCTTCTGAAGTCCCTCCCCACCTATTTATTTCCTCTCATAAACATTATTCTCATGTTATGGACTCATTATTTAGATATATAAAATGTTGCCAACTTTTTGCATTATAGCTAATATTATGATGGACATAAGGGTTCAGATGCTTTACATGAATTTCAGAATATTTCTTCAGAATGGATTCCTCAAAGTGTAATTACCAGCTTAAGGTTCTTGCTACATTTTGGGAAACAGATTTCCAAAAAGATAGTACCAACTTAATGTTCTAACTAGCAATTTATTCCCAATTCACTGCTAAACGTTTATAATGCTGCTTTTACGTGTAGGGAAAAAGGGGTAACATTTAAACTTAATTTTTACTTGGCACTACTTTGAAAATTTGCTAAAAAAGTATATTATTTTGTAATTAAAACAAATAATTACAAAAACATAACTTTCTAGATTCTAGAGTACATATTGAAAAGCAGAGGCACAAGTAGCTATCAATTTTAATGAGACTCTGAGCTTCTTGGTACACATGTGTGCACACACACTAACACACGTGTACACACACACATACCCCTTTATTGGATACTATGACTACTTTCCAATGGTACAAGATCCTGATGCTGAATTTAATGAATGACCTTAAAGCTTGAGCCCTAAACTCTTTCTTTGGTGGAATGTACATCAAGGAAACCCTTTTCCCATTGGTGTAAACTGTTGTATAGCTAAGTTATAAAAGGGCATGGCCTGTGAGATTTGTTTCCTGTGAAAGTTATCTCAAGCTTGAAACCAAGTGCTGCACATACTGACAAAAAAATACAATAGGATTGATTAGTATCTGTAGAAAAGGCACACTCCCTTTTATTTGTGCTAAATTTGCATTTGCTCAACGCCAAGGACTTTCAAAGTAATTCAGTTATTTCTCCTGTTATTTGATTTCCAAGGCTAGCTTCTTACATGTATTTTAGGACCTAAATTTTACATAGTGTGGGCATAGATTCAGAAACTATTTCTGTTACAGTCTTGGTTTTGAGCTTTTTTTTAACAACCTGAATTGGTCCTAATAAGAAATGATGAATTATCAATTTCATTCGTAATAAATGTTGAACTCTTTTACTAAGTACCACAAAATGACAAAGGGCCAGGAAACAAACACAGGTGAGGCATATAAACTAGTGGAGATTGGGACCCAACCCAAGGAATACTACAGGAGGCGATAGACTGTTGGGACATTCTTTGAAAATACAAAGTAAAAAGGCAGAAACAATGTTGTAATATAACACTTTATTGCTAGGTTTTCCAGTCTCATATCAAGGAGAGAAAATTGTTACCTCTGAAAAGTCCGCTAAGATTTACATCCATTAACCTGAAACCCCCTAATCATGATTTCTACCTTATATGACAGTGGTAACAAGTCCAGGAGCCACCATGTGCATTTGGAGGGGAGATGAGTTTTCAGTGTAGTTCTTGTGTGTGTTCTCCAATTCAGCTTTCTGTTCCATAGCCCAACCCATGTATAAAGAGGCCCTACCCACTGATAAGGGACTTATTTATATTCCCACAGCCAGATTCTCTCACTGTAATCAAGACTGCATCTAATGTAAGCACATGACTCACACACATTGGTCCTTTTCCTGAAACTTGGGGTAAGAGCCAACTCTCAGCTCTCTGTGGTCTGAGTGCCAGAGGTGACAGGCAAAAAGTGAAATCCACTGGGTATTCCCAACTCCCATTCATCTAATAATCTTACCCTCCTCCCCGATGTCAATTTTACCTTACTGTAGATTTTAATGAACACAAAAAAGGTGAAAGAGAAAAGCACAAGGTCTGATAAATCTAAAAACTGTGTAATCAACAATTAAACAGTTGAAAGTTTGTCATTTCCGTTCTTTTTCACAGCCAACATTCTGAATAAGTATTTTCTACCAACAGCCACCACCAACTTTAATCTAGTGCAATCAAGCTTCCATCTTCATCTACTAAAAATACTCTTTCAAACGTTATGACATTCACAAGTCAAAACCAATGGCCTTTTCCCTCCTCAGTTTTTCTCCCCCTAGGTTTCTCTTGTACTAGACAATGTGGACTATTGCTGTGAATGTTGGATATTTTTTCCCTTCTCCTAAGTTTCATGACATGTTTTAGTTGTCCTTCTGGTTACAACCATCAGCAAGTCCTGTTGATTTAAATGATATTCTAAATATTGTCCAGATTCAACCTTTTCTCATTACTTCCACTACTACCACCTTTGTCCTAGCCATGTTGTAGTTTAAGTGGGTTATTAAGGCCGGGCGCGGTGGCTCTCGCCTGTAATCCTAGCACTCTGGGAGGCTGAGGCTGGAGGATCTCTTGAGATCAGGAGTTTGAGACCAGCCTGAGCAAGAGCGAGACCCCGTCTCTACTAAAAATAGAAAGAAATGATCTAGACAGCTAAAAATATAATAGAAAAAAATTAGCTTGGCATGGTGGCACATGCCTGTAGTCCCAGCTACTCAGGAGGCTGAGGCGGGAGGATTGCTTGAACCCAGGAATTTGAGGTTGCTGTGAGCTAGGCTGATGCCATGGCACTCTAGCCCAGGCAACAGAGCAAGACTCTGTCTCAAAAAAAAAAAAAGTAGATTATTAAAATGCCCCCCTTATCTTCCAGGTTTCAGTCTTGTCCCTCTTCAGTGTATTTTGTGCAAAGCAAATAGACTGGTCTTTTTGAATTACTTCACCACCTTATCCCCAGCCCTCTGATAGCTTCTTATTGCATTTTAATAAAAGGCAAACACCTTAGCAATGCCTATAGTCCCTAAAGTTTCTACCCCTGACTACCACTCTGACTTCTTTTGCCACTGTCCTTGAGCGTGCTTTGGGCCACACTGATCTTACTGTCTTTAGAGCCCTTGCACTTACTGTTCCAGGTCAAGAATGCTCTGGCTCCACATGTCTGGATGGCCACGCTTGTCTCATCTCTCCATGTCTCTACTCACGTATTGCCTCTATAGAGACGCCTCCCTGACCCCCCCAGCTAAAGCAGCCTTGAGATCACAGCGCGTTACATATCACCACCTTATGTTGTCACTAACCATGAAACCTTGGGCATGTCACCTTGTGCCTCAATTTCCTCATCTGAAAAATGCATCTTATATATATAGTCACATACTTCACTGAGTTGTTATATGGACTTAATAACTATTTTATTTGAAAAGTTTAACAACAAATAGAAAACGCTGTATACATGTTTGCTGCTGGTATTTTTATTAATATTTATTTTCTTTCTTTTCTCACTAGAATATAAATTCTGGGCTTTATCGCTCTTGTTCATCACTTATTCTCAAGATGTAGAACAATAAGACACATCATAAGCCCTCCGTAAGTATTGCATATGAATGACTGAATAAAGCAATGACATATCTAACCACATCTTTTGTCTCCAAAGGCTTTTATTTATTTATTTTTTTTATTTCAGATGAAATTTCTTCCACCAGTGTTCCCAGACTAAATCACTGGTTTCCTGAAGTGTTTCTCTGGCTTCAGCTGTAGTCTCTGGGATGGGGCTTCCACCATCACAGCTCTGGTCCAGACCATATACCCAACCTCCACAGTGGGCAGGCACTTCTATAGGCGTGAAAATTGGCCCTGGGACTCAGGAGACCTGGGATAGTGTATGGCTTTGCTTGTTTTGTGACTCAGAGCAAAGCACAACCTTTCTGGAGACTATATTCTCTTGTAGGTAATAATTATGAATCTCTACCTTCCATCTCAGAGTGCGCATCAAAACAAAGAGTTAATAGATGTGAAAGTGTTTTGTAAATTGTTAAATAGTATATAATTTTGAGGTATTGCCAAATACCTCAGATATGCTATTTCCACATATATGCAGGATTATCTCACATTCAACATATTTAAACTTAATTTATTTATGTTTAAATAAATATTAAAACTTATTAAATATTATTTAATTATTTAAATAATATTTAAATATTATTTAATTATTTAAAAACTTATTAAAACATATTAAAACTTATTTAAATTTAATAGATTCATTTGCTTCTTCCCTAAACTCAATTCTTTCCAACTTTTCTTTCTCTCATTTCTCATATCCAATTAATAAACATTTGTTTTTTCCCTCTTTGATGTGTGTAAAATTTCCTTCTTACTCTCTGTTTTTCCGGACAATCCTACTCTACACTTTCTTCAATTTATGTCTGTGTTATCACACTCCATTAGTGGGTCTCTCTGCCTCTAGTCTCTTTCTCTGTCTTCTCAAATAATCTCATTTCAATCCTTCCAAAAAAACCACTGGAGACCATTATCCTAAGTGACGTATCTCAGGAGTGGAAAACTAAACTCTATATATGTACATATACAGATATAATACATCATATGTGTGTATATATATTTATATACACATACAAAGAGACTTATTTTTTTTTTTTTTTTTTTGAGACAGAGTCTCTCTTTGTTGCCCAGGCTAGAGTGAGTGCCGTGGCATCAGCCTAGCTCACAGCAACCTCAAACTCCTGGGCTTAAGCGATCCTACTGCCTCAGCCTCCCGGGTAGCTGGGACTACAGGCATGCGCCACCATGCCCGGCTAATTTTTTCTATATATATTTTTAGTTGGCCAGATAATTTGTTTCTATTTTTTTAGTGGAGACGGGGTCTCGCTCTTGCTCAGGCTGGTCTTGAACTCCTGACCTTGAGCGATCCACCCGCCTCGGTCTCCCAGAGTGCTAGGATTACAGGCGTGAGCCACCGCGCCCGGCCCAAACTAAATTCTTAACTATTCCCAAATATAGATCCTCTGTGACTGTTAGGAATCTCCTTGTCATACCTTAAACACCCTATGATTTTGTTAGTTTTTTTGTTTGTTTTCTATTGTCTTTTTTATTCATAACTTGGTACAATTTTTAATTATTTATTTTATTTTTTTATTTTAAAATATTAAGGGGTACAAATGTTTTTGTCATGTAGATAGCTTTTATAATGCTTAAGTTGGGGTCATTAGTGTGCCCATCCCCCAAATAGTTTTCATTGTACCTGTTAGGTAGGTTTTTACCCCTCCACTCCTCCCCTCTCCCCTCTTCTAGATTTCTAATGACTTTTACTTCTTTCTGTGCCCATGTGTGCCTATTAGCCCCAAATTATTAGAGAGTACATGTGGTATTTGTTTTTCTATTCCTTAGGTACTTCACTTAGGAAAATGTTCTCCAGTTCTATCCAAATTGCTAAAAATGACATTAATTCAATCCTTTTTATGGCTGCATAGTACTCCATGGTATACACACAACATGTTTGTTTTGTTAACCCACTCATGAACTGAAGGCCACTTAGGTTGATTCCACATCTCTGTGATTGTGAATTGTGCTGCAGTAAACATTTGAACACTGGTGTCTTTTTGATAAAATGATTTATTTTCCTATGGGTAGATACCCAGTAGTGGGATTGGTGGGTTAAATGGTAAGTCTATATTTATTTCTTTGAAGAATCTTCATACTGTTTTCCATAGAGGCTGTACTAATCTTCAGTCCTGCCAACCAACAGTGTATAAATATTCCTTTCTCTCTGCATCCACACCAGCATCTATTGTTTTTTGAGTTTTTAGTAGCATTATGTCTGGGGTAAGGTAATATCTCATTGTGGTTTTAATTTGCATTTCCCTGATGATTAGTGACATTGTGCATTTTTTGAATGTTTATTGGCCATTTGTTTATGTTTTTTAGAAAAACCTGTTCATGTCTTTTACTCACTTTTTAAGGGGGATGTTTGATTTTTTTTTTTTTTTTGCTGATTTATTTGAGTTCTTTGTAGATTCTGGATATTAGCCCTTTATTAAATGTATAGTTTATGAATATTTTATCCCATTCTGTAGATTGGTTGTTTACTCTGTTGGTTATTTCCTTTCCTGTGCAGAAGCTTTTTAATTTAATCAAGTCCTATTTATTTATTTTTGCTATTGCTGTAATTGCATTTAGTGTTCTTAGTCATAAATTCTTTGCCTGGGCTGATGTGTAGAAGAGTTTTTCCTACATTTTCTTCTAGAATTTTTATGGTTTCATGCCTTACATTTAAGTCTGTTATCCATCTTGAATTAATTTTTTTAAATGGTGAGAGATAGGGGTCCTGTTTCATTCTTCTACATGTGGTTATCCAATTTTTCCAACGCCATTTACAGAATGGGGCTTCCTTTCCCCACTGTAAGTTGTTGTCTGCCTTGTCAAAGATAAGCTGGCTGTAGGTAGGTACATGGTTTTATATTTGGGTTCTCTGTTTTGTTCCATTGGTCTGTGTCTATATTTTTGTACCAATACCATGATATTTTGGTTATTATAGCTTAGTATTAGTAGTATAATTTCAAGTCTGGTATTATGATGCCTCCAGATTTGTTCCTTTTGTTAAGATTGCTTTGGCTATTTAGGTTCTTTTGATTCTAAAGGAAGTGTAAAATTATTTTTTCTAAATCTATGAAATATGACATTGGTATTTTGATGGAGATTGCATTGAATCTGAGCAGTATGGACATTTTAACAATGTTCATTCTACCAATCCATGAACACGAGATATTTTTCCATTTGTTTGTGTCCTCTGCAATTTCTTTCATCAGTGTTTCATAGTACTCCGTGTAGAGATTTTTCACCTCCTTGGTGAATATATTCCTAAGTACTTTATTTTCTTTGTAGCTATTGTGAATGGTATTGAGTCTTTGATTTTACTCTCCCCTTGACTGTCATTGGCATATAGAAATGATACTAATTTCTGTGCATTGATTTTGTAACCTGAGACCTTGCTGAATTTGTTTATCGAGTCTAGGAGTTTTTTGGTGGAATGTTTGGGATTTTCTAGATACAAAGCAAAACTCAACAGTTCGACATCCTCTTTCCCAATTTGGATGCTCTTTATTTCTTTCTCTTGTCTAATTGCCCTGGCTAGGATTTCCAGTACAATGTTGAATAGAAGTACTCTAAAATATTGTTTTAAAAATACTGACACCTAGAATTTTATAATTAATGTGGCTCTTTCTATTTCAAGAAATTCTTCACTATGGCAGGTCATAAAATGTGATACATTTATAGAATGTTTTCCAAATTAACACTTTTGTGCCTTTATATCTACACACATTATAGCCCTGTCACTGCTTTTAAATTGTTTAATGTATTTTGGGGAAAAAATCATAAATAAAAAAAGAGAGAGACTGTATTGCCAGATGTAGATTTTTAATATATGGTGCTCAATGCATTTTTATTTTTCAAATATTTTTTTCCAAATCCCACCAAAAAATAAATAAAAATTAACATCTCGTAAATTATCCATATTCACCTTCAATATTTTAAGGTACACAATTATCAAAGCTGATACTGAACACAAATTGATACAATTCAGTACTCTGATAAAATTCATAGTCAAATAAGTTATGTTAAACTGCATGCAATACAACTTTATGTTCCATAGCATCTTTAATATAAACTGTATACCAAATGGCTCTTCAAACTTAAAAAGTGCAATTACAGAGTGCAAAAAAAGCAAAAAGGAAAATACATTATATTATATTGAACATCATCAAATTTGAATAACAGATATGTTTCAGATACAATTATTCTTTAGTTAAAACTTTTAAAATGTACTCTAGAAACACTGTTTATACAAGTTGTTACTCCCCCTTCTCTTATATGAATAAGAATAGAAAAACGTTAGAAAATATTGGGCAGCAAATTAAACACATTTTTCTTTCAAAAATCTGCAGAATGGATATTGGAGCAAAAATTACTAAATGGGTCAGATGCAGCGTTTTTTTTAACTGCATTATTGTATTCAACAAAAATTAGACACCAGAATCATGTATTTGCTGTATAAAAATTGATTTATTACCTGATGGCAGTTGAATTTAGTTAACTCTCTGAGAGACCATAAATCATGCACTTGTGCATTTAGAATTGCTTTGGTTCTCACACAATGAATATGCATAGCCCCTTCTAGAAATATATATATATATGTAAAAAATAAGAAATCTATGAGACAAGGAAGACAGACAAAATATGAGCCAAAATCTTTTCATTGTCTATAGAACACTTGAGCTGACAGCAATCATTTTTTATGTTTAATCAGGATTATCCTCACTAAAACGTTTTTTTTTGACTTATTTTCACCCATAAAAAAGAAATCTGGTTATTCTTTATTATGGAACACGCATTTATAAATAAAGATTTAACTTTTTCAGGGGTTAGTTTTTAAAGTATTCTTAAAAGAAATACCCAAAACTATTTGCATTTACTCATTTAAATAATATGAATTGAGATGCTCAAGATAAACCAAAATATCAAAGTTGAGATGCTACAATAAACCTTTGGTAAATGAAATAAATGAATTGAAGCTGAGTTCTTGGTGAGTCAATACATTTTCTTTGAAACAACCAAGATAACTGAAAACAGGCAAACTTCCTTTATATCAACTAGATGTCAATAAATACAGTCATCCCTTGTATCCACAGGGGACTGATTCCAGGACCACCTTTCCGGGGATATTAAAATCAGGCATGGATGCTCAAGTCCCTCATATAAAGTGACTTTGTATTTGCATATAAGCCATGCACATCCTCCTGTATGCTTTAAATCATCTCTAGATTATTTGTAATACCTAATGTAAATGCAATGTAAATAGTTATACTATATTTTTATTTGTATTATTTTTTATTTTTTTTTTCCGAAATACTTTCCACCCATGATTGGCTGAATCCACCATTGTGGGTCTTGTGGATACAGAGGGTTGACTGTATGTATATATAGGATTTAAAATATGTCCTCACACAGCACATTTGACTTTGGCTCTATTAAATCGGAAACAGAAATATCCTTTTAGAACTCACTGATTTTTATTTTATTTTCTTTTATCTTGTTCTAAAGTTTTATAGATTGGTTAATAGAGCAACAAATGAGTGTAATTCTATGATCAGTTGACCTTGTGCATACATATGTGTTTGCACATGAATCTCTGTATATATATTTTGTTTGTTTTGTCTGCTTGTTTTCGTAATAGTAAGGGCCAGGTTCAGGACTTTGGATGGGAGTCATGTGATCACGCCAGGGTATATAACTCATGGACACACATGGAGACAAGTCCTGGCACCTGGTACTCCAGAGGTCAGACGTGGCTCATTATCTCTTTATTGCCCTAGCACATGCCAGGAAAGAAGTGGAGGAAGAACAGATCCTCCCTGACCTGGTATGTGATCCAGAGAGACTCTACCCAAAGGTTTAGCATTCAATGAAGCAGCCTCCCATGAAATCCAAAGGTGGTGACAGCAATGGCCCCTTATGCAATTGCCCAAAATACTCTTATTAATTCCCTGAGATCTATGGGCTCAGAGTATGGAAGAAACATTAGTCTCTTCCAAAAATAAACAAATAACAGAAAAAAAGGCCCCAGTTTCATTTCAGCCTCCATAGGAAGCTGTGGTTATGTCTCCAAATTTTAAAGGCTTTCAAATGAGTTTTTCACTTGGAAAAATATACTATGATTTATTTTTCCTATTTTTCCCACTTCTTGGTCAAGATATAATTTTAAATATATAAATTTTAATTCCAGAAGAAGCTACTTACTGAGCTATTTTTAAATGAAAGTTCTCTTGAATAGAAAATGAAATAACTGTATTTCCACCTTTACACACTATGTAGAGCTATTGTCTTATTATATTTTAAAATAAGAATTAGTCTAGTCCATCAAGTTTTGGACTATGATTTTATCTTAGAATTCTTCAACAAAGCCTCTAGGAAAGAAGCACAAATTTTAGCTTCAAGTGTGGATTTTTTTTCTAATTGTTGGAATAGCAACAATTATCTCACATAAATGTTGCCTTATACACAAAAAGAACACTGTGAAGCTATGAAATACCCACTGCTTACATAAAAGATGGCATAAAATTAAGTTTTTCAATTCATCTCATGTAAGGAGGATCTGTTAGGTGGGTGGTTGGTATCTGTAGGAGTTGTGTGTTCACACAGGGAACTGTCTGCTGCCCCTCCACGCTGATAAACCGAGTTATAGCTGAGATGGGTTGAAGAGACTATAGTCTCTCTGGGCTTAGTTTGTTTCCAATGTGTAGTGTTTAGCCCAGGATCTATATTTGTTTCTCCCAAATTCCAATTGCATTACCGTTTTAATACATGACACAGTGGTGCCAACTAATATATCAAACCATGATATAGTCAAACCAATTATCATTGATGTGAAGAGTAGAAAAAATATAAATTGATTTGAATGTATGTATACAAGCTTACAGGAATCTGTCATTTGCTGACACTTCTTAAGCCATGACCTGGGCATGGCTCACTCCTACTCACTGTGCAGCAGAAATATAAGCTTTGAAGCTTTCAATAAAGCATTTAGCTCAGGAAATTATTTCTTACAAAAATATCAATTTTCTTCTGATATTAAATATCTTCTGAACATTATATATTAGCAAATAGTCTGTCAAAAATAAAACAAAAATAAAAAACATTTTTCAAGTATATTAAAATTAAAAATACACTGTTGTTGACCTGACACTTGACCCAACATAAATATTATTAACAAAATAGGAATATTAACATTAAGCAGGCAGGCTGTGCATCCTTGCCCGTAAGTTTGACAGTGCCATTCAGACTTGTGACAACGCTGGATCTCCTGAGGTCACCCTCTCATATTCCTTCTTTGGTTCTTTACTTTTTTGATTTCTGTACCTGGAAGTATTCAGAAATGAAACTGTTAGCATTGCAGTTAATGCTAGTAACAAAGTATGTTAGCAAAAACCCAAATATATGGACGACAAAGGTAACATTAGCATAGCGTTTCCAAAATGACAAAGGTGCACAGGTTTAGGTTGGACAAGGTGAAAAAAAAAAAAAAGTGGGGAAGTAAGGGGTGGTGTTCTACAGTCAAACATTTTGGAAGAAAATAGTGAAATAGTTAAAAGACTTCTCAAAGGCATTAACATGATCATAAATATACAATTCCAGGAAGGCATGTGACCACATTTAAGCCTGGATTTTGTTTTTTGTTCTCTTTCTCTCTCTCTCTCCTCCTCTCTTCCCTTTTCTTTTTCTTCAATTTCCTTTTTCTTTGTCCTTTGCTACTAAGGAACTGGCATTTCAAATGTCACACAGAATTACTATAATACATTTCTACCCATTACACTGATATTATACTATCACCAATCAAAATTAAAATAATTACTATTTATTAGGTACTAATTAGGTGACCTACAAGGCTCTAAGTGCTGTACACGCATTAATTATTCTATCCTCACATTTGCCATTATTACTGTCATGCCCACTCTTTATTTTTTCCCCAGTCTTTAGCTTTTGACAATACTGTACATGAAGATGGGGTATGGCTGTTTTGGAGGACTGGTAACAGTAAGCATTTATAATTGGTAACTCACTTCCACTAGTCTGTCTGAAATTTTAAGATCCTAAGCCTCTGAGGTTATTAATTTACAGGGCTGTGTTTTATGAAATTTCAAATTTCACCTAATAAATTAAATATAGGTTGCTAAGTGAAGCATCACATTTTATGGTTTACTTTTACATGTATTTATCACCTTTAATACTAAAAATAGTCCTGAAATTAATTTTTGTTTGTATTTTATAGAGGACAGATTGGACACTCCCCGTTTGACTTGCATAAGGTCACATAGATAATAAGTAACAGAGCTAATGACAGTTAAAGCCAGACGTTCTGCAGCTAAAACATCTTTATAAAAATCATCACTGCAGATTCCATCTTATCCCTCTAATACTTTGTCCATATTTTCAGCAGCTCTATAGGTCTGTATTATATAAAAGTGATGTACAAAAGCAGAGTATAATAAAACACAGGCTTACCATCTGCAGAAATAGTACATGGAACCGGCGACTATGATGAGAAACAAGAAAATAAGGATCACAGTCAAGGCCACATATTCTTTGCTCAAGGGTTGATGGACAGTTAAAAAGAAGTGTTCACATCGGAGACCAGTATAACCCACTTCACACCTAAAGGGAAATACAAGGGAAAGATCAATTATTTGAAAAAGAAATCACGGTTATGGATCAGTTTCAGAGGAACTAACTTCACACTGTAAAGCAAAAACTCAACAGAATTTGCTAGAAGTTGTAAAGATGAATTCAAAGACTGACTTTAGAGTTGGGCCAGTATTGGCAAAAGGGGTCCATCCACATAGCTCTTGGGCTATATTGTGCTATTAAAACGACAGTTTGACTCGGCTGTCAGGGTAGCTGATAACCCAGGATGGTGTTTTGTAAGTTTTGTAGGTTTAAGATGCCTTTTGTCTAAATCAGTGTAATCAATTCATAAAACAACGGCTGTAGACGTCCAGTGAAAAGATGAGAAGTAGAGATGCTGTCACGGCAAGTGTGAGAGGGAGGCATCTGAAGCCTTCCCACTCTGTGCCCCCAAAGCATCTGTACAATTCGAAAGCTCCTCTTTGTTCCCTAATTTTAAAAAACTCAGTTAATAAAGTTTCTAATTATATATATATACATATATATATATATATATATATATATATATTACATCCTAACAGGTCATGGAAACATAGGGCAACTTCAAAATACAAAACAGAGGAAGAGAGATAATTAGAGAGCGAGACACACAGACAGAGAGAAATATACCTTTAAAAACCGTTTTCATTTATTTTTGGCATATTACCTGCAGTAATTTTCACTCATGTCCACCAGGTAGATGCACTGTCCGTGCAGACAGTAGCCGTTCATGTCAGAGCTGCACTTGGTTATTGACACTTGAGCCACACGTGGATTGTCTTCTGTCTGAACTGTGAAGGAAATGGAAAGCTGAATACATTCTGTTGCCTTCTTTAATCATCCTTCACAACAGTAACCCCGGAGCCACTTCCACCAAACAGGGCAGAGGCCAATCAGGCAAGGAGAATGTTCAGGAATAGGAAGTCATTATCATTCTCCCCAGGCCCATAAACAAACACCTGAACCCAAGGAAAATGTCCAACAGACCAAACAAAACGATACTTGAGGATTTAAGTCTCAAAAGACAAACTACAAGGATAGAAAAGGCAAGTTTAATACATACACACATTATTATGTGTCACAGTAGGTATCATTCACTTCTCCAAACAAAATTTGTCTGATTTTTTCAAGTCTCAAACAATTCTGAAATTCATTACTCTTCCCCCAAATTGCAAGCTGAAACCATTATCAATTCAAAAGAGCTTAATTTCTATAACAGGTTTTTATGCCAGCAAGTCTTATTTTGGTGTGCATTTGTAAATTGTTGAGGTTACCATCAAAGAAATTGACCAAGGTCCCTCAACATATCTAAAATGAGACTTGAACATGAACTAGACAAACCCTGAGTTAGAAATGCTTCTGTTAGGGCCAATAAGTCAATAAAACAATGAAAAAGGAGCCTCAATAGAAATAAGTGTTGCAGCCTGCACATAAAATTCACTTTAAAATGTTTTGGTTACCAAAATGTGAAGGATGCTTACAAAATTATTTTTGAAAAGTATCTAGATGGTGATACTCTTGCCCAAATAACCAAAGAAGGAAAAAAGGGTGGTGGGGGAGGCTGATCAAACCTTCAGAGAGCCCAATGGTGAGGAACAAGAGAGAAGGTAAAGTTGTTGTGGAAAAATGTCCTGTTTTCTCAACATGACCCTTGACTCAATAGCTCAGACTGAATACGACAAAGCATGTCCCTCTTAGACCACATCCAAGACCTGCAGACCTTAAGGGAGAAACTGTGCTTTACTTATCTGTGTATCTCTCTGCCTTAGCATGGTGTTTGGCACGTATTAAGTACTCCACAAACGTGTTTCTCAATGAACACTGTGACGGGAAAAAAAAGGACATCATTTGTTCCTCTTACAAATTGTGTGTTTGTGTGTATGTGTGCATATATATATATATATATATAGAGAGAGAGAGAGAGAGAGACAGAGAGAGAAAGAGAGAGAAGGAGAGAGAGAGAGAGAGATTCTGTGTACAGAGGTTTCCTGTTTTGTCTGAAAACCAGCCTGTCAGTGTGGTTTCTGATGATGGTTTTGCAGTAAATCTCCGGGGAATGGCCAAAGGGAATCTGATTTTCTTTGTTCTCTATCTCTTGAAGTTTAAATATTTCTATATAATTAGATGTCTGGTCCCTCTCCCACCATTTATACCTTTATATATTTTTTTCAGAACTCTAGTTCATAAGGTAGTTAAAAATTAATACAGCAGCTATTCCCTCCCCTGTTTTTCATTGTCACATATTTATAGTTTCTGAGTTTGCATTTCTGTTTAAAAATGGGAATTCCCTTGATGCGACATGGGCAATGTTGGGCTTACCTAAAGCTGTGCAGTTATCATTGGCTTCTCCTGGGATGCATGATGGAATCACAGTTGTACCGAGAGCTGCTTGTAGAAGATGGAAAGCTGTTTATGGAAGAAAATCAAACATATAACCAGTGTTTCAAGGAAAGAAAGCTCGATCAAATTCCCACATAATGACAGTATTTATAAAGTTGTCTTAAATATTTCAAGGATTTGATCCATCAAAACCACAAAAGAAAATAATTCATGGAAACAGGCATGTAACTGAAAATAAATGAAACTCAGCTCTTCTGTCCACAGGTAAAAGTCTTGGCATTGTATTCATAGTTACAGAATTGATCTGCTCTAAACATTTCACAGTAACATTTTCAAAGATCTGTTTTTAAGTTTAATTTCCTAATCAGCCTTCAGTTGGAGAATTTCCACTGTTTTACTCCATGACGTGTCCAGGGTGATGCTCCAAGGTTGACCCCATCACAGAAGAAGTCTTCAAATAAAAAATCAAGTTCTACTTATGATAACAACCAAATGGGAAGCTCAACCTCAGAAATATTCATTGTTGATTTAAGTGCCTAAGTTACTCCTTGCACTGTATTGCATGTGAAAATAGATTTTAATTTTTTTTTTAGAGATTGGGGGAGGGTCTCACTATGTTGTCCAGTCTGGCCTCAAATTTCTGGGCTCAAGCGATCCTCCCCCCACCTCAGCCTCCTGAGTAGCTAGTACCACAGGCACAGATTTTAAGTAATAAAATGTAATCTGTGTAAAATCAGAATCTATCTTATCTAATATGAGAAGAGACAGGCATGCCAGATGAACCACACTGAGCCCTAGAATCCAGTTTCTGTCAGCACAGGAAGAATCTGAACCAGCTGTTTCATCATGTGTCTCTGGTGAAAAGATAAATGTTGGAAAGCAAACATCAGAATGACCCAAGTAGTTTCTGAATTGTATAGAAGGGATGATAAAAAGCCTTTTGACTGCATACATGTGTACTTAAAGGCATTTAGCCTCTTCTGTTTAAGCTTCAGGTGTTTGCACTTCAACCACTCTTTCTAGTCTATGTAACTTATATCATAAATATTAACGGTGGTGGTAACAATAGTCGCTAGCAGCAGCAAACATTTCTTGGACATGCACAGTGTGCCAGGTGTGGTCCTTTTTGTCTTATCTATATTATGTATTTAATCCTCTCAGTGACTATTTGAGGAAGATACTATTTATTACCCCCATAAGACATAGGAAAAAACTGAGGCATAAAGAGTTTAAATACGTTTTCCCAAGGATACATGTTAAATGGGCTACATGATAGAATTGGAAGATAAGCAATAATTTTAGAGTATGAAGACATCACACAGAACAAACTAGAGTGGCTGTAATTGAAGCTGAGTATTTAACCCCGTAGGGAGATAACAAAGTATGGTAGAAAGGCAATCTTGTGAGAAAAACTTGAGCTATGTGATTTTGTACGAATTAATTAACTTCTCTGGGTCTTAATTTTCCCTGTTTTACAGAGTTTGGGGGAGAACGAAATGAAATAATATTTTTCTGAAATGCCTGACCAGAAACTCTTATAAATGTTCCTTGACTCTCAACTTCTCTTGCTAGCTAGCCTCTGTTTTAGCAGTGTACGTGGGTAGCGCCCTCTACTGGTTTATAACAAGTATATAAATCTCCATAAATTGGTACTTTAAAAGATGATCTAATCTGTGTAATACAGGACTTTTATTTTATTTTTTTCTCAATCAGAGAGGGCTTGTATCTGCTAAGCAAATTGCATATTCTTTAGGTACTAAAAACTAAACTACACATCAACATCAGCATCATAGTTTATATTTTCATTCCTACGTGACACTTATTACATCCTGTGAAGTAGATGTTAGTCTCAAATAATATCAGTGCATTTAAATTAAATGTCTTGTCCAAGATCACTTATCTAGTGACCACAGAAGAGAAGAGTTAAAAATCTATCTTTTGACATCAAGTCTCATACTCTTTCAATAATTTGAAAATACTGATTTCTTTAAAGGTTTAGAAATATCCCCTCCCCACACCATGTTTTCCCTAAAATATAAACATTGCTTTAGTTGTTATTATAGACCAAAAAAAAAATATTTTTCTTAAATGACAAAAAAATGGCTAAAGCCTAGATTTCATTGTCAGTTGAACAGAGATGAAATCTATTTTCCACATAGCTTCTTTTGAGGATTAGCTAGATTCTCATCCAAGTCAATGTGGTTTTACATCTCAATAATAATTTTGCCATATGCTTTCACTACTGAAGAATTAAACAGTTTTCTCTCAATACAAACTGGAATTCTAGTTGCATTCTTGATACTCCTATTTCTCCATGCTTCCTCAACTGAGGAAAACTTTGGAGACCACATTACTAATTCACCTGTAGGAAACTGCTAGCCAGGAAAAAAATACACATTGGAAGCTAGTTACTCTATCCTTTGCAGAAACCAAAGCCTAGCCTTTTCTGTTTAGAGTTGCTTACAACTGCAACCTGTAACTATAATAGAATCCAACTAATTGTTTTGGGGTGTTGCTTTTTGGCCTTTTTTTTATAAAGGTTTTTAGTAGTTGTTAGTGTTTCCACTGTTGGAAACTTTGTTCCAGTTATTCAGGCCACAGGTGAAATATTTGTCTTTGTTAATTAAAGAATGTTCAGCCCAGGGTGTGCCTCCACGAAAACTGGGCTTTCCTTACCTGTGACGCTCCCTTGGACACAGTCCATAGTTCAAAATAGTTTCTGTGAGACTTGCTGCATTAATCCTACAGCAGGATATTTTGCAGATGGAATTGCAAATAATTTTAAATGGTCCTTTCAAATTAAAGAATATACTTTCATTTCCATCATGGATGGGTGTAGCCAAAAACAGCAAAATTGGTTCTAAATCATGTGTCCATCTGTACAGCTCTATTGCTTTAAAGCAGTGGTTCTCAAGTGTCTCTCCAATATGCCTCTGCCCCAAACTCTTGCAAACTGGTATAGAGGAGTGAGTGGGGGTGGACAGAAGTTTGAAAAATCCACCCACAGAGGATTACTGTGTCCACCGGATATCCATTCACCCTTACATTACTCATTATTGTAAAATCATACAGGGAAGGAATAAATGCTAAAGTCACATCCATATACTCCCTTAATCTTTCAGTATTTTTAATGCTCTTAGCAAAATTTGAACATAATCTTTTTGTGATTCAGTTGCAAATATTATATTTGATCCTTGACAATGGATCCCTGCTAAGCAAATAATTCACTATGATACTAAGCATTTTGGATAGTGTCTGTGTAAAAAAAAAAAAACGTATCTGGCGGCAAGCTCTACGTTGCTAACTGGGACACAGAGGAATGCAGTGCAAGGTGATACGGTACAGATGATCTATAAACTCAAAATTGGCAGTTGGGACTTCTATTTCAAGATAGCTACAGAAATCAAAATGCATTCAGAGGCCATTAATTCTGTCAAATTTCCAAATGGGTTTTAGGAATGCGTAGCTCACCTTTTCATCTCTCTACCTTCATTTTTTCAGAGGTTGTGTTTCAGTGAAATCTCAACTGTGCCAGCAGGAAGTGATGCCAGTGACTCACAGGATACAAATCGCCTCTTCCCTGTGAGTCAGGGCCGAGCCTACATGCTTGCGCAACCTTGGGGACTGCGCGTGGGAGAGGCTGAGTGCCATCACTGGAATGGGGATAGCGCTAGATGTCGTGGGCCCTGGTGGTTACCCAATAGTCAGACAGAATGCCAGCTAAAGAAAATGTTCTTCTTATTGCATAGAGTTTCTTTTGACCTTGCTTCCTAATGGTTCCACTGAGGGACCTAGCTAGAAGGAGGCAGTACAGAGGGGGCGAGGGTTCCATGACTGGCTGACCAAGCCAAGTCAGCAAAATCAATTGCAAATCTTAGGATAAAATTATTCCTCTGGAAAATAGTCAAGCAAATAAAAACGATCCAAAATAAAATGAAATGAGTTATAGAATGAAAAGAATGCACCTTATTTTCCCAATTTAAGCTTTTAGAATATTTAGAGCAGAACAGCAAACTCACGATGAATCATAGCATTTGCCCAGCCCAAACAGATAGCCAAATCCACTTTGTTCACACTTTTGCTGTGGTCACACGCCAACCTACTCACAGACTGTTAGTTTTCTACCTTCTTCCATGGCAGTCTATAATTTTAGGATTTGTCTGTTAATGTACTAGGCTTGTTAGGTCTTGTGTACTTTCAAGGAGCGAACATGCCTTCATTGTTTTTGGATGTCTTTTTACTTTAAATTAAATCCCACTATTAGATATGGTCTTGCTTCACCTTGGTTAAAATAATTGCAAACTCTTTATCACATCAAACACTGAAAAGATCTATTGTCAGCACTTTCTAGTAACAGCCTACTTTTCAGAGTATATATATATATATATATATATACATATATTTATAAGTGTATAGAAAATTAACCTTGCCTTCTACCAGGAATCATTCCATTTCTGCAATTTTTTAATGTTAACCTTGTAACTAAGCTTCATTACGTGCTAAACATAAAAACTAACTTTAACTATTTGAGATAAAACATCATGAAACCAGGAGTTCACATGATAGGTTAAAAATAAGTATTTCTTTTAATTTTGAATTTTAAAAGACAGACATAGGATCTTCCTTGTCAAGTGGCAAAAAAAGATTTACTATGCCATGTTTTCTAACTCATAGGCATTAAATCTTATCCCCCAATTTTGGTAGTAATTTCATACTTCAAAGTGCTCATGTATTTTAGTACTCATATATTTTACTCATATACAATACTATACTTAAAGCTATTCCAATCAAGAATTATTGAGTTAAAAGGTAAGGGAATTATCTATTTTATCCAAAAAAATGAATTTAAAGATGTGTATCTTGTTCACAATGGAAGTCTTTCCAGAATGCTGGAGAGTGTACACCAACTCTTGTTGTGAAGGGTACAATTTAAATTAATCTGGGTGTTTTGGAATTGTCTGACTAAAAGCTCCGAAGAGAAAGCATACCTCCCTAAGAAGCCAAAGGTTCATCTCGAGTATTATTTCAAATTTTCTATTGGAAATATTTTTTCCTCAAGATAACCTCACAGAAGAGGAGCTTTTTATAACCTCTTCTATCTTTACTGCCTTCCATTTGGCTTTTTACTTCTACCCTTACAGATCCAATTCAGAAATTTAAATTACTATTACATTACTGTTCCAAAAGAAAACTCTCCTAAAGGAACAACAGTGTGGATTGTGTCTTTGCTATTTGCCTTCTTTTCGTATAGTCATATCGTGGCCTGAAACTTGGAATCTTTAGTGGCATTTTTAGAACCATATATTGCTCCCTCTGTAGATGCCCATTGCCAAACATGAATTTGCAAAAGGATAAAGTGGTAATCAGCACAAAAAAGGAGAAGAAATTGAGTACATAGAAGGTAATTTAAAAATACTTGACACAAATAACTTTGCATTCATAGAACTCACATAATACAGCTCACACATTGGAAGCAACTAAGACAATATAGTTTATGAAAATACAGTTGGTGTTAGCATTGGTGACCTCTACTTCAGTGACAGGCACATTTGTATCCATAGTATGATACTAGGGTGGGAAGAGTTCAGTTACAACCCAATAAACAGAAAAGAAGGAGGATAGCAGCTTACACTATCCTTGCTTTTAGTAACTACATGTGTCAAATGATACTTATTCAATAAATATCTATTCGGAGTTGTCTATATGCAGGATATTGAATAAGATGCTGGAAGGAAAACGCATGCAAAAGACCTTGTTCCTGCCCTAAATAGGCTTAATGGAGCTAGACACCTGGGGGTAGTGAGGACAGGACAGAATTAACAGATGATGCCAAGCTTTTGGCCAGAAAACACCAAGGAGGATGGTGCCATTAAAAGAGTAGAAAACACAGGCAGGAAAACAGGTTTATGGGGGTATTCAGGCCTGAAGGCATGAAGGGAGGACAAAAGGAGTGAACAAATTTTAGTTTTAAAGTTCATATTTCAGTATTATCTATTTTTCCAAGGCAGTTGGCAATACAGATCTTGAGTTAAAGAATAAGCATGGAGTTGAAGAAGTCTTTTTGAATGTCATATGAGGAGATATTACCATAAAAGACATGGGGGCCATTCAAATGTTCCAAAAAAATAGTTTGGGATGTAAAATAACAGAACTTTGGGAAACAGGTGGTAGGGAGTAGACAGAAGTGGCTAAGAAAAGCAAAAAAGAAATTGGAGAAAAAAGAAAGTTCAGTGTCTTGGAAGCCAAGAGAGTAGAGCTGTGAGAGGAGGTGTGGGGTGGTCAGCAACGCAGCGACTGAAGAAAGTGTTCATGACTCCATCATCGATAAGATTCATCATTATTTGATGCAGATCATGCTAAAATCAGCAATAAAAATTGCTCAGCTGATTTTTTAAAAACACTTGAATTGGTTTTATATTTGTATCTGGCTCAGCATTAATATTAATTTCATTTGTCTTGATAACTCAAGCTCTGATTATTCATACTGTGAATTATGGATGGCACTGTGCTAGAGCAATAACAAGTACATTAAGTCACTGATTCTCAACCAGGAGCAATTTTGCCAACCAGAGATATTTGGCCATGTCTGGAGACTGTTTGGGTTGTCACAACTAGGGGGTGCTACTGACATCTAGCGGGTAGAGACCAGGGTTGCTATTTATTTTATCCCCTTGCAACTGAGTTTCCTTATCTCTGAAAACAGAGACCAGGGAGAGAGAGTGAGACAGAGGGTGAGATGGAGTTTGGATTAGATTTCTCTAAGTTTCTTTTCATTTCTAAAACAATACTCCTCTTTCTCCACTGGATATCCATTATTCAATCATATCACTCTTAGTAATAACTCTCTCTCTCTCTCTGAAACACACACACACACACACACACACACACACACACAGGGCAGATATACCTGGATTTCGGTTGGCATACCACCAGTGAAAACAAAATGTAGTAAGAGATAGAAATGTGAAAAAGAGGGAAAAAAAAATTATTAGACTTTATCAGAAACAACAGAATTGAATTTTCAAAAACTATTGCTTAACCTCAAAATATTTTTGTTCTCAAGCACATTTTTAAAGAACAGCTGGTTGAGTAAAAACATAGTGGTGAGAACTTTTAAGTATCAATCTGATCTTCTATCCAACAAACGTTTATTGAGTGCTTAATATAAGCCTAACACAACACAAATGCTAAGAGATGGGCACAGCCTCAGTAAAGAGAGACAGGGTTATATACACACTTAAAGTATGATGCCACAAGGACTAGAGGGAAGGGAGAGATGGGAGGGGAGTGGTGGGCAGGGCTTATCAGAGAAGACTTGACTAAGGAAGTACTCCTTTTTTTTCCAGTCTTAAACAATGAGAAAACTTTTACCAAAAGTGAAGAGTGATTTGGGAGCATCCACAGGCATATTGAAATATGGAGCTTTGCATGCTGTTTTACTCCTCTCTAAGCCTGTTTCCTCATGTGTAAAATGGGAACAATAATACCTTTTCTGTCTAAAAAGGCATAATTGTAAGAATCAAATGAGGCTTTTTGTATGAAACCATTTTGATGATGATGATGATAACAACAGCTCTAATTTCAAAAGTGCTTTTTATTATTTTCTCTTATCATTATATCCATTAAATCCACATACACATGTCATATCACCTGACATGATAGATGTGATGATCTCCATTTTACACACGAGGAAACTGAGGCTTAGAGAGTAGTAAATCTTTCTGAAAGTTTAAAGTAAAAAACTGGGGCATGAAATCTGTGATCCATACACTATGCCTCTTAATTCAAAACTATAAAGTTTGACATATATAAATACATGTGTGTATCACTGTCATGCCTCAAATTTAAAATTGAGAATTTTTGACATAAGAAATTAGAGGTTAACATTTTTTTCTGGACAATTACCAAATCACCCTGAGTAACATTAATATAAATAGTATCCTTGTAAATTAAATCATTCCTTTAACCTAGAATGCCATTGAACCTTTTTTTTTTTTTTTGAGACAGAGTCTCACTCTGTTGCCCGGGCTAGAGTGAGTGCCGTGGCGTCAGCCTAGCTCGTAGCAACCTCAAACTCCTGGGCTTAAGCAATCCTACTGCCTCAGCCTCCCAAGTAGCTGGGACTACAGGCATGCGCCACCATGCCCGGCTAATTTTTTCTATATATATTTTAGTTGGCCAGCTAATTTCTTTCTATTTTTTAGTAGAGACGGGGTCTCGCTCATTGCTCAGGCTGGTCTCGAACTCCTGACCTTGAGGGA
>CM052449.1:14644054-14735449 GCA_028533085.1 Varecia variegata | reverse complement strand
TGAATTAGTTTTTGTATAACACAAATGTTTTAAGTTGCTTATTAGTTAGTCCTTAGCAAGAACCACTAAAATAAAATGACATATAGTAGCTTTTTACAATTAAGGCACTGGAAAATAAAATAAAGTGTCCAAGATCAGATTGTTAAATTTAATATTCAAAATACGAGACCTTGAACATGAATTATGTTTTATCAGATGCTAGGTTTTGAAAAAATTGACTTTATTCAAGTTTAGCCAGATGTTAACCATAGGAAGACTTTTTAGCAAGTTCTATTTGAATGAAGAATTTATGCTTTTTATAATAATTTTGAAAATATGTGTTAAATTAAATAGCATCATATAAAATAAAAATAAAGCACAAATTTCCAAACATTATTTTGGGCTACATATTTCTTTATCATCTTTATGGGACAGAGACTGTTTTGTATTTCTACCTGACCAAAAATCAGCAGACTACAATGCTATTTAGGTGAATCTCTCATATATTTATTAATTCAGCAACTATTTATTGAATGTTGTTGTAATGGTATTGTTATATAGACATATGTAGATATATTAATAGATACACAGGTGCAATCCTGAACCCAAAGAACCTTTAATCCAGTTAGAGACAAAACAGAGAAAATGAAGGAACATATATTGAATGTAGTGATACTCTTCTTTATTTAAACAGCCTTTATTATAGATTTTCTGTTTTTTTAGAAGACTTTTCCCTGTGAACTAATCCATTCTTGAATTGGTCTAAGAGCTCAAAAAGGAAAATGCTCTTGTTTTCTTTTTTCAATATATAATTAAAGAGGTAGAAGAAAATAAGAAGTGAGAAAGTTTTAAAGTCCACCGAATACTGAATTATATTTTTGTATTGATTAACTTGATAATTTGAGACGTTTTCTTAAATTTAAAATGATTTCAAGACATTTAAAAACTCACATGCTGTTTGAATGTTGAGTGAATGCTATGGATGGCTGATTAGCTGATGAGAAGGGTGGATTCATTAAAAAACAATGTCTTCTATTTGTGTTTTCACTTAGATTCAGGACTGTAGGTGGAAAGGAACACGAAAGTGGTTGAAATTTGCACTTAAATCTAAACAAAATATGCCTAAGAATAATAATAATAAGAGTAGTAGCAGCTAATACTCATACCTAACATTTATAACTCACTAGGTAGTTTAAAATATATTTCCTTATATACTCCTCAAAATAACCCTAAGAGGTAAATACTTTTTTATTCCCATTTTATAGACGAGACTAATGCTAAAGAGATTAAGAAATTTGTCCAAGGTCCTTCAGCTCATAAACGGGAGAGATGGTATTCAAACTAGGCAGCCTGGCTAAAGAATCTATACTCTTCACCATCATACTATATTGCTTTAACGTGGGACATTTAGTGTACCTAAAGTTCAGGGTTTGTTATACATACAATTCTCTCATATATTTTTATTAAAATCCATATTTATGGAGTCTCCTAGTCTCAGATTATTTGTAAAGAACATTCATATTCCTTTGCAGACAGTTATTTTCTTTCCTTAAGAAAAATGTCAAATTGATAATGCCATCCATGGATTTCATCGACAGAATCCTCTGGAATATCATTCAGTAATCACAAAATATAAAAAAGAGCCAGATAGTGTTTGATATTAGGAACCTGGCTGAATCTGAAACTGCTTCTTCTTACACTTGCCATGAGTTGTGCCCTAATAATAGAAGAACCTCCCCTGCAGTCACTTATGCAACCCCACACAGCACTAATTTACACACACAGTGATGATGAATTAGGAATGCAGTTATACCTATTTAGAGGATGGCTTTTTCATGTGTAGCTACACCTACTTGCATGTAATTCTACATTGCCTGGGTTGATGTTACTACTCCTTAAGTAACATTTAACAGTTAACATGCTAACTTTCATAAAGCCATTCATTCAACAAACATTTCACATTTGTTCTTTCAACCAACATTTGATGCAACCACAAAATAGCTGTCTTAATCAACATAGTTAATTCAAGGAACTTTGCATTTTCCTAGTAAATCATTTGCATGACTATTTCGTGATTACGTACAGATTTATGTAATTTTAGAAGTATTTTATGTTAATGTTCTTCTCAGGTGTGGAAAAAGGACAAAACATACATGATAGATATTTAAGCTTGAAACCTTCTTGTCTTTCAATCTCCTTAAAGATATCTAAATTAGGCAGGGCGCGGTGGCTCACGCCTGTAATCCTAGCACTCTGGGAGGCCGAGGTGGGCGGATCGTTTGAGCTCAGGAGTTCGAGACCAGCCTGAGCAAGAGCGAGACCTTGTCTCTACTAAAAATAGAAAGAAATGATCTGGACAGCTAAAAATATATATATAGAAAAAATTAGCCAGGCATGGTGGCACATGCCTGTAGTCCCAGCTACTCGAGAGGCTGAGGTAGTAGGACTGCTTAAGCTCAGGAGTTTGAGGTTGCTGTGAGCTAGGCTGACGCCACGGCACTCACTCTAGCCCAGGCAACAGAGTGACTCTGTCTCAAAAAAAAAAAAAAGAAAAACAAAAGATATCTAAATTACTTTCTACATCTAAGTATCAATAAATAGTACATAGGATTACCTAATTTATGCAGACCCTGGAAGTAAAACATCTAGAAGACTGAGTGGAATGCCACAAAAATTCCAGAAGTTTTTTAAATGATTGATATGTTTTTCTCTGGTTAGCACTACTACCAACAGACAAGTAAAACATTTCTAGTGAAGGGTATAAAACAATAGCTATCAAAGGTTTATTACTGGTAATTTATAATTGACTTAAACACATCCCCCAATAAAATTACACATAAATAAGATTATAGTCTAACTTGTAAGACATCTTACTCTATAAGGAATTATTTGTGTAAATTGTTAATATTTATTGCATGACTGGCTGGATACTGATTCTCCCCCATGGTCAGCTTCAGAAAAAATACTGACACCTGGGCTTTACCTTCCCAGAGATTCTGATTGATTTGGTCTGGGAATGGTCCAAAATAAATGTCATTTTATAAGCAGACAGCTTGATGCTTTAACTAAAACATGGAAAGAGAGAAAGAATATTGCACGACACATTTTAGATCCAAGTTCTAGTCCTGATTCTGAAAATAAATTGTTGCCTGATCTTGTATAGAGTCATTTAACTTCTCTGTACCAGATGTTTCACACCCTTAAAATGCATGATTTCTAGTCACAAAGCTTTCTCAGGACCATATTAAAAAGATGGAACCACAACTTTGTATCTCTTGACTGTATGTGCCTTTAAGCATTGAGCAACGTTAAGCAAGTGTGCAAAGGCATTGGCTAAAATATCCTAGAGTGATGGCACAATGTCCCCAGGATATGGAAGTGCAGTTCATCTTATAAACAGGTTTCTCCACTTTTCTAAAATCTTGACTTCATATCTCCTGGGACCTTTACTTAGGTATTTTTTTTTCCTATTTTCATTTTCCTCCCTTTGCTTACAATTTATGAATCATGAACTCCATAAAACACAATATAGGGATTTAGGAACTAGAAAATCTAGATTTTCTTGTGGATTAAGAGGACTATCTTGTTGTATGACCCAAACTACATTTATGAAGAAAGTTTTACTTTTTCTGATAAAGGAAAAAACATATATAAATTGAGTATGTAAAAACGAGAAAAGAAAACAATTGACTAAGCAAAAAAGACACTAAATTAATAGAAGCACTAGGTTTCAATCCTGGCTCCCAACATTCATGAGGTTTTTGACCTTATGACCTTATTTAAACCGCACTAGCCTTATCTGTAAAAGTTTGAGATAACTGGTCTTGTCTTTCATGGGACACGGATGAGATAAAGTTAAATAAAATAGTGAGAACTATAAGATATAATTGTTGACATTAATAAACATCAGAGATGTTTATTTAGTAGCAGGAGATACAAGAGAGTAAAAAAAGTTAAGAGAGTAATCCTAATAGTGCTGTATTCCCAAAGCAAAAGAAGGTGGGTGTTCCAAAGAGGAAGCAGAGGCACCAATAGCAGGTGGAACAATGAGGTCAGGACAATAGGAATGGAGGAAGAGATGTGGCAATAATGAGATTACCGGTAACCTTTCAGGAGAAAGTTCAGCAGTATGGAGAGGACAGACTCCTATTTCCATGTGGGTCTTTGTCTATTCCAGAATATATTCAAATTAATGAGATATAAAAGCTGCTTATGGTGGGTTTACTATAGCATGCACATCTTACTTTTTTCCTATTTAATTTGGAGGGAAGCATCAAAAATAAATTTCTAAAGTACTACGTAGATCTTATGAACATTATTTCTACTTTCTTAAGAAGGCAACCTTACAGATTACAATAGTGAGATTAGGGATAAAGTGATTTTCTGAGATTCTGTACTTAAAATCTTATTCAATCTTATTTTAAATGTATTGATCTCTCTTCCTCTTCCTTTCCTATCTACCCCTATTTCACTATTTGTGTTGGGGGGTTGGAAATTGTGTCTTCAGTGAGGGCTCATAGCTGGCTCTGGAGAAACAAAAATGTGGGGCAGGATGCTCAGTCTTTACATGGTGCTATGAAACTTAAACTGATTTGGACTTCAGAATGGCCTGAGATCAGAAAAATGATGACATGGAAGAAATATCATTTGTATGGCTTCTAGACTCTACTTTCAAGTTACTGTGGCTCTCTGACTGTAAATCCAGCCTCAGGATCCCTCAAAACTCCTGTCATCTCACCAGTCAACCCCCCAAACTTCCTGGAACACCATTCATTTTCCTTCCTCTAAAGACGCCTTCTAAGATATGTCTACATGTGAAATCCAGCTACCTTTCGACCTTTGTACCAAAGGAAATAATACTTCAGATCTATTCTTTCTGGTTTAGTGCAACTGTTCGGTTAAGAGTGTATGGAACAATGAAGTTAAATGAAATCCACAATCTCACCAAAATAAAATCTGAGCTTTATGTAAAGCTTGAGCCAATTTCCTAGAGACTTCTGTGCCCTACCTCGCTGATATGGTGTGTCTTTGGTCTATATTTTCCATATAGCTGTGGGGCTCTAAAAGAAATGTTTGTAAACTGCCCTTCTTTTTATAGGTACTTGCAATGCCAGTGTCATTGTGAATATTATGGCACCCAAAGATAAAACCTTCTGTTCAAGATATCTGTTGAGAAGCACTGTGATCTCTTTTATTTTATTTCATGCAAAACATAAAATATAGCTGAGATTTATTAAAATTTATTTAATGATACATTAATTGGTTACAACATGCAATTTGGAGGAAAAAAAGTAGATCCATGATGCTTTAGCACAGTGCTTTTCCTGTGCATTCTGAAGCCCTAGGAGTTATGTGAGGGGGTGAAGGAGCTTAGAGTCTCTGTAGGGGTCAGAGATGGGAATAAAAATGTGTGTTCCTGAAGCAGATGGATTTCAGGTTCTCACTCTCACTTTTGCTATTTTTTGTGTATAGGTCTTTCACTTAAAGAAACATATCACTGGCTTAAAAAGTTTGACAATCACCTCTGTACATTATAATTTCCTTACCTTATAGATTAAATCCTGTTAGGACAAAAACTACTACTTCTGAAATCGTTAATCAAAAACATGTCTCCTATGATCTTCTTATTTCAAGTAATACTCTAGGTACAAAGTTGCACTAAAACTAAAGTATTTTTCTGGGCCCTTAGGATTTCTTATAATGCAATTTTCCTTATGAGTTTTCTATGTGACATCATAATTTTGGAATTAATATTATAGGCTTGTGCAAATTTAGTTAGATAACGTATGTCTATTTTAACCATGAGTTCAATGCTAAGTTTTACTCAGACTTTGCTCAGAATTCAATGCTAAATTTCGAGTGGTCATTGTGTAACAGAGGTATTGGCCTGGAAAAAAAAAAAGGACGAAAAGGGAGAAGGATGTTTTCTGTCTCTTTAAAACTTCCCCCAATCCTGTTGTGACTCCTTCTCCCACTTGGGGCCCATCTCCCCCTTTAGGCTCTCAGCACTCTTCACCTTACTTTTACCTTAGCTTCCACTTAATCCTAGTTTGGTTTCAACTTTTGGCTACACAGCATCAGGCTACCATGGGCTAATCAACCTCTTGGTTTAAAGCAGTACCAGAGCCCAACTTCGATAACTCCTCCTACAAGCAAGTTACGTCTCCTTAGCCTATACTAGATCCCCAAAGTGGAGAATTAACACATGCAAATACTTCCTCTCACACTCACGCATGCTTCGGTAAGAAAGTATTAATATTTAGGTCCAGGATTTGATCATCTGTTTGCATGAAAATTAGAGGAGCTGTCTGAGAAGCCCAAAGGAGTAGACTATTTGAGGTTGACAACTGGTTCCCAAGTGAAACTCTCAGAGGCGTGAACTGCCAAGAGTCAACTTTCCCCCATCCTAAATAGTCTATCAGATAGGGATGAAGCTCGTCCAGAGGGGTGAATGGTTGGGTGACATTAGCCGGAAGTGGGCAACGTTAGTTGTTGTGGGTGAGAGGCTACTGGGTACATGGGAGGCAGAAAACTCAGAATGTTTCCTTGCCAGAGGCTGAACAGCAAAGGCCAGAATGACAAGCCAACCACAAATCTATAGTGTCTTGTTCTGTGGAAAGCTGAGGATGCAGGGACACAGTTTCTTTGTGACGTACCAACAGAATACAATGATGTTGAGGGAAAAGGGTTTTCTCCTCGCTCTAAAACCTGAGTGAAAGAAAACAATCAAGAGCTTTTCTCAAGTGACGTACAGATCCTCCAGAATGGATGTTTATTGCACCTGGCGTCCTATTGACACCTAGGAAACTCTGTTTTATGGAATTTCCAAAAAGACTCCCCTCCTTTGTAGATCAAATAAGGACTTAGGGAGACGGACTAAATTTCCCTAGGCTATAATCGAATGGCCTGGGGAACACTTTTCAAATTTCTCTCCTTTTCTGGATGGTGAACCAGGCCCCGTGTCTTGCACGTCTCTGCATATCTTCCAGTGTCTAGCTCTATACCTGGAACATTATTGTGCTCCATTAATATTCTTTAGGTGAATGAATGGGTTGATGTTGAATAGGATGATATATGGAAAAGCACTGAATCGGGTGGGGAGTTAAAATCATAGGCTTGGAGCCAGCTGGGTTCAAATCCTGACTACACTATTTATTAATGATGTGACTTCAGGCAAGTCACTTAACCTTTCTGTGCCTAAGTTTTTACCCCCTTATAAAGCAGAAATAATAGTATCACTATCTTAAGAATGTTGTTGGTCTTAAGTAGGCACAAAGTATTTGAAACTCTGCCTGGCCCCTGGTGAGAGTTCAGTAAAATTTAGCCATTTTGAACTTAGCAACTTGGAAGTTATAAACCATACAAGGTTTTTATTGTTTTTAAAATTACCAAGTTTGGATAAAAGGCTTATGCAGTCAGTACAGTGTTCAAGTGTTTAATATTAAAATTTGACTGTTGATTATCAGCTTACAGGGGTATTGGTATTTGTAATGCTTAAAGGAGTATTTGTAATTCTACTTATGAATGAATTTGAATTGCCAGTACTTTTAGGCTTATATGCAAGATCAGTCCTTTTTCTGGGGAGTGTTCCAAAATATTGCACATAACACCTGGCACTTCTTATAATTACATATTCAATATCTGTTTTTCTAATAAGCATTATGAGGACAAGAACTATGCCTGTTTTATTTCCAGAGCCTAATACAATAATAGAAATAGCTAGAAATAATGGTGTATTTACTATGTGCCAACTATTATGGTAAGAGTTTACATAACTGCAATAAATTAATATCCTCATTCAATATTTACAATAATTCTTTGAAGATGATACCATTATTATAATTGTTGTTCAGGCTGATGAGTAAAGCCCTCCAAAATTAGCAGAGCTTCCCAGCTCCTTCTCTGCACTACTTTTTCTATATCCAACAAATTTTGATAAGTTTTATTTTCATTTAGTTCAAACTATTTTTTAATTCACTTGAAACTTCCTTGACTCATTTGTTATTTAGAAGTGTATTGTTTAATTACAAAATTTGGGACAATTTTCTAGCTGTCTTTCTTTTGTTGATTTCAAGTTTCATTCATTCCAATAATTGATTTCAAGTGCTCTAAAATCACACTTTGTATGATTTCTATTTTTTCCAATTTATTGAGGTGTGCTATAAGGCCCAGAATGTGCTCTATCTTGATGAATGTTCTATGTGAGCTATGAGCTTCAGAAGAATGTGTTCTCTGGCCAGGCGCGGTGGCTCACACCTGTAATCCTAGCACTCTGGGAGGTTGAGGCGGGAGGATTGCTTGAGCTCAGGAGTTCGAGACCAGTCTGAGCAAGCGCAAGATCCCATCTACTAAAAATAGAAAAATTAGGTAGGAATGGTGGTGCACACCTGTAGTCCCAGCTACCCAGGAGACTGAGGTGGGAGGACCGCTTGAGCCCAGGAGTTTGAGGTTGCAATGAGCTATGATGGCACCACTGCACTCTACCTGGGGCTACAGAGTGAGACTCTGTCTCAAAAAAAAAAAAAAAAAAGAATTTGTTCTCTGGTGTTGTTGGATGTGTGCTATAAATGTCAATGGCATCATGTTAATCGATAGTGCTCTTCAGGTTGATAAATAGTAAGTGATGGAAACTAACTGAAAGTCACGCTCAAATGAGGTTTATTAAGCCAAAGTCTAAGGACAGTGTCCAGGAAAGCAAAGACCACAAACGTTATCTGTGGCCTGGGCTCTCCCCATAGGGGTTTGGAAACAAGGTATTTAGGGGAGAGGGCTACAGGAAAGAGGAAGGAATGACAAGGGTAGGGTGAGGTTACATTCTTTCCAGGCTGTAATTACTACTCAGTAAATCTACATTTTACATAAGATAAGGGGAACATTCCAAAGAGAGGGAAAGAAATCTATTCTGTAGTCTTTTTAGAGTAGGCAGAGGAGTGGCTGATCTCATCTGTCCTTGGTTTGCCCCGCGGAGATAAACTTGTAATTGCCATCAGCAGTGTGCAACTTCATAGAACTCAGGATCAAAGATTTATTTAGGTTGTAGCTCTAGGGTTACAATTGGCATACGTTTGTTTTATAGGGGCCATATATGCTGAAAGGTTTAGGGCTAACAAGGCAATTCCCTGCAAGCAGTGTGTGAGGAAAACCATGTGGAGAGGCGAAGGACCTTTGTCGTGGGAACCTGGCTTAAGGTCATGACAGGGAGTCACGAAACCACAGCTGTTCATTTGGGGAGAGGATGGCAGTCCTGCGTGATTCAGTTTTCAGACTCAGTCTGCCTTTCAGCATAATGAGTTTGGGGGGTTCCAAGATTTTATTTTTCCTTTACAAGTTAATTATATGCTTACTAATTTTCTGCCTGCTTGATTTGCTAACTTTTGAAACAGGAGTGTTAAAGTCTCCAACTACAGAAGTGGTTTGTCTGATTCCCCTTTTAATTCTACCAGTTTTGCCTCACGTATCTGGCTCTATGTTACAAGGTGCATACACACTTAGGATGGTTGTGTTTTCTTGGAGAACTGACTCCTTTATCATTATATAATGTTCCTTTTTATCCCTGGGATTTTTCCTTGTTTTGAAGTCTGCTTTGTCTGACATCAATACAGTTTCTCCAGCTTTCTTTTCATTAGTGTTTGCACTAATGTCTTTGTTTATCCCGTTACTTCTATTTCTCCCAAGGCTTTATATTTTAAATGGGTTTCTGGTAGACAAAATATTAATGGGTATCCTTTTCTGTCTACTTGGACAATCTCTGCCTTTTAATTGCTGTATTTAGATAATTACTTTTAAAGTGATTTTTTATATTGTTGGATTAATATTTAACATCTTTGTAATTTGTACCTGGTTTCTATTCATTACATTTGCACCTTGTTTCCTTTTTTTGTCTTCTACTCTTCTGCCTTCTCTGGTTTTAACTGAGCATTTTATATGATCTTATTTTATCTCCTATATTAGTATATCAATTATAATACTCTAAAAATTTTAGTAGTTGCTCTAGAGTTTGCAATATATGTTTTTAACTAATATAAGCCCATCTTCAAACAGCATAATACTGCTTCACATGTAGGGCAAGTATCTTATAACAGGATGTAGGGCAAATATAACAGAGTGTTTTCAAACTCTCATTCCCATCCTTTATGTCATTGCCATCATATTTTTATTTATCCACGTGTTATAAACTCCTAATACATTGTTACTATTATTGCTTTGAAAACCAATTAATTTTTAGACCAATTAACAGGAAAAATAAAATATTTTATTTTGCCTTCATTCATTTGTTCTTCAATGCTCTTTATTTATGTAGATTCAATGTTCATTTTCCTTCTCCCTGAAGAACCACCTTTAACATCGCTTACAGTGCAAGTCTGCTGGTAACGGCCTCCCTCAGTTTTTGTTTGTCTGAGAAAATCTTAATTTTTCCTTCATTTTTGAAGGGTAATATCACTGCATGTCAGATTCTCATCATTTTAATTATGTCACTCCACTCTTATTGTTTGCATAGTTTCTGGTTTGAAGTTTGGACTAGTTCTTATTTTTAGTGCTCTATAGGAATATGCTTCTCTACTTTATTTCAAGGTTTTCCCTTTGCCTTTGTTATCTGCAGTTTGAATATGATATGCCTTGTTTTAGTTTGTTTTGTTTATTTACCTTTCTTTGTGTTCTCTGAGCTTCCTGGATCTATGCTTTGTTGTGTGTCATTAATTTTGGAAAATTCTTGACCACTATTACTTCAAATATTCCTTCTGTCTTGTTCTATCTTTCTTTTCCTTCTGGTGTTTCAATTTCGTGTATATTATATCTTTTGGAACTTTCCCTCATTCTTCAATGCTCTGTTCTGTTTTTGTGTATTCATTTTTATCATTGCATTTTAGTTTTGAGAAGTTTCTATTGATTTATGTTCATACCCATTGATTCATTCCTCACCTGTGTCCTGTCTGCTGTTGAACCCATCGAAAGTATTCTTCACATCTACAATATTATGATTTCTATCGTTTTCATTTAGATCTTTCTTAGAATTTCCTTCTCTACATATATATTAACCATCTGTTCTTTCATGTTGTCTCCTTTTACCATTAGTGTCTTTAACATATTAATCACAGTTATTTTTAATTCCTTGTTTCATAATTCCAACATCTGTGTCACATCTGAGTTCTGATGCTGGTTTTGTCTCTTCACACAGTATTTATTCTCTCCTTTAACACACTAGAAAAAAAAAATTTCCTTGGGGCCACAGTGTTTTATTACAAAAACAGAATGGAAACTTTGAAAACAAAATGATCCTTTCTAATTTAATGAAAACTTTGTTATTTTTTATTGTTTTCTGTGCATGAGTTATATGCAACATGAAAAATAGTTCACATGGCTTCCAAAGTGAAGAGCAATGTGAGCTTCACGAGGCTCCAGGCTTAAAATTAGCCTGAGTGAAATACAACTCACATGGCAGTTAATGTGTTAAGAGTGCCTTGTAACTTTTTGTTGAAAGCTGGGCATGATGTATCAGGTAACAGAAACTGGGATAAATAGGCCTTTAAGTTACTTTAAAGTCTTGTTATTTTTTTGGGGGGGGTTTTCATCATTACTTTGGACTTTCCTAATACTTCTCCTTAGAGAGAGTCTATACCTGTTGTGGCTGTACTAGCTATGATTTACTGTCATTATACTGGAGCTCCATTGATGTGGGGATAAGATGTATGGAAAGGAAAGAGTTCTATAATCTTATGATTAATCTGTTTTTTAGTCTGTGGTCCTGGCCTGTGAGCTTCACAAGTGTTTCTTAGCATGTTTTATTTCCCTCAGAGGAGTCAAAAAGACTAGAGGGAGCAAAAGTGACATAACACCTTTTCCTCAGGTGGGATGAGGCTCTGGTAAAGTCTTTTGGATGGACAGTAGGACTTTGTTATGGAGAATGCTCTGTGCATATTTCAAGGGGCTACGCTGCTCTTCTCGTGCCGGGGCCAGGAGGGACTCTTTCCCAGATCCCTATCATGAGAACCTGATGGGTTTTCTAGAGACAAAATCCATTAAAATGTGGGCCCCCCTCAAGACTTTGGTCCCCAGGAGTTTCTCACTCCCACACTGCTCCATATCCAGCCTCCAGCAATTCATCAAAATTACCTTTTAAATGTTCCTAAACTTAGGACTCAAGCAGCTACTGCTTCAGATAAACTTATTTCAGCAGTGACTCTCTGGATTCCCCTGAATCTGTTGATTTTGGGGTAGCAGTTTGCCCTGTGGCCTCAGTTTTCTGGTAGGTCCAGGAAAATTTGTTTGCTTTTAGCTTGTTCCGCTTTTTCTTATTGTCAGGATGGGAGTGATACCTTCTAAGCTCTTTACATATTTGGAGCCGAAACTGGATATCCATCATATCATCTTTTAAGTAGGAAAAACATTAGTTATAAATTGCATTCTTCCTTGTATTAGATCAAGCACATTTTTTTTTTTGAGACAGAGCCTCACTCTGTTGCCCAGGCTACACTGCTGTGGCTCAGCCTAGCTCACAGCAACCTCAAACTCCTGGGCTCAAGCAATCCTTCTGCCTCAGCCTCCCGAGTAGCTGGGACTACAGGTATGCGCCACCATGCCCGGCTAATTTTTTCTATATGTTTTTAGTTGTCCAGCTAATTTCCTTTCTATTTTTTTTAGTAGAGACGGGGTCTCACTCTTGCTCAGGCTGGTCTCAAACTCCTGACCTCAAGCAATCGTCCCACCTCGGCCTCCCAGAGTGCTAGGATTACAGGCGTGAGCCACCGCGCCCGGCCCAATCATATTCTTAACAGCATTCCCCAAATGAACTCAACTCATGTGTTTCAATTTTAAAAGATCCATTAAAAATCATTATGAGATATAACAACTTTGCCATTGAAAATGAGAGGACTGTATTTATTCAACCTCTATCTGTGAATTTACCTTCTCTTTGGAGCCTCTCCCATACTCAAAACAGAAATCTAAGATTTAACTGGCTGATAGAATTACACAGTAAAATCAGAGACTCAAGAAAGAAAACATCCAGAGAAGTAGTTCTTATGGGTCTAATGTTTGTAACTGGAAACAAAGACAACGTTGGATGGGCAAAGAACCTATATAGTAACTATTATTATTATCACGTATACACTTAAGAGTGAACATAATATGTTATAGATATGGCCATAGGAAGGTACTGGTAAATTATATATTCATTTAATTTTTTTACTGTAAATATACTAGTAAAAAAATAACCTCACTGATTTCTTTCATTTACATATTTTGGGAAATTTTGAGATATTTAAACTTACCCTATTGTTCTTCTTCATCTCCTTGTTGAATTCTCAGTCATGCAGGTATATAAGACAGCTTGGGTCAGCAACAAGAGATCTAGGCCGACTCTGAGTCATTCCAATTTGAAATAAAAATATGGAAGTATTAGATTAATGTTGGTGGTTAGTCTGTTCCATGTAAGTACCAAATGGATCCCAAGAGCTCACTTGAACTTCTGATTTGTTGGCAGGATTGTTCCTGTTAAAACATGAGAACAGATTCAGATCAGTGTCTGTGCTTGGATCTCTGACTGAACAGGAAACCAAGAATGACGACAGGAATTGGTGTGTTCAGTAGAAAGGAAATTTTGCAATTCTGAGTAGTGGTGAACAGACTTTCTCTCTTTCAGTTGAGACAGGACAAAACAGGATGCTCTTAAGGGGTAGGGGGCTTCCAGGAGGTACCTTGGTGGTTAAGAATGGAGACTGGAATATAGTCAGAAAGAATTGGTGTGAAGTCTCATTCTTGAAGGTTGTAGGGAGAGGAAGGATAAACTGCTATCTATGTTTTAAGTGCAATTTTATCTAAAGACTAGGTAAATTCTTGGGGTTTTGACTCTGCTAGTGATGATTCTCACTATTTAAACTTCATTCTTGAATCTCAGCTTCTACAGTTACTACTTGGAGTTGCTTGGCAAGCTTGAATGACAGAGGGAAGCTTACAGAACACGCAGCATGGGATACTTCTAAGGTTGAAATAATTTCACATATTCAAATTGCTGAAGAGAATGCCTGGTGTGCGGAAGGTGCTCAAGAAATGAAGTGTGCATTCATTTCACACACACATACACTTGCCAACTAAGAAACAATCCTTGTCCATGACGAAGATTCCAGATAAACAGTATGTGAGTAAATGTCAGAAAGGGTCATTTTATTTTATTACAGAATAAATAAAGGTCTACTAGATATAAATTTCCTCATTTGTGAGGGTGTTGCAATGTCATGACAGTTGAAGCAATGTGTTCACGTATGCACAGTTGTTGGATTATCAGAAGGATACTTAATTATAAACATTGACACATCAAACTTTAGAGTCAGCAAGATATTTGTCTTTTACAAAAGATAATTGAGTAATAGAAGATAGTATTTTTTGAATGTCTTAATTTGTTTGTTTGGGGGGATAAATAATAAAGTAAGAATTTATTTAATTGTGTAGAATGCCATCAGGTATAATATGGTAACTAATGTTACTTTCAACTTTTTATATTGTGCTATATATTCAGGCATGAAAAATGAAAAGAAATAATTTAATGATTCCTTCCTCTAGTTTTTGTTTATTCATAAGAGTGACATGTCTTCATTTTTGGTTCTTGAATTGACGTCAATTGTATATTGTAAATGCTATGAGATAAACTTTATAAGCCCGAGGCTAAGTTTTTCTTTAGAATTTTTTCAGAAAGCATAAACATTACAACATTTCTGGAACAGCTGCATATTTGAAGTCTTTTTTGTTCAAGGACACAGCTAAGTTATTAAATGAGATTAAATAAAGTCCCAAGGAGAAGACTTTTAAAAGTATACATAATAATAATAGTAATATTCTAGACAAATCGAAAGATTCCATAATCTATAAATTCTGTAGTTACCTATGAAACTACAGGTCAACTATTAATAATATTTGCTTCAAGTATTCATAAAATTATTTATTCACCTAAACTTTAGTCATATATCACATGATTTTATTACTGGCATTAGAATATAATAAATTTTACAAACAAATAATTACATTCACAGAGCCACTATATTTTTCATTCTTTTACCACCCCTATTGGTTAAATTGATTGTATTGATTCCACTAGTTTGAGTGAGGATAATTTTGCAGTATCAAGTTCAAAACAATATTTGGAACAGAATAGACAATAATTTGTGTAATGGGCTGAATTTGTCTCCCCAAAATTCATATGTTGAAGTCCTAACCTGTATTTGGAGATAAAGACTTTAAAGATGTGATTAAGTTAAAATGAAGCTGTTAGGGTGGACCCAAATCTGATCTGACCGGTGTCATAAGAAAAGGAAATTTGGAGATATGGAGAGATACCCAAAACGTCAGAGTATGCAGAACAAAGAACATGGAGAGAAGGCGGCCATCTGCAAGCCAGGAAGAGAGGCCAGGTCACAGGAGAAACCAAAGCTGCCGACACCTTCATCTTGAATTTCTAGCCTGCAAAACTGTGAGAAAATAAATTTCTGTTGTTTAAGCCACCCAATCTGTAGTATTTTGTTACGGCAGTTTTAGCAAACTAATACAGGTTTGATCCTAACAAGCCCCTATGAAGAAGGTATGAGCATTATTTCCTATTTATTTACTATTATTTTATGGAAAAGAAAATAAATAAAGCACAAGGAACCAGGGTTTAAACCAGCGATAATAAAGCAGAGCCTTGTCTTTGACCTCTAAGCTTTTTTGCTGTCCATACTGCATATTATATACAATGCTATTAATGTAATTAATACTTACATTATACGTATTTCTTTTATTATCTACTTGAGTACGTTATTAGTTAAAACAATCTTATAAGGCATGATAGGACAAAAGGAGGAACAAAAAAGAAAAAAAATGACTGATTGAGAACACTCATGAGAAAATGTTTCACTGAGCAGATAAAAATAATGACTTAAGTTGCCATAAACTTACGTGGCTTAGAGTGATACTCAGGGCTCTCAAGGAAAACAGAGAGGATCTCAGGGCCCTGCGTTGAGACAACAGAAAGACTGAAGGCACAAGTTATAAGAGCTTGAAAAAAACATAGAAGAAAAGTAAAATGTCTTATCAATGAACACCTTTTAGAAACAGCAGAAAAGACAACAGACATTGCTTGAAACGCAGTAGGGGACAGAGAAGGCAGACTGGAGAAAAACAAGCAAAATAATTGTAAACAAAATTAAAATCATTACTGTAGTTGAAAATCTTATTTAAATTTTACACTAATGGTAAAGAGTGGGAAGACTGTGGTATTTTGGATTAAACTTTCCACTGAGAATAAGTACAAATGCTGGAGCAAAACAAAACAATGCATTTTTCTGGAGGCATCAGCCAGCTAGCAAGGAGGTGAGGAACCGAGGGGTGAACATCTGGGGAGCAGGTCATGAGCCCCCCACTTTGGGATGCTATTGCCCTCTGGGCCATCCCTAACAGAGAAAGTAATGGATGAGGTCTACAAAACTGAGCAGAGCTACTGACAAACTTAAAAGGATTGGGGGCAAAAATTAAAGTTTAGACTCTACCAAAATAGAGGATCTTTGTTCGGTACCATACTCCGGCCTTTCATTTGAGACTTGAAGAGTTACATCCAGAAGTAAAGATGAACCACAAACAGATCAGTCCTCCCATTTTACGTTACAGGAAACTTATGCACAGAGAATTAAATAATTTGTCCAGGGTCATACAGTTCCTAGTAGTGGAGCTGAGATTTGAGCCTGGCCAATCTGGCTCCAGAGTTCATGCTTTTTATCATTCATTATACTACAGTATTAACCCTGTATAATATTGACATCCAAATAAAACTTTAGACTATACGAATTTTGATGTAATAATCGTCAAAAAGAAAAAAAGAGAGAGAGAGAGAAAATTCAGTAAGACACTAAAAGAATAACATAACAAAGGCAGGCATGATTCATATCAAGAGTGCAAAGAAGATTTACCATTAGGAAATTATTGAGTTAATTCAACATAGTAACAGAATAAGGGGAAAATCAAACAATAATCTCCATAGATGGTGTAAATTCTTTTGATAAAAGTCAATATCCATTCCTGATTTTAAAAATATTTTTATTAGAATAGAAATTAAAAGGACTTTTTTACTATACATAAGTAGATCAACTCAAGGGTCCACACCTTGGTAATAGAAAACACTAGATGTATTAGAATGACACAAATTATTACTAACTAGTATATTGTCATTATATGACATCATATCCGTCATATAATATCATATGTCATATGAAAGACAGAAATGAGGCAAAATTATTTAAATAGTAGGAGGTAAGTTATTATTAATAGAAGAAATGATTTTATGTTTTTGAAAAGCATGAGATTTTAAACTATTATAATCAAAGAGATATTTCAATAAGATGGCTAAAACAAAATTGTATACAAAAATCGATGGCCTTCTTGTATAGAATAAATAACCAGTTAGAATATAAAATGGAAGAAGATCCAACCTATAGTAATAACAGAATGATTTTTAATACCTTTAAATAAATTTAACAAGAAATATGTAAGAGCTCTTATGAATAAAATATTAAAATGCTATTATGGTTCCAAACAAAATGTAGAATGATTTTTTTCTAGATCTGTGAAAAATGACATTGGTATTTTCTTGGGGATTGCATTGAATCTGTAAATCACTTTGGGTAGTATGGACATTTTAACAATGTTGATTCTGCTGATCCAGGAGCATGATATGTTTTTCTGTTTGTTTACATCATCTGTAATATCCTTCTTCAGAGATTCGTAGTTCTCTTTGTAGAGATCTCTCACCTCCTTGGTTGAATATATTCCTAGAAATTTTATTTTCTTTGTAGCTATTGTGAAAGTTATTGAGTCTTTGATTTGAATCTCGGCTTGACTATTGTTGGTGTATAGGAATGTTACTGATTTGTGTACATTGATTTTATAACCTGAGACTTTGCTGAATTTATGTATCAATTCCTGGCAACTCTTGGCAGAATCTTTGGGGTTTTCTAAATATAAGATCATATCATTAGCAAAAAGCAATAGTTTGACAATATGCACTGGGGAAAAGAATTCCTGTTCTATAAATGGTGCTGGAAAAATTGGATGGCCACATGTAGAAGGATCCAAATCTCTCACCACTCACAAAAATTAATTCAAGATGGATAACAGAAACCTAAGACAAGAAACCATAGGAATTCTAGAAGAAAATGCTGGAGAAACTCTTCTAGATATCAGTCTAGGCAAAGAATTTATGAAGAAGACCCAAAGGCAATCAGTGATTTTCCCTAAGTATTTTGAATGCTTTATTCCATTGTATTATGGCATCTGTTTTCCCTTCTGCTCTATGACTCTGAAATCACTCTCTCCTTTTGGCACCTAGAGATTTCCATTTCTGTCTTTTGGGTTGAGTCATGCAGTAGCAATTTCTGACACTACAATAATTTCCCAGGTTAAAATGTAAGCAGGAAAATGTTATAACTGATATCAGAGACCACAATGTTAGGGTTGTTCCAGGTGGGAACTGGAAAAGTATGTATAGGACAGAATGTGGTTGATGTAAAACTTAGGCTTGTAAAACAATAGCCACAGGGGTCTGGAGAGTTCCCAGATGTTGTAAATCTAACAGACAGCTGCAGCCAGCATTCCTATCCGCCCTGATAAAGACCAAGCTACCCACCTCCCTTATCTCTACAGGATGAGACTGTCACAGGGGTCCCAGAAATTGGTTGTTTAAGAAAAACTTTATTACAGTGGCTGTTCTGGCCCAGGTACTCACTCCCCTCTGAGAAACCATCTATAAAACCCAAGGATCTCCCCTCCCTCAGGGAAGATGCTTTTTTGCCTCCCACTATATACACCCAGATGCTCAAAATAAACAGCATTTTGCTACACATGAGGCTTCGTGTGTCTCTCTCGGCTCCAGACCTAGCACACAGAAAAAGAGCTTAATAAAGGTATGTTATGCATCCCACTGATGGCATCAGATCTGCTGCTGTGCTAAGTAAGAAATGCAAAAAAATTTATAATACATAGTTTTATTGTGACAGAGTCTGTCACTGGTAAATGAACATTCTCACTGAAGTGATGTTGTTGAAGTTCAAGCTGTTGCACTTTGTACTCTAAAGTTTTCAATAGAACTGATTATTTTAATAGCCATGGGTGCTTTTGAGAAGATGCTTACTTGAGTCATATAATAGGCAATAAAAGGCAAATTGCCAAAATGAATGTGCTGAAAGGAAAAAAAATATGGAACTTAACCAGTGCCAGCACAACAGGATGTGTCATCGATTGACATTTCAGAACATTTTCAGACATATCCTAACAGGGAACTTTTTTCTCCTTGTATATTCTAGTGAGAATGACTCTCATCATCCCATTATTTTTGTGTGACAGTCTCATATAAATAAGAATTATCATAGAAAGAACTTTACATGGATGACACATAGGAAAAGCCATGACACATAATTTTAGCTGCAATAATTTTTTTGCTTCCTGTTTTATTCACGCTGCTGTTCAACAAGCTAGAACAAATGTACTCACAAGTTTGAAGCCAAGAAAATTCTTGTGGCTAAATTTTACATCAGCATTCTATCTATTCACTTTAAATAAGGGATTGTTAAAGCAATTGTTAGAAAATCTCTGGTGCTGAATATTTCTGATTTTTTTTTCATCATTTGAAAACATAAATTTTTTAAAATGACAGAGTTAAGAACAATACTCTCTTTGCAGAGAAAGCAATTATTTTTCTTGCTTTTCATATCTACAATCAAAGATCCCCAAAAGTGTGTTCCTATGACTAACTGAGGTTGGGGAGATGTATACAGCATTATTGAAAATATAGACTCCTAGGCACTACTGCCTGGAATTCTGATTTTCTTTATTGGTGTTGGAGCCCAGAAAGCTACATTTTAATAAACACCCCCTGCACGTGATTCCTGTGCACACTGAATTTTGAGAATCATAGATACAGAAGCTGCATTAAAGATCATGGCAGTCAATACCAAGAACGGTGTTAGGAGTACCCAGACTTCTGTGGCAGTTGTCATTCCTTTCATTACTTCAAGGTCATATTCAATTATAGAAGACCAACTGATACAAGCAATTCAGTGAACAGCTTTCGTGAATAGCACATAGCAAAGACAAGTAGAATTCAAAATATATCACCTTGCAGTTTGAAATTGTTAACTAAATCTACAGGATTTAATTGGAAAAGATCAAGAACGTGGACAGTTTTTTAAGGAGCAACAGCAACACGGAGGTGATTGAAATGTGAGTGAACTTAAAGAAGAGTTCTAGAATTGATAAGGGATTTTGATTGTAAAGTAACACTAATATATCTTATGGGAATTTCTTATAATTTTCTCATGGATTAGGTAAAAAATACACAGATTATTAGAATATCATTGGTACAAATAACCCATAAAATGAATGGACAAAACTGCACACAATTAAGTTTATTATTTATGAAAGCATTTATATTAGTTAATTGAGCATTCAGTCTTAGAAATATTATTTATTAAATAATCCAACTTTTAAACATTTTGCTGTTAAGATAAGCCATGAATTCATTGTCACTTGTTTTATTTTTTTTTTAACTTTTTGTTGAAATACTACTACTATTTTATTATTGTTCATATAGAAAACAGTTACTCTCACTAATTAAGACCACGAGGCCTTGGAAGTGGACAGCCTTGCAGTCAAATCCAAGTTCCACCACTTACTTGGTTCATATCATTGAACAAGTTACTTAAACTTTCTTAATTTCAGTTTCCTCATCTGAAAAATGGGATTCAATCATAATAAAACAGCTAACATTCATTGAGCACTCATTATCATCCTCAAAACAATCATTGAGATAAATATTACCCCTATTCTACAAGTAACAAAATTTGAGCTTAGAAAACTAAAGAAACTTGATTAAGGTAGCACAGTAAGGGGTGGAGATAGATTTAAATCTGTTAAACTCCAGACAACTTGTCTTCTTAACCACTATTGACCGCAGCCCCCAATAAAACCTTTTTCCTGGCTCTTTCTAAGGATTGAGAGAGATGCTGTCTATAAATTACTTAGCACGGTGCCCAGCCTGCAATAGGAACCTAATGAATGAAGTCCATTGTTATTATTACCATTGGAACTTAGCCAAGACCATAAATCATTATAATACAAGGCAGAATGTAAGTACCATTGGAGAGGTATATATATATATAAAAAAAAGATGCCAAGAGAGTTTAAAGGAGAGAGAGAGGTGACATTTGTAAGTAATACCATTCTTCAAGGAGGAGGCGTTTGAAAAAAAATTGTGTAGGGTTTTGGCACAGAGATGAGGGAGGAGGGTAATACAAACGGAGGGAACAGCAGAGACCCCAACACACAGATAGGAATGGTGGGGGTTGTCCAGGGAGCCGAGAGCAGCTGTTGGCCGCGGCTGCTGATAGACATAGAGAGCAGGAGAGGGGAGACAGGAAAGGCAGACCCCTTGAACCTTTCTGGGGCGAGGAGTCCTTATTAAACATGGTGCACAATGGGGACTGGGTGTCAGTTTTTGAGCTGGGAGATAACATAAACTGGGTTGTGTGCTGGAATGACAAATCTGGCAAAGATTGTTGCAGAGAGCCACTGAGGGCGTGGGCAGGGCAGAGTGTCTGCGTCACCAGATGCCACCTCTGCTGGCTTCCAGGTGAGCCTGATTTCTCCTCCAGAGCACATTCCGGAGCAACGAGATTCCTTCCTAGTTGGCGAGGTCTGCAGTACAACAGCGCCCTCTACAGGCGTCTTGATGATTAGACTCGGAGGAATTTAGATGAGGAAAGATCTTAAAATTAATACAAAGGACAAAGTTTGCAGTTCACAGGCTCACAGGACCCCTGAACCGGTAGCCTAAGCGACAGAAGCAGGTTGGGTGTTCAGGGCACACTCGTTCTAACCAAAGCTATGTGACAGATAGGGCCAGTGCTCTAAATCTTCTGTTTTTCAAAAGAAGCTAGATTTTTACAGCAAAGCATCTTGGTCTGTAAATGTGGGCTTGATTTAAGACAAACACCATGAGAGCTAAAGGAAATAGGTCTGTGGGCTGGATCTGCCTTAGAGGCTTCGCGTTTTCAACATACAGCTTCCAACCAGGAAGGGAATGTGTAAGTCATCTTTGGAATCTAACTTCTCCACTGAACAGACAAGAATGTCAGATCCAAAGGACCCCAGCAAAGTTAAATAATCACATAGCCAGACTAGAATACAGGTGATTTGAGTGTCAGCCCATTGCACAGGTGTATTTAATGTTATTTCCAATTGTTGTCCTGAGCTGAACCATCACTATTGACTGCTTTTCTCCAAAATGAATGTGGGGCTAACGTGGGATTGAGGGTGATGGGGTGGGAAGGGGGTTGATGGGATTTTACTGTAGATGTGGAAGCCACTTGGATGCCTCACTCCTCATGCCATCACCAACCTGAGCCAGGTATGTCCCAATTGAGGTAATGTCAGTGTCAGAGAACCCTTGTCCACAGGCTAGAATAGAAAATTTCCAATATTTCACGAGAATATTCCTTATCCCCTGAGCTAGGAGGATCAGCCAGGGTTCATTTACAGTCTACAGTCTCTCCCCAGACTGTGCACTCAGCTGTCAGCAGGCACTGTGTGACACTATTCTGGCCCCACCCTAGGGATGGTATGCATATCTTAATAATCTGCAGATGACAGCGGGGAATTTTTGTGGTTGATCTGTGACAAAGGTTATTATTTTATGTATCTTAAAGAAAGAACTTTTTTTTTCATTTGCATACAGGTCATTTGGGTGTATCTCTAAGTTCACCAAGAAATTAATTCCCAATAGTATACCTTCCATAAAATGTTGGGAAGCATTAGCATATAGAGCTCAGATGAGGAACTTTGACCTCAGATCTACCTAATTCGGGTTCTGTGATCTTGAACAAGTGACTTGCCTTCTTTAGGCCTCAATGACACACAAGAATGGATTAATTAAAATAATGCAATTAATGCTTTCAAACAGCATAAGTGCTCATAAATGGTAGCTGTATTACATTATTGCTTCAACTAGATTTGGTAAGGAACTTAATACTGAATCTGTATTTTTGTGCAATGTTAAAGATCTAGAGATGCCATTTTTTTTTCCAGAAAGATACAAGGCCTAATTAAAGTCCTCTTAAAGATCAAAAACACTGTTAATTTGATAGTTGCTTGACTGTGGTCTTAATCAAATTTGAGTCTAGATGAATTATGCTCCGATAATATCTGAGAAATAAAAATGACAAAGACCATGAGGTATTTAAATAAGACCTGACTAAACAATTCAATTTTCCTTGTTATCATATAATCATATCCCTAATCTTTATGAGATGGTTCTTTGGAAGCTGTGGGTGTTGCCCATAATCTGGAACATCCATCATGTTTAGTTTTGGCAGAGAAGTAAAATATAATAATGGGACACATTTATTCATGTGGATATTCTCAAGGGACCTAGCCTTAGAATTCATAGAAATTAACTGCTTAGGCTCGTGTATTCTGAGCTGGGCACTGGTTGATTGAATGATTTTTAAAAATTCCATGCAGAATTTGGAAGATATGTTTGTGAATGTGCTACTGAATAGATCTGAGCCAAAGGTTTGGACAGAAGAGTGGACTCACCCAGATTAGCAGTGCCAGACGCTGACCAATTAAATTTCAACACTTTACAGTTCATCTTGGCAGATGCTCACATCCTGACGTCATGCAGCCATGACGTAAGCCAGAAAGAGTGGTATTTTGCAATAGTAAGATTCTGGTAACCCTTCCCACAAATGTGGGTTGCAGGATATCAATATTTATATCACAGCACAGAAAGCATGTTATATTTTGTAATGCAGAGAAGTTAGAAGGCTTACTCATGGACCCCTGCATAGATGAATTATATGATGTTCAACATCAAAAGCTTAAACTGCTGATGTTTGTCTTGTTATTTTCTTAAGACATTTTCCCAATTAAATATAATGAATAGAAATCTTGATGTCACCAAAATGGACACGTCAAAATTAAAGGATCAAATCTCTATTGTGCAAGGAAACACTAAAAGATGGACTATGTTATAACTTCATCCTCCTCATCTTTGTAAAAACATAATTATACAAAAAGCTAATTTGGGGAAAGAAGATACAGTGACAACCATTTATAATTCCTTCTTTGTACATTTCCTGGCTCAGGTATGGCTGAGATTATAGTATGTGCCCCACCCTCATCATACTCTAAAATGCTAAGTAATGAAGCACTCATGAATATTAATGACCTAAGAATGTGGTCTCAAAGAATTGAAGGATAGACAAAGGGAGGAGACAAAATGGGGAATGAAAGCAGTTGAAGAACCCCTTGGCCAGTTTTATTTAGTCAAAGATGCCAGAAACATGTCATCATTTCTTCCCTAAATGCTCCACCTCACCTAATGATCCGTTGATTGATAGCTGGAAGTGTAGTTCCGATGCAAGGGCTTCACTGGTAGGCTCTTTTCAGAGTCTTATTCCATACAGGAAAAAAAAAATGGAAAATGAAACAATTTGCACTTGAGTTCTGCTTATGCACATAAATATTGCCAAATGTGGCTCTGGCTCTATAGAAATACCAGAGATTCCTTCCTGAAAAATTAACTCTTGGAGTTACGGGATCATAGGTTATCTTATGTGACAGACCATAAATAGATGGCTTTCATAAGCCACACTCTTAAGTCTCTGTACAGTCTCACTGAATGGGTTTGATACTGTTAATAAATACTATTCCATAGGTGAAAAAATGTGAATCTCTATTGGTATTTGTTTTGGTTAGTATTTTGGTTTAGCGACATGGGAATTTTAATTCTCTGTCTAATGTTGTTCTAATTTTAGTTATATTGTGTTGATAATTGACAAGTATTTACAGTCAATATGTATGACCTTTAAGGTTATCACATCTCCAGATTCTAGCATTAATTCCTCTTCCCTTTTATCAGGAGACAGTTCTTAATTAATTAAAGGCTGTCTTTGATTGTTTCTCCCTGTACTCTCCCCAGATTTCTTACATCTTTTTAAAATGCTTAGGAAGAGCATAGCTTTCTAGGTGTGGTCAGTCACTGGAGTCACTGGGAGGAACCTGCACCTCCCCGCTCTGTGGTATGATGTAACCTATGCATACTGTGCGAAAACATGCAGAAAGTGCTGACTGCAATTCACCTGCGTTAAATTCCTTCTGAAGGAAAAACAAAGTAAGCAAAATACTTTCTACTCAATTTTCCTTGGAAAAGGAAAGCAGAAGGTAAAGTTTTGTTTAGGAGTGAATAAAAAGTTACAACTAATGTAAATCAAAGGCTTGTTACCAGACTGACATGGTGAGAATATTCCAGTTTGATCCTCTCTTAACCTATCTCATGATCAAAATTGTTTTGCTTTATCCACATCACGATGGAAAAAACAGAATCCGTAGTTTTAGACTAAATCGAAAAATAAATGGTAGCGATTATAGTTCTTTAATATTATTTTGTACTCCATTTCAAAATAAATTATTTTACAAACCAAACACTAAAATATACACCTAAGATAATATCCAGTGGTGTGTTTTGGGGTGGAGTTGGGGATAGAGGTGTTGAGGATAATCTCACCCGTAATGCCAACTTGGAAAAATTTTTTCTTCTATTACTGTCAAATTTTAGAGATATAAGGGCCTTGTAGAAAATGAAACCAATGCCCAAAGAAATTGAGGGACCTGCACAAGACTGTTCAAACTATGTGGCAGAAATATAATTAAAGAGGAAGGACACTGATTCCTAAGAAGTTATTTCGACCACTGTTCCATTTTTCCTATGTGCAAATCTGTTATCACGTGTTTAGAAATGGTAAAGAAAGTTCCCACATGCTGTAGGCTGGTGCAAAAATTCCTAAGTCCAGTTATTCCGTTTCTATTTCAAGGCCAAATGTAGATTTTTATTCATTAGGAGAATTCTAGGATTTTGGTCCAAAAGAATGGTCACCATGTCATTCCACTGATAAACTGGAGGAAGTGATGAACAAAAGCACTGAGTCCAACACAAAGTTTTATAATCCATACAGAAACAGAAATGCTTGGCCTATTCTGGACTTCCTATCCAGACAGCTTTCAGTCCTCAGAAACTCCTTAGCTTATTCCGTATTTCACAGATAAAGTCTGCCCAGTATTGTCACAAGTTGGGTATAATTTGTATTTGCCTTGAACATTCTGTCTTCTTTTCAGGGGCTTAGACCACATGTTTGGTTCACTGGAGGTGCCATAACATCGATTTCATCTTAAAAGTTGACATCACATTCTTTTAGACACCATGAAAGCAGCATGTTTGGGATTAGGTCCATTGGGCAAGTAGACTTAAAGAAGCCCCATCTAGGTAGTCCAAAATGCTGAGTAGCAAGCCCATGAAGAACCCAAGCTTGCCATTATTCCTGTGAAAAACTCACATCTGACATGGTCAGAAGCATAACTCAGTCTTTCTGCAGTGAGAACAATAACCACACAACATCAACAAACCCAGAGTAGAACCAAGAACTTGACTTCTGTCATTGTAGCTTGTTCCCTTGGCTTCCATTGCAGCCTAATGATGGCAAAGTCTAAAGACCAATGCAGAGAATCTTAATCTCTCACTTCATCATGATACCAACTTCCATCGTTTCCAAGTCTAGTTAGCTTGGCAAGTTTTGTTGTTTCATTTGAAGATCTCCATTCTGAGCCCACCGATTTTTACAAATGCCTTGATGAAAATTCCTTACAAAGGCCTCACAGTGGTCTCCCTCCAGAACAGACGTTGTAAGGCGATTTCATTTTTAGACACCTAAAAGAGAGCATTGGTTTCCAGATAAATTTGACTGCTGTTTGTATAGGTCATTGAGGATTACATGAATGCACTGGTGTAGCAGTTCCCTTGCAGCCCCGCCCAGATCCCCTTCACCCACTGGTGGACTCATCCCCTGCAGCTGTGGGTAGGTGTTAACAAGCTCACAGCTGCATCCTTTTCCAGAGGATTGCCTATGGCCAGCAAAACACCTGTCAGGAGTTTCCTGGGAGATTACAAACTCCTGATCCCTACCCCACCGTAAGCATCCTGTGACCCACGACTGCATAATTCAGGATACTAAAATCCAGACCCTTCTCTTCTTTGGGACAGGTCGATGCTGCCATTCACATTCTAGATCTTCCTGTGGAATCAGGCTGAGGCTACACTTCGGCTAAAGCCACATCTTTGCCTCGCTGCTTCTCGTGCTCTGCCTGCTTTCCTTACTTCGTTACAGGTTTGACCTTAGAGCGGTCTCTCAGCCAATCACATACACAACAATCCCCACCTGAGACTCTGCTGCTAGGAACTCTGACCTCAGATAGCTGGCTTAGCAACATCAAAAGGTCTTCACCTCCCCCTCCTCACTATTATTATTAATTATTTCTTGGTCTCTTAGGCAAATCTGCAACTGATATACTATAGATATGATTCTCTCTAAGATACAGTTGTTAATCAAAACAAACTTTTCTAATTTGGGATAGGCAGTTTTGGTCGTTTCATTTATTTTTTTCCAGGTTTGGAAAAATTTTAATTTTTTTAAATTAATAGACTTCAGTTTATAGGAAAGTTTTAGATTTACGGAAGAATTGAGAAGCCAGCATAGAGATCCAGTTCCCCAGATATGCCCCAGATCCAGTTCCTCTAATTATTTACATCTTACATTAGAATGGTATATTTGTTTTAATTAATGAACCATTATTGACAAAGTTTTGGTCATTTTACAAATGAAAAATCAGTAGAATACAGCAAGGGAAATATATTTGTATTTTTTTATTAATGTATCTCACATTCTTTCTTTCATTTTTTTTTTTTTTTTTGAGACAGAGTCTCACTCTGTTGCCCGGGCTACAGTGCCATAGCGTCAGCCTAGCTCACAGCAACCTCAAACTCCTGGGCTCAAGCGATCCTTCTGCCTCAGCCTCCCAAGTAGCTGGGACTACAGGCATGTGCCACCATGCCCGGCTCATTTTTTCTATATATGTTTTTAGCTGTCCAGATCATTTCTTTCTATTTTTAGTAGAGACGGGGTCTCGCTCTTGCTCAGGCTGGTCTCGAACTCCTGAGCTCAAACAATCCGCCCGCCTCGGCCTCCCAGAGTGCTAGGATTACAGGCGTGAACCACCGCACCCGGCCTCACATTATTTCTTGATTTTTCCCTAACTATCTTGATTTATGGAAAAATTACTAGTGTGGTGAATCTAGAAGTAAGGAGGAATACATCAGTAGTTTATATTTATTTGTAGATAAAGTTTATCTTCTTAGGTTTTTAGCAGAAGACAGTATTTTCTGAATATACTTCCAACTGATGTCTGGGGGAAAATGGCCCATGTGTGTGACACATTTTTATTCATTTTTAATATTCATTCTTTGATTTTTTTTTCATTCAACAACTGTTTCCTCAGTGTCTGTTGTGTGCTAGGCACAGTATGAGGCACTGAAAATATAATTGTGAGCAAGGCATTAATCCCCATCCTCTTGGGGCTTACTGTTCTTATTTATAACTTTGATGCAGGCAGACAGAAAGAGAGAGGAGGAAAGGAAATGGTAAATTAGAACTAGCCTATTATAACTGAAGGTAAACTTTTACCACTTGTCTGGGTTTATGAAAAAAGGCATCAAAAATATTATGTAGGAACTTGCCAGCATTACAGCCCTTTTTTCATTAAAAACTTCTACATGTCAATGCATGGCGCATTGTAGGGACACAATAAATATTTGTGGAATGAATACATGCCAAGTGACTTCATAATTTGTCTTTTCATACCTTTTTCTTATGTAGCAGTAAAAAATAGCAAGGAAACCACTTAATAGCAATCCAACACCAATCCCAACTGCAATGTATTTTTCATGAGAATCCACAGCGTATGAAGTTAATGTCAAGTGCTCACACCTTTCTCCAGTATAACCAGTAAAACACCTTTTAAAAAAAAGAAAAAAAAGGTATAATTTTAAAGCCCATACAAAGAAATAACCTATTTCAAAAAAATGAAAAAAGAAAAAAAAAACTTCAATGGAAAGTAAGTAATTTAAATTAAAGAGGCAAATACCAAATGAAAGCCAATCTGTTAAAGGTAATAAAGTAGCTATGAATTCTAACATAATAATTAAGGCCTCATATTTCTCCTCATTAGTAAAAGGGAAAGGTAGTATGCTTGCATGAGCTAGTCTAGAAAATTGTTAGCCTATTTGTCCGTAGAAGGATACAGAGCAAATTAGTGATCATAAAAATAGTTCTGTGTTGCTCTAGTCTAGAATTTTATATTCCTGAAATGTTTTTGTCTTAGTCTGTTTTATTTCATCCTACAAGCAACCCTGTGAAAACCTGAAACCACCTTTGTGTGTTGTTAAAAATGCAGATTCCAACTCAGATGTTCTGGGATAGAGCACAGATTCTGCATTTCTAACAAGCATCCAGGTTCCACAGATGCTGCTAGTCTGGGAACCATATTTTTGAGTACTGAGGGTTAAATAGCTTAGAAAAAGGTTCCTTAGATATTCAAATACCCTGAGCACTGGCGAGTCATGTTCAGATCATGCACCCATTTAATCAGATAAGATAGAGGAGTATGGAAATGTACTACATGAAACAACAGAGGCATAAATTCACCTTGTCCTGTGTCTAGGACTTGGAAATTTCTTTGCAATTACCTGCAGAGGGCTTTCTCTAGTTCATGGTGGAATGTACAAACACCATTAATGCAGTAACTATTTAGGTCTTCCAGGCAAGGATGTGAGAACTTCAAGGCTATGGGTCCTTCTGTGTTGTCAGCTAAGAAAAGGAGATACAATATTAACAGTTGGAGTGTGTCCTACTTTTATGGTAATTTTGAAATACATATGTAAAGAGACTTTTTATTTTGAGACTATTTGGGGGGAGCACTTTGTCCTTTGAACTATTGATTCCCTTAGCAGCTTTTATTCCCAAGGGTTAGGTTAATGCCATCTAGACATATCATTAATTAATTAGGGGTGAACATGGATTGATGATTGTTCCATTGTTTGGAAGATACACGCTAAGGTATAGAGACAAGTTCGCCAAGTTCGCCAGAAGGTGGCAGCATTGGCTCTAGTCTTAGTAGGTTATGTTGAGCAAGGCTTCCCAAACGTGTCCACTGCTAATTAATATAGAAGATCTCACGCGATCTCTTCATTTAACCCCTTTACACCTGAGTGGTCATTATTTGGGAAGATTTGGATTTATGCTTGTGAGATAAACAGCTAGATTTTCCTTCCCTCTCCAGGAGCAGAGAACGGTGAAATTTCTCCTTACTCTTACACAAACTACCATGAGGAGTTAGACAATTTTTCCCTGACTTCATAAAGAGATATTGTTATGACCTATACAAGAAGCCAGAAACAACTTATGGCCTTAATATTGAGCCTTATATTATGGCTCAGACTTAATATAGTGAATGATAATACCTTCAAATATTAATTTAAAATTTTACTCAATTAAGAGGCATTGTGAAATAGTGGATTTAGAAAACCTGGGTTTTATTTCTAGTTCTAACACTATATAAGCGACCATACTGGGCAAAATTTTTGTAGTCAAGTGTTCAGAAACCGCCTTCTGCAAAACCTTCCTTGGAAGATTACGTTCTGGCAAAATGTGTATTTCAGGATGCTTACTCGTGATTCTCTGATTTACTAAAGACAGACCTATAACATCCTTGGTGCTTATGCAGTGGGAATGACCTGTGGGGACAACTGCATAACTGAGTCCTGTTGAGTATACTTTAACACTGATTCTTAACTTTTTCTCAAGCAGCATTAGTGGCATTTTATTTTGTCGTTTTTAGGAAGAAACATATTTCCTCATCATTAGTTATCATGCTACACCATATTTGCCTTGCTAAGAAGAAGAAGAGAATCTTACTGGTTTTTAGGAAAAATACAGATCTAAAAGGCACTCTTTTTTACATTGAAAGTACTAAATCTTTAGGTTCTAGGATATCAATAAGATACTATGTTGCATCACTTCGTTTTAGTTAAGAACATACATTATCTTAAAATTCACATTGATTTTGTTGAATGTGGTGTGGTAAACATAAGTTATCATTTTGATAATTCTGAGGCAGTGAGAATTTCCCACTATAAACTGGGCTTAGGTTCTTCCTATTTTAAGACTAAACAAGTTCCATTAACCAAGCCTGAACCAAGATTTGCTAGAAAATGTGAGAATTAAAAGAAGTCATATGCAAAGAAAGAGTGTGATAGACTCATCTTTCCCCTTGGAAGAAGAATATTTGTTATATATAACTTTATACAAAATTTTCTAAGATACTAGAGTCATATTTTTAGTTAAATAAAAAGCAAAAGGAAAAACTAAAGTTTTTCATCAAGAGAGCAAAGGAAATATAGAGGTGATATATAGTCTTTCCTTGATATCTATGGGTTCCATATCTGTGAATTCAACCAACCAAGGACAGAAAATATTTGGAAAAAAATGCATCTATACTGAACATGTACAGACTTTTTTCTTGTCATTCTCTAAGCAATACATTTTAACAACTATTTACATAGCATTTACATTGTATTAGGTATAAGTAATCCAGAGATAATTTAAAGTAAATTTAAAATACAGGAGGGTGTACCTAGGTTATATGCAAATACTGTGCCATTTTATAAAAGGGACTTGAGCATCCTTGGATTTTGGTTCCCTCGGGGTGGGTGGTGGCAATGGTGGTGACAATACTGTTGTCCTGGAACCAATGCCCCGTGGATACCAAGGGATAATTGTATTGGATCCCTTTGTTTCCATTTCTATTACCTATAACTTTGAGAATTTTATTTGCAGTTCACCATCAATTTTCTACAGCAATATCAAATTCTGATAACATGTTTCCTCTTTGTTCAAAGGCTCAGAAGATAAGAAGAAGTTGGCTAAAGGTTATTCTAAAACTCACACTGATTTTGTTTTACAAATTGATAGATACCCAAAAATTGAATGGCTGAAATATTTTTAGTTAATCTCTTAAAATTTTAAATTATTGGTGAAACGAGGAACACTTTAGATATTACTATCTTTCACATTCAGAAACAAAATCTTTGACTTGATCTTCTTTTATTTGCCTGACTCTGAGCACAAGATGTTGTTTCCTCTGCCCTAAATCACAACACCAGTTTCCACATCAGGGGGAAGGATGTGAACCGCATGAGAATCAGCAGTCAGTAGCAAGCTTTCCAAGCTCACCTCTGAGAGTTCAAACAGGTTTGAAAAAAATTGATGCTAACAGCAGCCAGAAGCCACTGTAATAATAATAAAATACGAAAGAAACTATATCACCACCACCAACAAAACTTGGGTACAAGTAGTTAGGAAATACAGCATATACTAAAACAACAAAAGCCCCCAAAAAACAAACAAGAAAGAAGATCTTTCCAAAGATGAGGGAAAGTGCTTTTCATCTTGTAGACATCATTTCTTTGGCTGCAAAGCTCACAGTCACAGATGAAAATATGATATTGCTCCTTGAGAATGCCAAAAGGGGAGAACTGCCTCTGCACACTCATGGGTCACTGGGAACCAAGAAGAAATCAGGTACAAAATGTGACATGTTTCACATTCAGGACAGGAGCTGCTGACAACTTTCCTTCTCTCATTTGCTCTATTTCCTTCTTTTAAAAAGACAACTCTTTGCTGACACATTGATCCGTCACTTAAGTTTAATAGCATCTTGCTAAAAGAGTTGATTATCTCACATTAAAACTATATTTAAAATTGCCAATGTTCCTTTTATCACAACCCAGATTTCTCTCGCAAGTTTTAAGAAAAGTTACTTGAAGTACAAAAAAAGTGGGAAGCAAATACCTTCTGTTTTGTTAACTGTCCAGTTAGCTTGCGGGGCTGTGATTGGAGGTGTGAACGTTGCAGCTGCCTCTTCAGTCAGCGCCGTCATTGCTATATTAAGGGTGGAAAAAGCATCTTTAACAGACGAGCCTCCTTCTGTGTACAAGCAACAGATGGAAAGTATTCTTATTCTGTTTATTCCTATTTCTAGTTTTAAATTTATTGCAGTTGAAATCCATAACCTGACAAGGGCAATTTCCTTACTGTTTCTCATCCGTTCCAGGGCTATTATTATAAAAACAAAAACATATTACTTTTTATAAAAGAAAGTTAATACATTTATATACTCATTCCATCATAAGGGCACTCTAGTATCATAACCAAATTTATGATATTGCCCTTCAATTGCCCTTCAATCAATTGCCCTTCAATTATATGAAGCAAACATTTTGGAGGTCTCAAAAAAGTTGTCAAAATAGATCAGGAGAGGAACATACATTGCATAAGAAACTAAATTAATCCACAGATTCCTTGCTCTGATCTTTTTCATAAACAACAATTGTTAGAAGCCAACTTCTCTCTAATACAGAGAGAATAAATCCTATTCATATTTTACAGTGATATAAAGTTAACAAGACAAAAAAGGAAATTACCTACCATTGAATAAAAGATAGACTGATATTGGAACTCCCAAAGCCATTTCCTGTAGTTGCTTAACTTTCTTTCTCTTATCCTCCTAGACTGACGGGTGGAACGTTTTTATCTGAGCTCTCTGAGTCTTCCTTGCATTTATATTTCATGAAGCGTCATCTGGCAGCTCTTACTAATCAAAAAAATATGTACTTCTGGCAGCAACAGAAAGCCTCCAGGCACTCACACACTTGTTTAGGATACCTGTGTTATCTACTGATGTGATCAGGTTTTCTTTTGAAACACTGGTTTCCTATTACCTGTGGGCATAATCGTGTATATAAAAGTACTTTAAAACAACAAAAAAATATAGATGCATTCAAGAAAGGCACCATTTGTGTGCACAGAACTATACCTGCTCAAATGATGCTAGCAACCTAGATAGGATTCCAGCAAAAATAATTGTAAATTAGAAAACAGCATAACCTGTTAATAAAATAAATATTCCTGAAATTACAGTCAGTTACAGTACCTTTCATTACAGACTATAAGCTCCATTGCAAATCAAGATATTTTATTAATTTAGTTGCAGGGGAGAACAGTTAAATTTATGGAAAAAAGAGAGGTTTAATATTCCCTACTAGTTTTTGTTGCTTAGTTTTACTCTGACAAGTTCTGTATGTATGATTACGTTTAATAGTATAACATTTACCTTTAAAGTCATTTTGCTATTTAATAGTTTTCTGAGTAAATGGAATGGGCTACCAAGTTCCAGGAACAACAATGCCTTAATCTAGGTCCTAATAATTAGGCTAGAGAGGACCAACAAAGTACCCAAATAACAATAGCAATAGCAATAATAAGATTCTCAAGATGACATCTAGTTTGGGTGCCTCTAATGAATAGAAAATTTTAAACAATACAACATTCAAATTTTTCTCAGTGTTTATCTAGCTATAATTATTTAAAGTGCTGATTTAAAGGCTGAAGTATGTAAGTACTATTACATTTTCTGACTACAGAAATTTTCATTTGCCCCAAGTTACTGTAAATAATTTATACATATATTTGGCTGAGATGTTGTGCCTTTTGACTTAGAATTTCAGTTTTTCATATTTTCTGTACCATGAAAACTTGCTCAAGTCAATATAGACTCACATTTGCATCATGTCCACCCAACAAATTAGATTTACCAGAAAGGATGCTTTCACTATTCAAATATGAATTTGGCTTTAGAAATCACACAAGAATGAGCTTGTTGAACTCATTATAACTTGGGCAATCACTTACTGTAGGAGTTAATCATTTTAAAGTTAAAAAATATATAGTACTTGGCTCCCTTTAAATATGCCTACATTTTGTATTGCTGCTTTTAAGGAGTTTTTAAAAACCATTTATTATTAAATCAATTTCTGGACAATATTTTCCCCAGGCGAATAACATTTGAATTATAAATTGAATAATCCTCATTGCATCACTGGTGAGAATTTCAGGAGAAATCCTTTACAAAAGATTAAATAAACCATCTCAACTCTTTTTGAAGTTTCTGGAGGAAGATGTTAAGACATATTAAATATCTTTATTTCGAGAACCAAGACATAGAAATGCAAACATCATCTTAGTATAAGCTATTAATCGGAGCTAGCATAGTGCTGTACACTTTACAGGTTTTCACGCACATCTCAATTCTTTCTTTAGTAATCCTGGCCCAAACAAATCCGGTGCCTAACATATAGTAAATACTCAATGAATCTGTATTGAGTGAATATGTAAATAAATAACAGGGTCTATTTTTATTCTCAGATGATAAATGAGGAATGGAGGCCCCAAAGAATTAATTGATCTGTGAAGGGACATGCCTCACAGTCCAGACTGCAATCCCATGTTTTAGGTTCTAAATCATACGCCCTTCCCACTTCCCTGGTAGCATCAGTGTCTTGTTGTACTGATCTCAAAGGAAGTCCCTTAATTATCTCTGAAAATCAGGCTGTAAATACATTATCACAAAAAACCAAATATTAAATGAATATTTAATGTGGTTTTCACTCACATCTGGGCTGAGAGATGAACCGCTCCCTCTCTAGATGTTTCCCCACTCTGGCCTAAGATTTGGACCGGAAAGTAGCTGTAATGACCACATGCTGCTTTTCCTCTGGGGCCCATACTGACGGATCCCACTTACACTCTTTGCAGAAAAGTCTGCTACCTTCATCTCTTACAATCCTCTCACCAAAAGATTCTTTCGCCCAACGCTAAAGACTAGGGAAGATGTGTATCGTAAGGTGGCCTCACTGATACCTTTATTCATAATTAATACAGATTAAAGCAGCTTAGAGTGAGAAAGGAGAAGGAAATAAGAGACTAACAGCTCCACTATTGTTTTCCCCTTGTGCTACTGTCTCAGTCTTTTTGATTTACTCATTCCTTCCCTTCCTATCTTTTTCCCTGCCTTTTTCACTAACTCATTCATTCATTTGTAAAATATTGAATGCCTATTTTATTCATGGCACTGGGCTGGGTGCTCTGATGTTTGTAAGACACATAGATAAATCAGGCATGGACCTCAAGGCACTAAACGGAGCTAGGGAAAGTACATATTTAACGACCCAACTGGGTGGAGAGTGAAAGCTGCCATGAACGTGTAGGAGGAGGGCTAGGAGAGCTGAGAGGTCAAACTCTCATGGCATTTTTCACAGACAAGTTTCGTTTGAAGTCAATCTTAAATGACAAACAGGATTAGACATGGATTAATAAGAGAAAGGATTCTAGGTTTGTGGAGGGCACGGAGGGGAGGCAGAGCGGAGGTAAAAAGAGTGGGCTCTTATGTCTTCCCAACAGATCGTTTTGAATTCACATCCTCCTGGTCTATCAAATGGAGATTGTCAATAAGGAGCAAAGACAAAAAATTAAAAAGGAAACATTTTAGCATATGATACATACTCAAGGATAACTGTTACTAGTGAACAAGTGTAGGAAGACACAGGTGTATATGATGGTCATCAAGAAGGTCAGGAATTTAGTGGTTAACATATGCTGGCAAATTCTAAAGTTTCATCACTAGCCATGAATTCCTATCCTCTTCCCAGACTGATATTACTCCAGCATTCTTATTTATGTCTTATGTCATCACCTCAAACTCAACGTGTCTTAAAGTCAGCTCCCCTTTCAACTGCTTCATGTTAGTCCGTGATAACATCTTCTAACTACAATTCTTGTAACTGACTAAATGTGATCTAAAATCTGATTAATCTAAGCTTCCTGTAATTTATTTTTGCATACTTATTCAGCTGTACCACCCTCCAAAACACACCCTTCATTTTGGTCTGACTGCCACCTTTGCTTTTCATACGTCTATGCTAAGCTCATTCTCACATCCATAACTTTGTATTATTGTTCCTTAGGATTCTCTTTATAGGTGCTTTACAGATATAGACATAGTAGGAGGACAAAACCTTCCTCTAAGCTCTCCACAAAGCCATCATATGTCTATCTTTTAGGGACCTCAAATATCCATAAATAAAGTCATGGTACTATGACTTTATCTCTTTTATATGTTGACAAGTAATTCCCCTTTCACCAAACTTTAGTCAGGGTCCTGGGGTCCCTTTCCTTGACCAGGTCTTGACCTTGACCCACTGAACCCAGTTTTAGCAAAGAATCCTGCTGAGTCAGTTTATAGTGAATCCTCCCGCCCTTACTATCTGATCAAGTTTCTCATCTCCTATCTTTGGTATCTAAGTCTTTGGCCTGATATTATCAACACTCCTGATAGCCAGTTTAGCAAGAATCCTCCTACCCTTGATATCTAATCAAGTTCCTCTTAGTAATTTTTCATCCACTGACCCCCTATCTCTGCTCTTTGGCTATAAATCTCCAGCTGTCTTTGTTGTATTCACAGTTAAGTTCAATCTCTTTCCTCTATTGCAATAGTCTTAAATAAAGTCTTCATTACTGTTTCAAACAAGTGTCATAATAAATTTTATTCTACAGTGTTTTAATTTGTATCTGGCAAGTCTGACTCCTGATTGTTACAAAATCACCCCTCCTGCATCATCGAGGGAGTGGAGATTATTGTCTTCACATTTTCCATGTACATGTACATTGTTCATTTTATTTGTTTTGGGAGTTAGGGACATTTAAAAATTAAAGAGGCCCTTTCCGAAATGTTTGCTTGGGACCTTTGAATTTAAACTTCTGTTGGGTAGACAAAGATTGGGATGGACTGTTTGGGGAACATACTATAGAACCTTTTCTTTCATGTTTTAGAAACTTATATATTTCTCCAGCATGCAGTAAAGATATGGGTAACAAATACATGAACAAAGAAATTTACAGCTATCTTAAGAAAAAAGAATACAGCTATTCTTCAAATTGCTTTTATTATACAGTTGAAATGTTATTAATTATAAACATCTAGTCTATTTTCACACAAATGATCAAGAATACACACTGATAAAGACATGCATTGGGTAAGAACAATTATTGGTACATAAATATACTGGGATATACGCATGAAAACACAGTAGCAATTACATGGCTCCAGTAGACCCAAAATAGATTTTAATGGCATTCCATGTATTTCCTTATTTAAATTGTGTTACAAACATTGCATCTGCTTTGAGGACCAAATGCCATAACAGAAGAGGGAAGAACTGTGGGCAAGAAAGCAGTAGGTCTTTAGATGTATCATAAGGTTTAGTTCTGGCACATTGACAGTATCATGATTTCCTACTAGATTTCTGAATTTGTGAACAAACTTAGCAGTAGCATTTGCTATTCTGTAATAATGATGTCACTTATACCATATCATATTTGTCTGATATTTATGGGAAAATACAACTTTAGTTTTGTATATTTATTTATTATTGGATTTTTCCATTATTGCTTGGTGAAGGTACTGTCCAAATATTTTTTAGGAGAAAAAAGAAATGAAATGTAAACCTAACATATTATTAATATACTTTTACTATGGTAGGTAGTCATTTATGATGTGATAGAATCATTGCTTTCCAAGTAGCATTGCAGTTTTTGCCTTTCAGGAATGCTTTTATTTCCTTAAATAGAACATTTTTTCTCAGTAGGGTGGTCTTGTTGGATGCATTTGGGAGATATCTGAGATCAAGATTTTATTTTCAGTATTCTGCCTTTCTTTTAGCAAGTTAAGTTCTTTTTCAGCTTATGACATAGATCTTAATGTTTTAAAAATTTGAGCATGCCATGGCAAAACTTAAGTTACAAGTTACATGGGTGCCCATTTGGTTGACAAGACATTTGTTGAAAACATACTGTGTGTGATATTTGTGTCAAAAATATATTTATTATGAGCCCTTTATTGTTTTAACAGTATGAACAAATATCCTCAAAATAAACAACTGTTACCAAAATTTTCATTGGAATTGCTTTGTTTTTCCTAAAACTCAAAATAAGTTAGCAGGAAATGCATAAAGTTATGTGAATCATCTGATCCACAACAATTCCATCCATGAAAAAATAAATACAATGCAGAAATAAATAGCTTTGTAGTAAAATATAAAGGTTTTGCCTTTTGTCAAATAAATAAATACACGACTTCAGTTTGCTTTGTTCTGTCAGTGATCTAATAAATGATTTTTTTAGCTGCCAGAAGGGTGTTCTTCAGAAGCATTGCCACCGTCATGGGTCCCACGCCTCCTGGGACTGGAGTGATAAAGCTAGCTTTCTTCTTAACAGCTGATGGAGAAAACAGAGAGTATTCTGTAGTTTCAAATTGATCTGAGAATTTCATATTTTTAAACATGCTGAATGTAATGAATTTTTCTGCATTACACATATAACTCTAACCATCTCAAATCATTTTTATAATAAAATAGGCTCTAATGCACACACACACACACACACACACACACACACATGCTCACTTAGACAAATACTGTGTATGACATCTGAGGTGGACCGAAAGAACACAATGGGACCAAGACTGTAGGTTAAATCTACATGTAGCTCTGTTAGTTTTACTTGGTGAAAAGCTGTAACCTATGATTGAACCAATTACTTATAACTCTAGTTAACTACTTCTAAAACACATGATATTGGTCACAAAAGAGAGACAGAATATTGACAGTTTGGCACATACCATCCATTAAATCGAATTATTCCTGTTACAACATCATCACCATGTATGTGTGGATAATAAATTCCAGTGTAATCTAATAAATATCATTAAATATATTTGAATTACTGAGCACATATACAGTCCTGTTCAAAGGTATGAAGACTTCTCATTCAGTGAATATAGATGGTCCCCGCCTTGTGATGGTTTGACTTATGATTTTTTTATTACAACAGTGTAAAAGCCATATATATTCAGTAGAAACAAGATTTCAAATTTTGAATTTTAATCTTTTCCCAGGTTAGTGATAAGGGATTCAATACTCTCTCATATGCTGGGCAGTGGCAGCGAGTCGAAGCTCCCAGTCATCCACGGAATCACAAAGGTGAACGACAAATACTCCACAGTGCACTGCACTGCCAGGTGACTTTGCCCAACTGTAGGCTCATCTAAGCATTCTGGGCATGTTTAAGGTAGGCTGGGCTAAGCTGTGATGTTTGGTAGGTTAGATGTATTACATGCATTTTAAATCTATGATACTTTTAACTTAGGATGGATTTATCGGGACATAACATTGTAAGTTGAGGAGCATCTGTATACTCCAAGAAATACTTTTATAAGTTTGCTCATATACACTTCTACATGAATCAAAACCAACAGATGTTTGCTAGAGCTTAAATATTATTTTTGCACAATGTATACTACTCTCTTGAAAGGTAGTTTGTGATATTTACCCTTATTTAAAGTAGAATACTACATTGGAATAATTTTTTTTAATCATAGGAAAAGCAAATGAATAATATTGTTTTACTTGAACAAAAGACCAAATAAGCTTAAATACATAACCAAAAAAAAAAAAATCCAGCAAATGTGTGTCATAAATCTTCTGGTGGTATGTTATGTAGAAGAGATAAGAATACTGTCATTTGGAAGGTGATATTTCAGTTTTCCAAGAAGCCTCTCTATACATGGAGCACACATCCTCTCCATTGCCATATGGAACGTGTCCTCTATGCTGCAGAAACATTAGACTGAGTTAATAGCCAATCCATAAATAGCAATGAATGTTTGGTCTTTTCTTCCTGCTCTAACTGTCCCTTCTACCTGGAACATTCTTCCACCTTATCCAAACAAGAAATTCCTTATTATTCTTTAAAAGCCAATAAAATGTCACCTCTCTATAATTTTTCTCAAAACTCACCCCCCCGAAATAGAATTTAAAGTTCCACCATCTATGCTTCCAATAATTTTATACCTACTCACGTTGTGGAACAACACCCTGCACTGTCTGCTCCCTTAAGTAGATAGCAGCACCGAGAAGGCAGAGGCCCAGTTGTTGTGATTATTGCTTTTAATCTTAGAACTTCTCCATGTACAGGTTAGGCATTCAGTAAATTCTGATAAAGTGAACTAAATTGCCCTTATTTAAAATCTAAAATCAATTTGCAACAATGTGGTCCAAGAACTTTATGTACACTATTTTAAAATTAATATTTAATTATTTCATTTTAATAGATGATGAAAGTGTGGCTCATTGAAATTGCAATGACTTACCACTCTCTAATATGGTAGAGACAATATTCGCAGCCAGGTGTGAAACATTCTATAATTCCATCATTTCACCCCATCCCAAAGCAATTGCATTATCATTACCTGAACAAGTAGAAAAGTCCCAAGAATGGCTCAAGTGCCAGAAATTAACTCAGTTGTCTCAAAGTGTTAGGAGGACATTCTTTAAAAAAAAAAAAAAAAGGAAACTAAGAGGAAATGGTTCTAATATATTAATTTTCCTCTATTTTTACTATTAGTACTCATAACTCATCATCTTTAAATTACATCTTATGCTTCAAATTATACAACTGGCTTAACAGTCTTAGGTGCTTTATTTCTTGTGTCAGATCAGATAAACCACTGAACTTTCCTCTTCCAAATTAAGTTTTTCACATAACATGCTTACTATTGCATTCTTTTGCTCAAAAAGTGAGGTATGGGTGGAGAATAGGAATGAGCTGTTGCATGAAGTAACACCTGCCAAATTTTTTTTAGCTCAGTGTCTGCATTTTTGCACACTTTACTGGTAGAAACTGACACATATTCACCCTGTCCTCCCTATAACTTCATAGAATTAGACTATGTGATGGCTAAAAGGTCTTCACCTGACCCGGGCTTGGGCGTCTCTGGATATAAATAAGCATTTAGCAGCATCAATGGAGCCCTTCAAATTACTCACCAGGCAGAAGATAATATTCTCAACATACCTAGTTATTTAAATATTTGTTTCTTTTTTTATCTTTGAGATAAAGTAGATAGCTATGAAGGTTAAGTTTGTATATACTCATGAAAGGCAGACAGTGATGAATTTGATTTAAAAATATGTTAGGTCTTCTGATATTATTTTCATGAGTATCCATGTGAGAAAGAAACATAAGCTTGTCTGCTGCTGGCTAGTGTTAATGTAACTTTGTCTATTTACAGAAGGATCAGGGTATGGAAGTAAGTGATTCCTCAAGAAAGGTGGGGAATTACTGGCAAGTGCCAGTGGGTACAGGTGCCAATGCTTTAAAAAATTCTCTAGTCTGGCCGGGCGCGGTGGCTCACGCCTGTAATCCTAGCACTCTGGGAGGCCGAGGTGGGAGGATCGCTCCAGGTCAAGAGTTCGAGACCAGCCTGAGCAACAGCGAGACCCCGTCTCTACTAAAAATAGAAAGAAATTAGCTGGACAACTAAAAATATATAGAAAAAAAGTTAGCCGGGCATGGTGGCACATGCCTGAAGTCCCAGCTACTCGGGAGGCTGAGGCAGAAGGATTGCTTGAACCCAGGAGTTTGAGGTTGCTGTGAGCTAGGCTGACGCCACGGCACTCTAGCCCAGGCAACAGAGTAAGACTTTGTCTCAAAAAAAAAAAAAAAATTCTCTAGTCTAATGATTTTTGCTTAAGCATTTCATGGCTAGCCTAAGCAATTTGTTCCCGAAATACCGGAGGTAGCTTATGAGCTAAAATTAGTCATGTGAGAAAGAGTTAAATTCAATTCATGCATGATGCTCTCAAAAGCCTCTGTCTGAAAAAAATTAACAGTATTACATCACCAGAAATAACCTCTCATTGGCTGGTCTTTCCCTGAGGGCAGACAAGGTATTGCACCTGCTTGAAGAAGATGATGCTTTTAAATATTAATCCTATTATGTGTGGGGAAAAGGTGTTCTATATGCTCCATTGAAAAGAAATAAGGAAGCATTGGAAGGCATTCATTTCCTTCAGACTTGACTGTGGGAGTATGTGTGTGTGTTTAAGGGAAATACCAAAAGTTTTGTATGTGTGAGAAACAGCTATTATTAATAGATCTTGATTGATATCAGCATTTTCATTGAAGGCTAATGAACACATATGGCAAAACCAGGATTAGATTCAATTTTACCAAGTCAACATGATTTTAGAGTTAATTGAGACTGACAATTGAGGCAAATAAAACAATCACCGGTTCCTATTGTCTGTATGGAAATTGCTCCGTGGAATAAAACTTAGACAGAAATGACATGGTAATGGTTAAATCTAGTTCCTGAAAATAAGAATATTTTGAGCAAAGGCAATAATTATCATGACAATTTATTTGAATGACCTCTGCAAACTTTAGACCCTGCAAAGTAAATTTCATTGATTTCCATGAAAGTGCTATGGCATTGCCAGCATGATTTAGAATGTTACGAATGCCTGTGTTCAGTTGTATAGAAAGAAAAGAGACTATTGTTTAAAATCAGTCATTTTGGGTGTCAGATTTGCCTTTATACACGCTATTTTCCTGGTCTAACAGGCCTTTCCCTTACTTCTCCATCTGATGAATATTTATTCTTCCTTCTCAGATCTAGTACAAATGTTACTTCCTTTGTGGAACCTGCTAACTCCCTAGGCTGAGTTAACTGTGAAACTTAGTAGAGTGATTTTCAATTTGCAGTCATGGAGTATGTGGGCATCTCCTGTGAAATGAAGTCAAACTATACATGCCTCCTCCCACCCAAGAATCCAGTACGCACAACCAAGAATCATTATCTGCAGTGAGAGATGTTTCTAATGGTGGGGGAGGAACGCTATACATACACACAGGGTGGAGGAAGTTTAAAAATTGGTTGAGATTCATTGTTTCCGTGAGGCTACTTCACACAGTGGCCTCAAGTTTCCAATCGAGTCCCAGCCAGCCCCAAATGTGCAAATACTTTTCTCACTTCTGCCTGCATCAGAGTTGCTAATGTCCCATTGGCCAAAGGAAGTCACATGGTCAAACTGCTTTCAAAGGTTTGGCATAAGAAGAGTGACAAAGTCACACTGCAAAGGGAATGTGCATATGGAGACAGAAGAAATGTGTGGCCATGTTTTATAATCTACTATAATAGTCTTTTTGCTTCAAGTCTACCACGTCAGCCATACAATCTACCGCCAGATTTCTTCTTTAAAACCCAGATCATTTAATTATTTCAGCTTACAGACACTTGATGGATCTTCACTGTCTCTAGGATAAAATATAAATTACTTGTCACGGCAATCAAGGTCTTTGATCATCTGGCCCAACATCTTTGTCTTGCATCATTTCCTAACCCTATCCTTTGTCGTTCACTGTTCCCACACATGCTACAGACTGGACCAGACAGATTCACAGCAAATGTTTCTTGAGCAAGATAGACACAGTTACTGCTCCTTGGAGCTTATAGTCTAATTGGTAAGATAGACATTAAAGATACAATTACCTAAATAAGAATTGAGCGGTGGCTATGGTATGTGCTACAAATGAGATGCATTCCGCACTGCTGAATGTGTAAGGGAGACCCACCTGAGCCGAGCACTGTGTGTGTGTGGGCGTAACTATGCCAAACTTGCCCAGGTAAAATAGAGAGCTGGAGAATAGACAGAATTCTCTGTGGGGGGCAATGTTTGTGATAAGCAGGTGGAAAGCAGCCTGAACTCTTGGAAACACCACAAGAAGGCCAGGATGGCTGGGATGCAGGGGTAAAGGGGGAGAACTTCAAGAGAGGACGTGGAAGGAGTAGGCAGTGTTTGGGTTATGTAGGGCCTAGGAAAGAATATCAAAAATTTTGTATATTAACCTAAGAGCAACGGTTAATGTATTTTTAACATTTGGAAAACACATGTGTTTTGAGGCAGCATAAACTCAAATGAGGAAACTGCTGGTGCTGTGTTTGCACATTTCTCTAACGAAGTGAGCTTAACATCTGGCATGGAGGGAAAGGAGATAAAGTCAAAAATAACAAAATAAAAGGAGACTCACTGTTATGGGAATAAGTTCAGGGTCTTATGGGAGCACCTCAAAGAAAGAACAGAGATTAGATACAGAGGTGAGAGACAGATTTGGAAAGTCGCAGAAAAGCTTCAAGATCTGACGATGCCCGAGGGGGAAAGAAAAGGAGAGAGAAAGCAGTGCAGATGTGGAGAAGAGTAAAAGCAAAGGGGTCTTGGACCTGACAATGAATCCGACGCTATGGAGGAGCTGGAAGAAGTTCAGCTCATGATGAAAACAGTGAGAAGAAAGAGAAGAGGCTGGGGAGGTGGTCATGGGCCGCAGGACTCCAAGGTCAGGAAACTTAGGTTGCTAGATGGTAGCTGTAGTTACTGTGTTCAAGGTGAATAACCTTTTTAAAAAGTCTTTTGGGAATGAACTTTATTATTTATACAGTGCCAGTTTTGTAACATGAGAAATTTGAAAGAAAACTGTATACTACTAAATAATTTTAGAAGCAAATTAAAAGGAGAAATTCATGTTGCGTTTTCATAAAGTTTCAGGCTCTTGTATGTCATTAAATTAGAAGCCAAGAAATCCTCTTTCAGCCTGGAATGGATATCTAACCTGCTGTGTTCCTCCTTCTCCACTATACGGACGACACTTTTTATTTTCTATGTTATGGGCTTCAGGTTTCTATAGGGAAGAATTCAGACAGACTTAACTTGACATTACTTCCATTATTCTTACTTGAAGACAACCGTTTTCCAGTATCAGGATAAAAACAATAGGTATGGAGAACAGGTTATTTTAAACACTTATGTTTAAAATTTGAGGTGATGACAGGGATGACGGAAGAAACTAGGTATCCTGTCTATATGTATGCTTCTGGAAAAAAAAAAAACAAGGGTGACAGAAGGTCACAAGGTGCAGAAAGATCACTCATGAAGGATACTCACAGTAACATAAGGGACGTTAAAATGTCCTTTAACAACTTAAGTAAGAATAAAATTAAAAGTATGTGCTCATTAACCTTGTGGCACCAGAAACCCAGGCTTTATGACAGGGTGTCTCCTCTGGCTTGTGTGTTCTGTGTCATTATTTCCTCTGGAAACTTTATGTTCCCAGATTCCCAGGGCCTGGCACTTAATAATCCAAATTCTCATCTAAGATATATTGTTTGGAAAACTCTCTTAATTCCTTGTCAGATAGTGAGTTTCTTAAGTAAACTATATACGCCTCCAAAAGGCCCACGTAATAGAATTTTCAGATGTATCCAAGCAGAATCAATTTTGCTACTGCATTTTGAAAATTGTATATTCTGGCCAAGTCAAAGAATATATTTGTGCTCTATAAATCTACTTTTGGATGGAGGAAGAGGAACTGATTTCTCAAGTTCCTGTAGTATTGTTTTATTTCTCTTTCTATTTTGTACAATTCCCTGTCACTTAAAACAGATTATGATGCATCTTATAGGAAGTAGGCTTACATTTGTGTTTTATAGCTAAATGTTTTAACTTTTCTGTTTAGGTACCAATAAGCAAAGAATAATATTTCATTACATGTTTGTTAGTTCATATTGTGAAGCAGTTTCCTTGTCAAACTCTACTATTCATTAAAATAAAATAAAACAAAACAGAAGTACTATATGGCCCATGTCTGATTTCTGACAATACTACAGCTAATTTTTAAAAAGCAACTCCCTCCCCCTAAAGGAAGAGGAATGATTCCTTATCTGCAGCAAGGCAGCAGAGCAAAAATGTCTTGCTATACATATGTAATTGTCTAAATTAAATGGTTGAAGAATTTTCCCATGCTTCTAAATGCAAGCCACTTAGGCATGGCCTCTCAAACGTATCTACTATAATGAAGGGGAGACAAGCTTCAGGAAAATGAAATACAGGAATAACAACCAGAAAAACCTGAATGACATAGGACGGCAGAACTAGTATGACTCAGGAGGTAATACATAAAGCACGCCACTTTCTCACATGGTTGATATAAAAATGACACTTAAGAACACGATGAGCCAAAGAGGGCTCCTTAACAAGTGAATGGCTCAGAATTGAACTGCAAGGCAACAGGGAATCTGGTGCCCCAGAGGCAAGTTCCTAAGCTTCCTCTTACATTTGTCCAGTTGCCTGATTCCTGAGGTTTGTACAAGTTCTCTACATATATGAAGATGTTATCACAACATCCTGTGGGCAGTAATGGGACAGAAAGGGTTATTGCCCTAATGGGGTAGAAGAGTGTGAGACTGAGATCTACTCTTCTATACAAATTGTGTTGGCTTCATTAGCTTGGGGAGCTGTAATTACAAGGACTTCCTTCACCTATTTACTTTGCCATCTGTATCTGTAGGTTGGCTAATTTTTTTTTTTTACCCCTCCCCTGGCTAATGTTTTTTTTTTTTTTTCTTTTGCTTTTACATTAAATTAAATCTCTATATATCTCATAAGCTGCATCATAGATGTAAATATGTAAACATACCACTTATACCATTTAGAAGACAGTCAGTGGAGCCAAATTGCCAATCAGTTAATCACCTGGTGAAAGTATAAAATTGCTTTCTCTGAACTCTATGACTTATCAGTGAAACCTTCTTTTTACCAGCTGGGTGTTGTCAGCTGTCATTGCCACCTCCATTTTAGTCGGCGGGGGTAGCAATACTGCTATGATATTTCTGGTAACTAACAAAGCTGGGAAAATTACTAAAATATCTCTCTTTCATAATGTCTTTTTTTTTTTTTGAGACAGAGTCTCATTCTGTCACCTGGGCTAGAGTGAGTGCTGTGGCGTCAGCCTCGCTCACAGCAACCTCAAACTCCTGGGCTCAAGCAATCCTCCTGCCTCAGCCTCCCGAGTAGCTGGGACTACAGGCATGCGCCACCATGCCTGGCTAATTTTTTCTATATATATTTTTAGCTGTCCGGTTAATTTCTTTCTATTTTTAGTAGAGACGGGGGTCTCGCTCTTGCTCAGGCTGGTCTTGAACTCCTGAGCTCAAACAATCCGCCCGCCTCGGCCTCCCAGAGTGCTAGGATTACAGGCGTGAGCCACCCCGCCCGGCCTCATAATATCTTTAAAAAACAAAATAATCATCTACTCCTGTCTCCCCCGACTCACTGTGTCCCAATTACAATGCCCCCCCTCAGCTCATCAAAACCACCAAGCATGCTCCCCTCACGGTCTCTGCATTTGCTGCTCCATTTGTCTGGAATGTTCCTCCCTCATATATTCACAAAGCTCTCTCCTTCATGTCTGTTCAGGTTAGCAGTGAGCATTTCTTGAGACAACCCTTTCTAAGCAACTCCACCTCATCGTTCTCTAGCCGCCTTATCTTATTTTTGTAACACTACACACTGCCTTATATACTATATGCATATATATGTATTTGTTTATTATCTGTCTCCTCTAACCAGAATATAAGCTACTTGTGGGTAAAGACTTTGTCTATTTAGGTTACTGTTGTATTCCAAGTGCCTATGACAATGCCTGACACACTGCAGGTGCTAAGTACTGGAAAATGGAATGAATTAATCTAATCTGAAGAATTTGAAGGGCTATATACTAAAATGATCAATAATGATCAAGAGATTAAGAATAAGTCCAGTGAAGATAGAGATATGAAAAATAAAAACTACAACAGTACTTAATAAAATTTCAAAATTGCATAAAGTGGTCAATAAGTATCTAATCTCTATCAATGATTGAATAATAAGTTTAGTTAGAACTGAAGACATTTAGGTGAGGCTGTACTATCTATGCAGTTTTTTTCTTTTTTTGGTTTTTTTTTTTTGAGACAGAATCTCGCTCTGTCACCCAGCCTAGAGTGCCATGGCACCAGCCTAGCTCACAGTAACCTCAAACTCCTGGGCTCAAACAATACTCCTGCCTCAGCCTCCTGAGTAGCTGGGACTAGAGGTATGCACCACCATGCCCGGCTAAGTTTTCTATTTTTAGTAGAGATGGGGTCTTTCTCTTGCTCAGGCTGGTCTTGAACTCCTGAGCTCAAGCGATCCTCCCACCTCAGCCTCCCAGAGTGCTAGGATTACAGGCGTGAGCCACCGTGCCTGGCCTATCTATACAGATTGTATTGCAATCTGTATACCTTCAACCTACAGGAAGTTCAGAATATAATATCTGAGCCAAGATATGACTTCAATGACAGTAGGCATCTACCAACCCCTCAGGAAAGAGTTAATCAATAGAATATACTTTGAAACCAATTCGAAAGCAAGCTGACAACGATGAGATGGCCCCCTGAGCTTTTCAGAACTGAATGGATTTAGGATAGATAGACTGAATGGTATGTGGATACTGGATAAAGAAATCTCTCTCTTTTCCACCCCAAGTAAGAGATCAGTCTTTAAGTTCTCATGTACAGCGTGGATTGTTATTCACCCAAGTCTGTCCTCCCATCCAGAGCCTATGGATTCCACATCTCTCTCACTCCTCATGTGACTAGTTCAGGTCCATTGAATGCTAACAGGAGTGATGCATGCCCCTTCTAGTTCAACTTTCTTAACAGTGGAGCTTCTCGTCCTGGGCCCTCCCTTTCACCTTACCATGAAGGTGAATAGAATAGAATGAATAGAATATGATAGAAGATTATATTCTATCAATAGAATATGACAGAAGATTATATTCTATTAATAGAATATAGATAGAAGATTAGGTCACTGAATCTTTAATAGCAAAGCTATTAAAGCTTCAAATATAATATATAAGGATTACATTCTATTAATAGAATATAATAGAAGATTACATCTGTGTGATTTTGTTATGACAGCTCTCACAAATTAATACAAACTGTAAGAGAGAAGAAAACACTATCCCCGAACAAAGCAGAACTGCCTAACTCTTCTGACTGTCTACCTAAATCCAGACTTTTATGGGAGAGGGATAACTTATCTCGAGTTAATGCATTTTGGTGCCCCTTTGCCATAGCAGCTTAACCTATAATCGGGTATAATACTTAGAGTGAAAAAAGGGAAACAACCTAAATGTTTAATGAAAGAAAAGGTAAAACAAATCATGATATATTCACTGAACATAACCATGAACTAGGACCTCAGCATGAAAATTACAGATAGAAGTGTAAGTGCATGAGCCATACATTCCTCAAACTATGTAATATCTGTATACATAAAATATTTGGAAGCAACTCTAGTAAAAAAAAATAATGATTATACTTGTTGTGTTGGAGGAGTGGACATTCTTTTCCATAAAAATGTGATTACTTTTATAATTTAAATTAATTTAATCAACAATATATCCTTAGACTTAGCTTTATAATTTCTATTTATTATCCTATAACTGTGAGACAGCAGAGAGAGGAAAGTCACTCTTAAACATTAAACCCACCTATTTTGATTTTGAGAAACATGCCTGTACATCGTTCCTCCTTCCTGTCTCTTTGCTTCCTTTTCACCAGTTCTTCCCTGTATTATTTTATTCCATGTTTTGAGAGACATGGTCAGGGTTGGAAGACAGGGAGAAGAGATGGCAGGACATCAGGAACAAACATTCCAGTTCTTTTTGTTCCACCTCAATCCCCGTGGGATGCCTCATAAAACTGAAGCAACGCTATTAACGCTTCAAAAGAGTACATTATTAATAATAGAAATGTCTGTGTGTTAGCTATGAGGCATAAACAAGGCTTAAAAGTTCACCAAGATGAGCAAGGTTAACTGAATTAACAGCATGGGAAGTCGTTAATTAGATTGTTCAGCTGACCAAATCCATTTGGTGAATTGCTGTTATAAAACCAGTATAATTATGAGCTTCTGAGTCTAGGACTACAGACTGTTTTCCGGTTTGTTAGGAAGAAGCTACTTATCACTCGTACTGCATAATCTCTTGTTTTTACCCTCAGAGAATACAGCTTTCTTTGTCAGAAATGTATGAAGCTTCTTTCAAAGCTACAATAGAAAATGGTGAAAAGAAATTGTAGGTAAAAGTAGGTATATCGCATGGTTAAAAAATAATCTATATAGCAAATAAAAAATTTTCAAATAGATTATTCATTGCATGATTATTAGTAATACAAAGAAATTCTTACACAAAGAAAAAACAAAATAATTTTATCAAAGATGCTTGTAAATACTGTTTCTTCCTTTAATGTCTGAAGTTGGTGGGGGCTTGGTGTGTTCAGGTGACTGAAGGGGAATGGTAAATATTTGTCAGAGGCTGGGAACAATGATGAACTATCTTGAGTTCTATAACTGGGGATCAATACAAAACAAAATAGCACTACAATTTAGTAATAACTTTAAGGCCCTATTTATTCCTAAAAACACCCAGAGAGCATGGCTTTGCAGGAAAGGCCTAACTTGGACCAGTGTATGATTCTCTAGGAAGATGAGAAGCAAACAATACCTCAAACACTGAACAATCTACATGGATGATGACAGTAATAGTGAGAAATTATAATCAAATATAACTAAATAATCATATGGTGCAGGTGATTATGGCATTGGATATGAATTGGAACTATATAACCATTAATTTCATGAGATTTTATTGGACATAGAGATAAATACAGGTAGTGCTGTTTTCACAGTAGTGTAGACCATAAAAATGACAGTTGAAACAGTCAAAGTAATCTTAATAATCAACTGGGGAAATTATAATTGTTTAATGACCTTTGAAATTTTTTGTCAAAACATTAAAAATTCTCTTACTGTGGTTTATAAATGTATAGGGAACTAAAAATAATAGTAAAAGTAATATTTATTTAGTACACTGCAATGTAAAGTATTAGCAATACTGAGAATTAAAGTGTTTTATTTCTTTGTAAAAATTCTGTCAAGAATAATTTGAATGGTGCTTACCACCTCTGGTCATACAATTTACGATTAGGAGCAAGCATCTTTTCCATGCCTTCACGAATTGTCAGATCCCTTTCTAAGTTTGGATCAGCTTCCGACATATTCTCCTTTGCCCTTTCAATGTCATGAAATATCTCTGCACATTCCTTTAATGTGAAGTTTTATGTCTTCTGGGACATCATCATCCTTTTCATCACAAACACTTTGCCCATTAATGTTGATAAATCATTCCCATCAATGTAATCTACTTTTAACCTGGTTTCCTCTATTAATAAAACAAAGATTTCTGCAAGGACAATGCACTTCAACATTGGATTTTACCCACATCCAAAATGCTTATCTTGGCTATAGTTATGGTGAAACCTTCACCGATACTCACAAAGCAGCCACACTTTCCCTGTGGCAATTTGCAGCTAAATGCTACCTATGAGTTTTGTGGCATAACCTGAGTTAAAGTTCCTCCCTCCTAGTTGGGGGATCATCCCTCACCTCAGGTTAAATCCTGATGAACAACCTGAAGAGCAACATGTCAAAACCTATCACCTGCCTGCTTCTATGGGTGGCTGAGTCATGACTTTGTTGGCAAGGTCTTCTCTACCAAGTCCAGGTTTTCCCTAGTGCTCTGGCTCCATGAACCAGCAGGGTAGCAGGAGAAATACCAGTAATCATATGGGCATATTTGATGATAGGATCAGAAAACTCTGACCTTCCTTCTGAAAGTCTCGGTGTTTTTACACAATCATTTGGTAACTCCCTGTTGTACGTCCAAGATATGCGCCAAACATTAGAGCTGCAAGGGGCCACTAATATAATTGCTATCATTTATCAATAATACTGATGGCCAGAGAGGTTGCAAAGCTATCAGGCAATAGTGCTAGTTCTAACCTCTTCAGTCTCCCAGACCAATACTCTTCCCTGTTCCTCTTATATCTTTGTTTCTCTCTGCCATTTCCTTTTTTTTATTTAATAGATATTACCAAGTTGAGCAGTATGCAACATGAAGTGCGTATATGTATGTGCCACTAAGCATACATGCCCACCCCATAATTCTCATTTTTAAAATGTTTTCAGAATACTCTCATGAGCAAAACACATTCTTAAAAATGTTAAGTTAAAAATAAGAAGGCATGGAAATAATGTGAGACCAGCTGAAATACCCAATGAGAGAAGAGTCTTACAAAATATGGCGATCTGCTGGGTAAGTTTGCCCCACAATCACAGTCAAGGTTGTGAATTGCAAACATCCAGCTCTTCTTGCCTCAAGCTCGTTATCTTATGTTGTCAGTGCCATCTGGGTGCCTCATAAGTGTGTGGAGATTTTGCAAGAAATGCATGGTAGCTATAATGGTATCAAGAAACAGAATGTGGGGAATGGACACGCTTGAAGCTCAGACTCGGGGGGATGGGAGGGGCATGGGAAATATATTTAACCAGAACTTTTGTACCCCCATAATAAGCTGAAATAAAAAAAAAAAGAAACAGAATGACAGTGCAAAAAATTAAATAAGACCATGTTTTAAAATGAAATGCATCTTTACTCTTTCAAGTTTGGAAATTGAAATAAATTATTGATATCTGACTTGAGTGATTGAACATGAAAGATAAAATAAAGAAATGAGGTCATTTCCTAAGAATTTCAGCACGTACACACAACACACACACATATACCTGCAGGCCCACATAACACACACACATATCAGACAGACACACAAAACACACACACATATACATACAGACACACATGTTCGTATAGAGAGCCATCCCTTCTTGACTAGAGTTCCCTCCATATCTGGGACCCTACACATTGGTGTCAATGAGGTCAGTGGAGGTCAGTTCTTCGACAAGGTAAATTTCTACTTTGAGCTTATTTACCATTTTGTCCCTAGAATATATTGTTGGATACCTGTGTCCTTAAGTTTTTCTTTTTTTTTTTTTCTTTTAGCACTAGGCTCAAATTGCTTACCTGGGTCTGGTCCTTGGTGTATCCTAGAATCTCACTTATATGGGCCCAATACTCTAGGACACTTTTGATGATCTGTATTTTCAATTTATTGATTAAAATTGCTAGACCAACATGGTAGGATTTGGTAAACCATCAGCTAATGATCAGGTTCCAAGTGAAAATTTAAAATCTAAATTATTTAAAAAATTGTATCATGTATTCCTTTCAGTTTGGAAGGACATACCTATAACTAATGAAGTTGTTAATGTGGCCCTGCTTTTTTTGGACAGAATGATCAGTTTTATACATAAAATATTTCTAATATAAAAACATCTCCACTTACATTACCCTATTCATGCCTTCATAGACATCCAAGACTCCTAGGCTATACTGAAAACCTGAATGCAGGTAAATATCTGACAAAGATATTGGAAGTAAAATTGGATTAGGAGTCAGGCATCTAGAAACATATCTGTCTTGGGGCTCAGTTTCCTCATCTGTAGAGAGAAGGCATTGGGTTAGAATTTGTTTCTTTACTACTATACATTGGCCACCTTATATCCTTTACTGGCCATAGAAATTTTAGCCTAGCTCCTCTTCCTCATCCTCTGTAAAACACAAGTGTAGATAACTGCCTAGTTCTGCCTGGATCCAGATAACTCCCTAGATCTGAAACATGGTTAGGGTTAGCAAACTCACCCCAAGATGCCTTCTGGTTCTGAGAGTGAATGGCTGAGCCTAGAGCATAGGTAGCAAAGTGTAAAGATAATATCCCCCAAATCACAATAATGCCCAGGACTATAAAAGGCCAGCTGAAATTCTATTCTCTCACTAAAACTGCACTATAAGAAATTTGATCCCCAAACCGAATATTAATGGTATAATTAAAAGGAAGGGAAGCAGAAAAGGAAGGAAGACAGGAAAGAAGGAAGGGAGGGAGGGGTGAAGAGAGGGAGGAAGTAAATATGTAAATTTGATTAAACTTTTTTCCCTCAGAGGAAAGAGGTGATGATTAATAATTTAATAATGTCCCCATCACAATAGAAAGTTTCTCTTTCTACTGTCAAAATACGTAAGGTAGAATCTTTTTTTCCTCCACTCATCAAAAGATATTGGTTTATTACCTTCAAAATCCACATCGCCAACTAATTTTGTCTTTCCTGTCACCGGGTCATGGACATAGTTGATACCCACATCAATTACAGCAGCACCTTCTTTAACCATATCAGATGTAATCAACTTTGGAATACCTGAAAACAAAACAGAGTTGTAAACCACTCTTAATAATCCTTAAGCTTTGTCCTTGAGTATAACAAAGGTTTATGTATACATCTCTTATATTTTTTCTCATGGCTTTAAACAACATACAAAATACACTGCTCCTAAGAAAAGATGCCAGCTGCACTCTGATCATTTCTGATCTGGCAGAAGAACAAAGACGACTAAGGTAGCACATGGGAGTTTCTGGGGATGAAATTCTGCCAAGTTACCCCCTCACCTTGGAGACTGCTGACCTGACTTCTCCATAGAGAAGGACCCCTTTGCATGTCAGCTACTACAGACAGGAAAGGGAGATTATGGACATGAAACCGGCTCCTGCTGAGGTTGAGTGGAGCGGGGCAAAAGCAACTTGGAAATTGGAGCCAGAGAGACGAAAGAAAGGGGGCAAGAAGGGGAAAAAGAAAGAATGAGGATAATAATTATTCATATTCCCCAGGGTTATGGTAAACAGTAAAGTGCCATAAACATAGTGGCATCTCATCAACTTCAAACATGATGTGCTATTAATATCTTGAGCTTCCTTTTATTTTTTCTTGGTTTCTTTGATTCATTATGTCTGTACATGATGCTGAAAGATGTAATGCACACTAAGCTCTCCTCACTATCTATGGAGATCTTATGTCACCATCTGTTTCCTATACCTATTTTCAAATTTTGTTTCAAGTACAACAGTACCAGCTAACAATGGTAATGTCCCAATTTTATTTTTAAATTAATGTTTAACAAACCATCCCCAAATTTAGTAGGTTAAAACAACAATTTATTATTAAGTCTCATGGTTCTATGCGTTGACTGAGCTTAGCTGGACGGATCTGGTTTGGGATCTTTCCTGTAACTAGAGTCAGATAGTGTCTGAAGCTGTGGTCACCTAAAAGCGTGACTCGGCTAAAATGGCTCATTCACATGGCTGCAGTTGGTGCTTGTGGCTGGCTGGGAGCTCAGCCAGGGCCATCATCTGAAGCACATGTGTGTGAGTGTGGGATTCTCACAGCCTGGCGGCTGGCTTCCAAGACTGAGTGTTCCAACAGACAAGAAGTAAAAATTAGCAGTCTCTCAAGCCTGGAACCTGGAAACTACTGTAATGTCATTGTCATATTCTATTGGTCAAGCAGTAACACAGTCCACTCAGATTCAAGAGGAGGAAGAGAAATTCCACTTCTCAGTGGGAGGAGAATCAAAGAGTTTGTGGTCACCTTTATTCTAATACAATGCTGTCTGGTGGCCACTGTGTCTGGGAGGTGATTTACTCACTTGCACATTCTAAATCCCTTGCAGGAAAAGCCTACCTGTTGTGTTGTCAGAGGCCTTCTTCTAGCTTTCCATTTAAGTATTCCAAATGGCTTAAATGTCACCCGTGACATAGGATTTTTAGTGCTAGTAAGAGTTTAAAGGCTAAACAAATGATCAGTGCCCACACGTAGCTGTTAGATAGGTTCCTTAGTCACACAATAAAATGACCAAAGAGGCATGAGTGCTTGAGATGTATTGTTCCCTTGTCTTCCCATCCTGTGATATCCTTTTAATTCATCCTTTTAATGGGATTTAGCATAGATACTGAATATTCCTCTAAAGATAGTCATAATATCTTGGTTCTTTTTTGGTTTTCAAGAGAAAAAGAAAACATACATTAATTATAGCTACAGAAAATTTTTAAAAATGAAAGTGTTCATGAAATAGTTATTATTCCATTAGCTGGATTCAGCTAATACCCTAATGGCAAACATCCAAATCTCCCTCTGATTATTACAACATCTTAGAGAATATCAGACTGGCAATGAATAAATGCCACAATTTTCAAAATAGAAGGAAATATGAGCTTGATTTTAATTCCCAGGAAAATTACCAAATGGGAAAAAAATTAAGTTCCGTGTTTACTTTTTTCTGATAATGACATTTTTATATGTGCACTGTAGAAAATTTGGAAAATATCTAAAAGTTTAAGATGAAAATAAAAATTACTATTATCTTACCATCCAAAGATAAGTGTTAGTATTTTTATTGTATTTCTTTCTAGTGTTTCAAAGTATTTATATTAGATATAAAATATGATGCCTATATTTCATTCATATTGTGTCTATGTATCTTACCATTTTGTCATTAAAATTAAATTATGAGCATTTTCTCATTTCAGCAATTATGTGAAAGTTAAAAACTATATGAAATAATTCATCACGGATTACCATAAAAAGTTATTCATTCCTGCATTATTTCCAATACTTTGCCATTATAAATAATGCAGTGATGATTATTTGTGCTCAGAAAACTACAGATTTCTTAATTGCAGCATCAAATTTTATAAAATTTTTCACTTAACCCTTAACATAATGGAAAAACGTGAGTTAGATGAAAGCACGTATTGGTAGAGTCATAAGTAGCTAAAGAACATATTCCAAAACTGTTGACCAATGCAGCTCTAACAAGGTCTATTGATGTCTTCTGTGAGAAGTATTTGTCAGCACCATGTTAAACATTTTTATAAATAATTTGGAAAAAGAATAATATATTGGCATTGTGACAGTTATTTTATCTTTGTCCTCCTCCAGATCCATTTTTTCCACCTTTTACTGCTCTACTCTGATCCACACAGAGGTCTTATGTGCTTCCTGTCTCTCTTAGAGCCCTGTCATGGTCATGAGAATGAGCTCAAGCTAACCTACTGGCAGATCCAAGTCCTCGGAGGAGAGCTGAGTCATTTCAGCCAAGGCTCTACTAGACGGATCAGCCCGCAGCCAGCCACCAGCTGATGGCAGGTGCTTGAGCAAGCACAGTAAGATCAGCAGAAATGAGCCCAGGTCACCACAACTGACCAGCTGAACTACACAGACTCGTAAAATAGCTTTCACAAAAAGGTGATTGTTTAAGTTACTGAGTTTTGAGGTGTTTTTTGTCTTTGTTTGCTTGGTTTGTACACAGCAATAGCTACATAGCCCATATTTGCAAATGGCACAACACTGAATAGAATAGCTAGTAGGTTGTCACTTTGGGATGATGGATTATAAGAAGCAGAAAGAATTTGGAAGGGGATAAACGTATAATTCTTACAAGGTGCTCTACTTGATTAAAAACTCATTAAAAAACTAGAGTGCCCAGGATATAAGGATGTATTAATAGCATTTTTCACTGTATTTTTAGCAAACTTTTTCTGGAAAGGTTGGTTGTATTCCAGAGGCTTTTCTAGAGAATGATTAGAACAGGTCTAAAAATCATGTTATATGGAGCAGTGCATATATATGCTAGTTTCCATAGCATATAGAAACTAGTTGATTCAATTGTTTATTATGAGTCTGGAACAAGACAAAAATCTTGTCCCACAACATGAAACAACGCTATCACTTAGACACACTGTTTAATTCAGCTAACTTTATTTTTTCATAGCAAGACTTCCTCAGTGAAGGAAGCAGTGTGTTGATTCTGGTGCAAGCTCCCCATCTTGTTGTCGACCTATAACGTATAGTTCAGTGAGGATGAAAAACAGCCACAGATCATCACAATGCTCTGTGGTGCAATGATCGCACATTGAATCATTGTAAAGACAAGACATACACCATTACAATATACGGTCAGAATTTATTTCTTTTTATGAAAGTTGAAACTGAATGATTTCAAGGGAACAATTCCTGTGAGCTTTACTTCTTTTTTACTGTTATAATTCCATGGGAACCAATCCTCAATTCTTATATAATTTGAAGGCTCAAGTATTATATGTGAGAACTGAAATCATCCACACCCACATAGCTTACTGTATATATTAATATGACTTTCCTATTCCACTGTCTTCACCAACATGACTTTATTATTCCAGGAAACTTTTGCTCGGAAAGATAAAAGTTCAAAGTAAGTTTGTCTCAGGAACTTACTGAAAAACTCATTGAATGACCATCAAACCTTCTGACTTTCCAGTGGATAGCATCAAATAGCTGTTTAATCCTCTCCAAGACTCTTTCAAACCCTTGCTTTGAAACCCTCTCCTTGTTGTGTCCACCACTTCTAAACTTTCCTATTATGATCCTCACCCAATTCTAATCAAGCCCCCACATTAAAAAACTTGCCTTACAACAAACTCCAAAATCTCACAAACATCCCAACTTTGCCCTCAAACCCCAAGATGCTACTAAGGTAAACTGGCTCTCCCAGGGGAAAATATCTGTGATTTGTAGAATTTGATGGTTTCTGTTGTATAAATAGTCCTACTATGACTGACTTCAAGCTATACTGTGACTTCACGGAACGTGGAACATGGAATGGGAAAGAGATGCTCAGAGTCAGCTTTCCCAGGCTGATGGGGCCGGCTCCAGCACAGCACTGCTACAGCACTGCTGACCACAGACTCGCCAGCATTTGCAATCGTGGGGATCCATCAAGATCTAGCCAAGAGCTTCTCTCTGCTATGATCCAAGACCTCAACTCAAAAAGCAGGCGTGCCTCATGGTCCTTAAGCCTCCTGCTGGGGCAGGGAGCTGTTGGTTTCTCCGACTGCGGTGGTCATGTAACTTTCACAATGAGTTTGACCTCTGGTTTCTTTTAATTGAAGCTCCCCCTATACTGAGCTTATTTTGTCTTCTATAGATAAGGAGCCCGTTTTAGGAATCTTTTGATTATCTGATCAGATTGGAAAAACTTATCCTTAGTGGAAATCAGTTTTATCTCTAACAATAGTATTTCTCTCTATCCCTTTAATTATTTGCTGTATTTCTTTATAAAAGAAAAGCTCACAGGAAGGGAATGGGCATAAACCACATAAATCCATTCCTCAAACTGACCTTGAGGACTGAGAAGTTCAGAAGTTTCTTCTGAGCTGTGGAAAATTCTATAGAAAGACTTTGCCTCAGGTCATTTAGCAAAATCTTATGAGTAATTTTCTCACTCTCTTTTGTCTGTGAAATCTCTCCAAACCTGATTGCCTATGAGGAACTGCAGATTCAGACTGACCTCTTTAAGCCTCTATCTAAATTTATACAATATCCTCTTAAACCCACTAGCTAATGCCTAAAACTAATAGAGAATGAACTGATTCTTAAAACACTCATCCTCCTAGTCAAAAAAAACCAAACAAACAACCAAAAAAAAAAAAATCAAAAAACCTCCAATAGGCAAGGATATAGATTCTTCAGGACCTTAGAGCCATAAGGTTTTTGGCTTCTCTATAATAGCAAACTCAAGATCTATTTTACCTTTGTGCCTCCTGAGGCTATACATTTTACAGTTTTAGATCTTATTTTGTTTTCTTCAGTGTCTCTTTAGATCAAAATTATCTACATTTATCTGCCTTCTTCTGGAAATATCAATAATATAGTTTGGGATGTTATACATTAGGAGTTTACTAAAGCACCTTCATACTTTTCACAAATCTTCAACTTGGACCTAAAGAATTTGAAATTTCTCCATAATTCCACTCTTATGCCAGTGAGGATTTGAGGTAGAACATATATTTCAGAAGATATGACTCACACTCTGAATTTGCAGTTTCTAACATTTCCAAGGACTTTATGTTATGTTGGTCCATCAGCAGATATATTCCTGATGTACACAGATAATAAGAAACATTACAGTGTAATAAACTAGCTATGAAAATTTCCAGAAACATTTGCTGTTGCAAACTCCCCCTTTGATATTTACTAATAGTAGTTTTAAAAATTCCCATATCAGTTGACTAATTTTCCAATAAGATATACCAACTCTAAATTCTGGGTCATTCTAAAATGAATTTGAATTGTTACATACTTATAACATTCTCATTAAAAGAATTCTACCTTACAAATATAATTATACACTAAAGCCCACAACAGGTTTAGGGAGATAAGCTTGTTGTGTTTTTCCCCCAAGCTAATTAATTCATCCTTGAATTTATTTCTGGTAGAAGAAAAGATCTGTTATTAATGCAGAATTTCATAAGTAATTGGGATAATTTCGTTAGAGTAAAATATTCTCACCAGGAAACCTTGTAAAAAGATTTCTGATTTATCTAAGGTTTTTCTGTTCTGAGTAAAAATCTCTTTGACTGATAAGTAGACAATAGATGATCTACATAGAATTAAACTACTTCAAGGGTATTTTTATACCTTTCTTAATAGGTAATTGCAAATCTGCTATCTTATAATTCCTTATATGACAAATACAAAATAAATCACCAACGTTGTTTAAGCAAAAATATACAGAACAAAAATAATGTCTTCTTTTTCTTGTTAATTTTTCCTGGGTTTTATACAAGAAAAACTCAAACAACTCCATTCAAAAGTGAGCAAAGGACATGAACAGAAACTTTTCAAAAGAAGACAGACGAATAGTCAAGAAACATATGAAAAATTGCTCAACGTCTCTAATCATCAAGGAAATGCAAATCAAAACCACAATGAGATATCACTTAACTCCAGTGAGAATGGCTTGTATCATAAATACCAAAACAACAAATGTTGGTGTGGATGCAGAGAGATAGGAACACTCATACACTGCTGGTGGGACTGCAAACTAGTACAACCTCTATGGAAAGTAGTATGGAGATGCCTCAAAGCACTAAAAGTAGAACTACTGTTTGATCCAGCAATCCCACTACTGGGTATTTACCCAAAGGAAAAAAAAGACATTCTATAATAAAGACATCTGCACTCGAATGTTTATAGCAGCACAATTCACAATTGCAAAGATGTGGAAACAACACAAGTGCCCATCAATACATGAGTGGATTAATAAAATGTGGTATATGTATACCATGGAGTACTACTCAGCCATAAGAAACAATGGTGAACTAATACCTCTTGTGTTATCCCGGATGGAGCTGGAGCCCATTGTTCAAAGTGAAGTATCACAAGAATGCAAAAACAACCATCACATGTACTCACCATTAAATTGGCATTAATTGATCAACACTTATGTGCACATATGGAAGTAACATTCATTGGGTGTCAGGCAGGTGGGAAGGGAGAAAGAGATGGGTAAATTCACATCTAAAGGGTGCAGTGTGTACTTTCTGGGGGATGGGCATGCTTATAGCTCTGACTCGGGCGGTGCAAAGGCAATATATGTAACCAAAATGTTTGTACCCCCATAATATTTTGAAATAAAAAAAAAATGATGGCCATACCTAAAACACACAGAGCACTAGTCTACACCATAGGAACCAAGTTTTCCCTAATGTAAAGATGTAACCATTAACTCTTGAGCAAGTGTGAAGCTATATCCTTATTCTCACCAATTAGAACCCCAACTGGGTATTTTCATATGCTTATTTGACAACCTCAGAATTGAGTTCACATAAATTAAAAAAAAAGTAATCCCTCCCCTATGGATCCTCCTATCATAGTCATCTTTAAGTCTTTATGAAACAGCTCAGTTGGCCATCCTGATAAAAGAAAGCACCGTATTTACACATCACTTTAATTAGTAGAGTTCAAAGAGCTGTGTAAACATTATCTAATTAAACTTCACAACAATTCAGTGAAGCAAGAAAAGGTTTACCCATTATCCTCATTCACAGAAGAGAGATTTTTGAGGTGCTGAGAGGCTAAATGATTTCTTAGTTTCACAATGATGAGTCAGAGGTGAGGCTGGGAACAAAACTAGAACTCTAATTCAGATATAAAAGTAACACCATGGAAATGCTTATTCAGGTGGATCACTCCTTCATCTGGAAGTTGTCCTACTAAATAAATAATGAGAGTAATTGGAATGGACTTTGTATTAATGTATAAGTTTCTTTCTACATTAGAAAAACTTTCTTCAGCATTATTTGCTTTGCAGACAGTAATATGATGGCTAAATGCATCTTAGTTAAATAGAGCCTACATTAGTAATAAGAGTACTTCAGAGTCTTCTCCTAAGGATCCTCCTGTTATTTCTAGGAATCCTTAAGAAGTGTTTACAAACCAGCGAGTCAGTGGCAGTGACCACAGAGCATATCTTGTTCCTTTTGTTCCTTCCTGGATTTTTGAGTTCCTATCTGATACCTGTATGCCTGTGACACCAGTTGTGAGAATAATGTCCATGCCAAGGACAATAACTGAATGCGCCCAAAACTACCACTCCTTGAGGTACCAGAATGGTGCTAGTTTCCTTACAGATCTTAGGGCCAGCAGGGCCCTACTCTATGAAATCCTTTTGTATTTAGGAATTCAAAGGATCATTTGAGTAGTTCCATCAGCTTCTGCCTTGAACCATTTTTCTGCAAAGCCAATGGACGTGTAGGGTTCAAATGCATGCTTTGTTTTTCTTCCTTCCACCAATCAAATCTTATTCTCTGCATATAAACATTGGTGCATGTGGATTATGGGGAGAGCTTGGAGGCCAGTGGGGGCAATAAGCAACATAGAGTATTCAAGTCAAATGGAATGGGTTTCAAACATTTGTAGACCCTTGCTTTAAAGGAAAGATATTTTCCAAGCTTAGTGTGTAAAATGATCAAAGCAAGGAGAGATGTATTAGTTGAAAAGAAAAGGTGGAGGAGAGCTCTGCAACCAGTCAAAACCCCTTAGTTTCCTCAGAGCTCAATTTGACAACCAGTAAGTCCAATCCCTGTGTTGTTGTTGTTGCTTATATAGATTTAGGGGGTAAAAGTGCAGTTTTGTTATATAGGTATGTAATATTACATAGTGGTGAAGTATGGGTTTTTTGTGTACCCATCACCCAAATAGTATACATTTTACCCAATAGATAATTTTTTATCCCTAACCCCCTCCCACAACTCTAGTGTTTATTGTTCCACTTTGAATGTCCATGCATACCCACTTTTAGCTCCCACTTATAAGTGAGAACATGCAATATTTGATTTTCTGTTTCTGAGTTACTTCCCTTAGGATACTGACCTCCAGTTCCATCCAAGTTGCTGTAAACAACATTATTTCATTCTTTTTATGGCTTAGTAATATTCCATGGTGTGTGCGTGTGTGTGTGTGTAGATATATACATACCCCACATTTTCTTTATCTAGTCATTGGTTGGTGAACACTTAGGTTGATTCTGTATCTTTGCTATTGTGAATAGTGCTGAGATAAACATATGAGTACAGGTATATTTTTGAAATAATTATTTTTTTTCCTTTGGGTAAATATCCAGAATTGGGATTGCTGGATCAAATGACAGATCTATATTTAGTTCTTTGAGAAATCTCCATACTGTCTTCCATAGAGGTTGTACTAATTTACATTACCAACAACAGTGAATAATTGTTCCCTTTCCTCTGCATTCTCACCAACATAAATTGTTTTTTGATTTTTTAATAATGGCCACTTTAGTGTAAAATGGTATCTCATTCATTGTGGTTTTAATTTGCATTTCTCTGACAATTACTGACATTGAGCATTTTTTCATATGGTTGTTGACCATTTGTATGTCTTCTTTTGTCTGCTCATGTCCTTTGCCCACTTTTGATGTTTTTTGTTGTTATTGTTGTTGTTTAGTTCCTTGTAGATTCTGGATATTAGTCTTTGTTGGATGCATATTTTCTTCCATTCTGTAGATTGTCTATTTTCTCTGTTAATTATTTCTTTTGCTGTGCAGAAGCTTTTTAGTTTAATTAAGTCCTATTTATTTACTTTTGTTTTGTTTTTGTTGCATTTGCCTTTAGGGTCTTAGTCAAATTATTTGTCTAGGCCAATGTCCAGAAGTTTTTCCTAGGTTTTCTTCTAGAATGTTTATAGATTCAGGTCCTACATTTAAGTCTTTAATCCATCTTGAGCTAATTTTTACATATGGTGAGAGAGAGGGATCCAGTTTCATTCTTCTGCTTATGGCCACTCAATTTTCCCAGCACCATTTATTGAACAGGGTCTATTTTCCCCAGTGTATGTTTTTGTCTGCCTTTGAAGATCAGTTGGTTGTAGGTAAGCAGCTTTATTTAGACAATCCCTTTGTTTTAAAGACATAGTTCTGAAGGCCAGATAGTCGGGACAATACATATAAATGAGGCCTTGCCTTTAGGAGATACAAACTATTTTTTTATAATCCCTGGTATTCCCTTCATATTTATTCTTAGATCTTCCCCTCTCCTACCTCCTTTAAGCATTCCAGGAGCAGCTGAGGCATTCTGTGCTCGTTGACTCAGAAAAGTGAGACAGACAAGAAAGAGAAGTGGAGAAGAAAGAACTTACTTCCTAGCTTCAGGATTTCAAAAGCCTAGCACTTTAAGGGAACAGAGGGAATCAAACAAGGAAATGGAAGGGGTAAGTAGGTAAAGTCAGAAAAATTGAAGAGGAAGTGGTGAGAGCTTAGACTTCAGAGGTTCCCAGGGAGATGTTGCTAGTCACAGAGCAAGACACAGAGTAAGGGCAAGTATTCTTTTGTAAAACTTTTGTCGTGTGTGTGTGTGTGTGTGTGTGTGTGTGACATATATATATTATATATATAAATGAAAAGAAAGACATATATACATTATATATATAAAGACATATATACATTATAAAAACAAGGAAATGTTTTTATATATACACACACATACACATATAAACATATGCATAAGTATATATTAAGTCATAAATTGTGTCATATATTGCATTAAAGGCCCTACTTCCTTATTCCCTATCCCCCATCCCAGAGAGTCAAACTCATTGTCATGTGACTTGGCTGTTCATTTCATTAAAGAGGTGGAATTTCCACACTTTGAATCTGAGCCTGGCTATAACAGTCAACTTTGTCAGTAGAATAAGACAGAAAGGACAATGTGCGAGTTCTAAGCGTAGCCTCAAGAGGTCTCACATGTTTCCACCTGTCCTCTGGCACTTCCGCCATCACCACAAGAAGGTCACATCTGGGCCTGTATGCCGGTCCCAGGATGAGGATGAGACACATGTGGAAACAGCTCTAGTGCCTCATACAAACCCAGATTAGAGCAGAGCCCCCAGCAGATTCGCAGACGCATAAGTAATCCAGCTGATTTACCAACATATGAATGCATCAACCTGAGATTAGTTGAGCCTAGCCTGTGTGTTAATTCCCCACCAAACCACAGACTGGTGAGTTATAATGACAGTTGTTGTAAGCCACTGAATTTTGGCATGGCTTGTTCCACAGCAATAGTAGGAAGTAAAATATATTTCTTTTTTTTTCTTTTTTAAAAATTTATTATATATTTTTTAATTGTGTTTCCTTGTTTTTTTTAATTTCAGAATATTACAGGGGTACGAATGTTTTGGTTACCTGGATTGCTTTTGTACTGATTGAGTCAAAGTTATAAGTGTGCCCATCATCCAGATAATGTTCATTGTACCCATTAGGTATGATTTCACCCATGCCCTCTCCCCTCTCCCACCTGCATGATTTCTGTTAAGTTTTACTTTCATCTGTGCACATGAGTGCTGATTGGTTAGTTCAGGTGGTTTTTTTTTTGTTTTCTTTTGCCATTCTTGCAATACTTCACTTAGGAGGATGGTCTCCAGTTCTATCCAGATTGTTGCAAAAGGTATTAATTTGTTTTTTGATGGCTGAGTAGTATTCTATGGTGTACATATACCACATTTTATTAATCCACTCATGAATCGATGGGCACTTGTGTTGATTCCACATCCTTGCAATTGTGAATTGTGCTTCAGTAAACATTCTAGTGCAGGTGTCTTTTTCATCAAATGATTTTTTTTCCTTTGGGTAAATACCCAGTAGTGCAGTAGTGGGATTACTGGATCAAATGGTAGGTCTCCTTTTAATTTTTTGATGAATCCCCATACTATTTTCCACAGGGGTTGCACTAGTTTACAGTCCCACCATGCCATAACGGCTTGGATTTGTTAGGGAGTACAAAAACTTCCAGAGACTCTGAAAAATATTATGAGCAAAGGCAATAATAAGTTAAAGATAGGCACAATTAAAAAGAATTACACACGGAACCTCTAAAGTTTTAGCACTATTCATAAAAATAGCAGGAAAATATCCACATAGGAAAATATTTTCATTACTTTAACACATATTAGCTATAGAGCTACTACGTGCCAGGGAGTAGGTGCTGGGGATAAGGCAATGAGCAAGTCAGACAAAAGTCCCTTCCCTAATAGAGCCTACATTCTCATAGGGAAGATAGCTAAAAAGCAAATAGACAGAAACATAATACACTAGTAATGATAAGTATTAGAAACAAAAATGAAAGGCTGTGATTTTTAGATAGGCCTCTCTATACATACGTTTGAACAGGGACATAAATGAAGCTAAGAGAGTGTGATTATGCAAATTAGTGGGTCTCAAACTTTTTGGACTCAGAACCCCTTTACATTCTTAAAAATTATTGAAAACTCAAAAGGCCTTTCTTTATATGGCTTATATCCATGTCTCTGAACATATAAGCAATTAAAATTCGTGAATTGTTTAAATATTTACTTCCTTTGAAAAAACAATAAGTCTACTCCACATTAAAATAAAGAACACATTTTAATTAACTATATATTCTAAAACAAAAACATTACTGAGACGATAAGCATTTTCTTACAATTTTGAAAATCTTTAATTTCCAGCTTAACAGAAGACAGCTGGATTCTTAAATCTGCTTGTGTGTCCAGCCTCACACACATACGTAGTTGGAAAAGGGAGGAATGTTTTAATAGCCTCTTATGATAATTGAGGGTATCTGTCTTTGATTCTCTACCAAAACTTGACAACTGATAGTTTCTTAAAGGTTAGTTGCAATGTGGAATTTGAATACATTTCAACAAACTTTGTAATATTCATACTCTGTAAAATTAAAATCTGTTGGTCTACCTAGCATTTTGAATGGATTTAGTGATATCATGCACTGCTTATTTGGAGAATATGACTTCACTGAGTTTTGTAGATATTACAAATGTCACACATCCTCATACAACATAAAAATTATACTCATTAATATCACTATTGATCTCATGAGGAAAAAAACATTAAGTATTGGAAAGCTGTCAAGCACATGATGGGGGAGGGGGACACTACTTTTGCAAAATTCTAAGTTTGCAGGAAATCAAGCCACCCCAGAGGGCTAGTACAAATCCACCACAACTCAATTACCAGTCTTTGCTTTAGTATCTTCCTTCTCACTGACAAAAGCAGATCATTGGGCACCTGATTCATTTCCTGCAAAGCCAATAGATGATTCTATCTCTACCACCAAGCAAAGACCTCCCCACTCATCCATATTTCTGGTCTGAGTATCATATCACTTCCCAGCAGACTGGAAACACTGCGGTGAGGAATGTAATGAATGACCTCACTTTGCACTTGAGACCCCACCCCCCACAGATAGGGAGCACCATTTTCTCCCAACCTTACACATGTAATAATCACATAACAACAGCTGGAACAAACAGTAACAAGAGATTGTTCTGTCACACCTATAAACAAACTGAATGGTGTTATTTCTAATTTTGGTCTTCCATAAGATATAAAAATAATGTGATTGAACAGTGTTTTGGACTAAACCTCATGGAGTCTACTGTCATAGGTGAGGTCAGTGTATAAGCTAAAGTCAGGAGAGAACAAGTGCTTTGAGAGAATGAAAAAAAACCTCTCTTCACTCCTAGGGATTTAATGGGTAGCTCTGTTACCTTGCCTACAAGCTTTGTTTTGGAAGAATTTATAGGTGCTTATAATATACTTTGCAATGCAAGGAGGAATCTTGCCACTGACTGGGAATAGGTCATTTCAATATTTTTTTATTTCATTTTATAATTATGAAATGAACACACCTTATAAAATTCACTTGGAGAATCCAGAAAAAGATTTATAAAGAAGGAATCAATATTTATCTATCACCTATCACCCATCAGATGTTAGAAGTAACTACTCTTCTCAAATTGTATTTTTAAATCCCATCCTTGTTTTTCTGTTTGTGAGTGTGTGTGTGTGTGTGTGTGTATGTATGTGTATGTGGTCACATATCTGTCTATCATGGACATAATGTAAGTATTTTTCAAGATACAGTTTCATTGGCTTTGCATAAATCTTTTTTATAAATACACCATCATTCATTAAATGTTTCTACATTGTTGGATGCTTAGACTGTTTCTACTTTTTACTATCATAAATAAATCTGTGCTAGATATCCTTGAATATTATCTCTGTAAGCCTCATTATAATTCTCTTTGTGATAAATTCCTAGGTATAGTATTTTGGGAACTGAGATAATGTCTATTCACAAGCTTGTATCCAAAATGAATTTTTAAAATTTATTTATTTATATTTGAAAAAAATTACATAAATTTACTATCTAATCCAGTGGCCACAATAAAATTAATGCCATTTTCTGAGTTCCTCCTAAGCTGTTCAATACTCTTTTGCAGAGCTTCCAATAAAATGTCAGAAAATGTATCATAAAGTAAAGGAGGGGGAAACTCCTTCAAATGTTTTTTATTCAAAATAAGTAAATTTAGAAGTGATATCTTAGTGACCTTAAAGAACATATGTTACTGTTAGTACACATGGAGGAATTCTCATTCATTCTAGTGTGGTGTACCATGTTATTTTAAGAATACACTGACCAACTATCCTGAGAAAGATGTATATTGTAACAAATTCTTTGGGATGTGTGTGTGTGCACACATGTGTGTGAGTGTGTGTGTATTTTATGAAGACAAGGAATCTTTCTTATTATCTTTAAAATAAATGAAAATATCAATTATGAAACACCAACAATATATCACTCAACAGAAACATTATTGCAATGTACCTGCCTTCTTATACAATGTAATATCTGATCTTTGATATTATTATCTCGATTTAAAGGGCATATATCAGTAAAATGCTACGAGTGAAACGCCTGAAATCTGCACACTCATAGAGCTATGACTTATTTGAATTTCCTCCAACCATACTCATAATGCCCATACTCGTGCATAGTACTCATTAATTCTCAGGTTTTGTAACAAAGGTAGGTCATTTTAAAATAAGCAATTACTAGTTAACTAAATAAGAAATAAATTTGGGGGAAATACAAGTAGATGAAAGATGGAAGGACAGAGCTAGAAACCTTTTTCTGATTACATAAATGGGTAAAAAGAAAGAACTTCTGTAGAAAGTTGCCTGCGGAGGTGCAGCGGATATATACCAGCACACAGCCCTTGCTCCTCATCGCTCACCTTCAAACCCCAAGCCACACCTAAGGCAGGTAAGCAGGTGCACTGTCATATTCTCCACGGCACATTTCAAACACCACCTCTGTACAGATTATTACACAAGCATTGACGTGCAACATTTTGATCCCTAATTTTTTTTTAATTTTGCTGGATTTTAATTAGATGTGCAGATGCTATTGCAGAGCCGCGACTAATAATGACTATAGATCTAATGAAATCATTTTCCTTCTGCCAGTCAACACATGTCTGGAAGAGACACTCAGCAATACCACACACTGAATACACCACAGGAATGATGACTTCACCTACAGAAGGGCTCAGATTCCTACCCACACTAGAAAGTAAAGCAATAGTATTTTCTAGTTCTTTCACTGAAGGCAGTCAGCATTTCTCAGTTGTTTCTCTGCCTCCTCCCTACCTTACCTTTAAACTCTGCAGGTGCACGCTCTGAGTCAATAGTGCTCACGCAATGCCATATTAAGTCTTCATGAAGTGGGACAGCCCTAAACAAGGTATTAAAGAGAACCTCAGGCTGAATGGGCCCTGAAAAGATCATCCACTCCTCACCTTCTAGGAGAATAGCTTAAACCAACATAAGCACCTGACTTCTACTGAAGGAGATTCATCCTTTCAACAGCAAGATATCTAGTCCTGAGAGTAAGGTTCTTCACTAGGTGTAAGAAACACAAAGATAAATAAGACCTAGTTCTGGCTGCAGGAGGTCACAATACAGTGAGACTCACTTTAATACTGTCCTACTGTAATTCTTACCATTCCCTACTCATCATATATCTCATCTAGGTCCTTTGTAGTTCCATTTTCCTTCTCTTTTACTATTTTGTTACACTTCATAATTCACAAGACAATCCTTGCAAGAGAACTTGTCTACTTTAAATAGAGGCACCATGTTATCCCATGTTAGCATGATGTATTTAAATTTTACATAATATTAAGTCATATTTTATGCCTTACATAAGTGTGTTAAATAGCTTTTTTACAACTATAAACTATGACTTCATATAGCCTCATACAAAGGAAGTTTTATTAAAAATTATTAAACCTAGAAAGAGGTAAATCCATTGACAGTATTGGGGGAAAAATGCCTTAAACTTTCTCTTTAGTGGGTAGTCTTGACAAATCCACTATGCACAGACTGGAAGTGCAAGCATAAACAGAAAATTCAGGCTGTTCGAAACATTTATTAATAAAACTTAAGTTTATACATGTGAGTCAACACTTATGAAGTTAAGTCACTCACTCTATTTTTAGGACATAATTTTGTCTCTTCCATGTGGCATATTTTGGTTTATCAAAGACATTTTCTCATGTTATTCAAACATTGCTTTCAAAGACGATCAAGGTTGCGGCTATAAGGGAACAACAGGTATGAAACAACAAAATTTTAGAAAATACCATTTCTTTTTTTTTACATAAAGTAAATGCTGGAGCAAGAATAGGCCATCTCTCATCGGCACTGGTCATACAGAGGCAAGAATGCAATGTTATAGAACTTACCAAATTAACCAACGCTCTTCAAACATGTCAGAGTAGAACTGTTCAACTTACACAATATAAACAATCTTATTCTAGATGGTTATACCCTATTCTAGATGTGTACTACCACCAATGCTAATGACTTCCAAACTCAGCATTCCAGATTAGAGCTCTCTTCCAAACCCCAAATCCACATATCTCAACTCTCTACTGGACTTGTCCACCTGAATATACAAGTATCTCAAACTCAAGTTCAAACTGAACTCATCATCTCCTCCCACCCACTTATCTTTCTCTCTCCCAAACTTTTCTTCCTTGCTACCTTGTTAACAGTAACACCATATACCCAGTTTCCAAAGGCAGTAAGTTCTTCTAGTCTATTCGTCTCTCTCCCTCTCACTTTCATCTATTCCTGTATTAGTTTTGACTCACACCAGTGCTACTTCCAGTCTCATCCCTGCCCAGAGGCTACCAGAGTGACTTTTCTATAATTTAAATATGATCATGTTATTTTAGTGCCTACAGTATTTAAAGGTTACCCATGACCTACAGAATACAATTCAAATCTCTCAATTGATTATGCTGGCTGGCCCTTCCCAAAAGTTCATCTTCATCTTTTACCATTCATAGTCAAGTACCATCATTCCATCATTTTGAAAGAGTAAATATTTTCTTTGAGAGCATTTTATAGCTCTCATTCCATTCTATTCTGCCTAGTGAATTTCTGTTCATTCTGTGAGATGGGACACAGCTCAATAATTTAATCATCACAGTCAGTGGAACACAGCTATCACTCCCTCTCCAATGATGCTCTCTGTTTTTCTTTTTCAGTCTCTGTCTCTTTTTTTCTAGATAGACAGACAGACATATACATATCTATGCACACACACACACACACACACACACCCTAATATTGCACTAGCAAACTGTATAATACTAATTTGTTTGTACATCTTTGTCCTCTGCTAGGCTCTGAGAGTCTCAAGAGCTGAAACTATATTTTATGTATCTTTGTTTTTCTAGTACCTGACATAGGGCCTAATACATAGTAGTGGTGAAATTAACATCTGTTGAATGAGTGAATGAGCCCAAGAAAACATGTACAGACTTATACACTACAGCACTGCTTATAACAGCTATACATTGGAAATAACATACATATGCATCAATGGAAAATGGACACTCAGCCAACTGAGTGTTATACAACTAGTGCTACATATTAACATGGGCAAATCTCCAAATCATAATGTTAATCAGAACAAAGCAAGTTACAGAAACGCTGAGTTACAGCATGCTGAGATTGAGAATATGCATAACAATATTCAGATCAGATAAATCTGGGTGGAGATTATATAAGTATTCATATTATTCTTTTGTTAACATTATTCTTATGTACCTTTGTGTATATATTATATATTTCATAATATAAACCTTTTAAAGACCTGGTCATAAAAATATAACAAAGTGATAATGCCAAGGGCTAGAGACATATCTTGAAAGGGACCTACCTGCCCCATGATAATACACATATGTAACCAAGTAAAATAAAGTTTGAAAAATGTATCATTTAACCATTTAAAATACATTTCCAAGGAAATCTGTATTTCTCTATAATGAAGAAAGATCTCTGATCTACTTGTTCTTTATTGAAGAAGTTCTTTTGGATATTGCTATTAAGTCTTGTTTTACTCACGAGAAATCAGAACTCTATATATGTGTTGAGAGAAGAACCTCCAGAGAAAAAATCAACTTCTGCTTACCATGTGCTGATACCATAAAGTGAAAATACTTGAAGGGGAAAAGATTTTAACCCCCTTTCAAAAGCCCATGCAATTAGAGCACGTTGAGAAAAAAAAATACAAGGGTCTCAGGCAAATGAAGTAAAGGAAAGAAAACCTTTGAATGGTTCTTAGGTACTCAATTTTGAGGAAATGCTTTTACTTATTTGAAGGCTAACATGGGTCAAGGAAAAATATAAAAGTTTGTATACTTTTTTTTTTTTTACAATCTATGTTACCAAAATGTCATCAATATAAATAAGAATTCTTTGGGTGCTACATGATAAATTTTCATATATTTTCATTTAAAGCATATTGTAACTTTAGTCAAAGAGTCACAACACCATAGTAGACTGAAGGGAAGAAAAGCGACGTTAATTTAGCAGCCAGTATGTGCTAGACGTTCAATTCTTAATGTAGCCTGTAACACCAGTGTTATTACCTTCATTTTACAGTAGCTGAAAATGAAGCTTGGAGAATTAGGTGTGATTTCTAAAAGTTAAATTAAAATTGAAACCAAATGTTTCTTACTGTAAAGATTACGATTCTTCTACTAGAACACCCTGCCTCATATTTGAGCTCCCTTCCCCTCACACCCCAGACTGCCGTCTTCCCGTGTATCCCTAAAGCTTCATAGCATACTGATCTGTAATGATAACAGACCTACAGAATGGGTTACAAATGACACACGTGTCCATTATATGTGTCAAAGCAGTTTATTAACCTACATATAAGGCACAAAATATACCTTAATATTAAATGACATGTGTAGTCTTTGTTATACACAATGTTTAAAGGTTAATTTTGTTTTTGAGACTATAAGTAACCATTAATAAGAAAATCAAAAACTTAAGACCAATATGATAAATATATAGGTTTCTTGTGCGAATAATCTTAGCAAGTGGCAAAGTTGGGATTTAAATCCTGGCAATCTTACTTTAGCAAGGCCTGTGCATTTACACTATTCTATACCATTGGAAATAATTGACAAAATTGAGATAAATGACAACTTTAGGAAGGAGGAGAGGAATCCTGAGAGGATAAGCAGAGGCTGGCTAAAGGGGACAGGCTGGAGAATAAGAAATAGGATATGGGAAGAGAAATAGCACAAGTGAGGCCATGGAATGCGCTAGCATCCACTTAGGAAGTACCAGGACTGTAAGTGAGCAAGTTACACTCCCAGGTTGCATGAGCTGCGGACGGTGGAGCAGACTATTTCCACGCCCCACCTCTTGGGAAACTTCTCAGTGTCCTGGCATCTTGAAAACTACTAACCCTGCTCCAAGGAGGAGGAGATCATCAGAGGGAAAACTCCACTGAGCCCTCGATGATGTTTGATGGGAGTGTATCTAAGGCTTGATAATATGATGGGAAAAGTGGTGAAAGGAAGTTAGTTGGTCACTTTGCATTTTATGACAAGTAAGCATGAATATTCCAAATTACTGAATTGCCCATTTATCCTGTTTTATATTACGGTGTCTGTTATTAAATGTGTTGCAATAGAGATGCTAGAGTTATGACTGTGAAGGTTCATTCCTCATGCTGGAGGGAATGGCTTGGTGGGCAAAACAGCAGCTTTCACCACTGTGACGCTGTATCCAGAGGTGGTTAACACGCAAGTGGCATTGACTCAACAGCTCATCTACTGAATACAGGTAGTGCCAGAGTTTACTCAGATGGGTGGAGGGTCAATTGGACCAATATCTATAAAAAGCTTGCCTATCCTGCCTGTATAATGAAGTTTCCTAGAACTTTTACAAACTTAGGATGTCCCCCAGTTTCCTTCAAGCATAAGATGCAAGAGAGCCCAAGGGTCTTTTCACACAGTCTTTGAGGATTAGCCCGATTCTGGCTTTCTTTCCCTTTATCAGTAGCCTCATACAAAGCTGATTGAGCCTCCCCCTAAACTACTCCTTTCCTTTCAATTGTTCAATTTGCTTACTGTGTTTTAGATGCCCATAATGGTCTCTTTACCCTTCCTTCACCCTTCTCATAATTTCTAATCTCAACATTTATCCTCAAATCAGTTCATTCATCCACTTAATGATAATGAACAAATCTTTTATGAACAATTTCACTTTTTTTGGCTTTATCAACTACTTTACAATGATATATTAGGAATTTTTGGTAGCTTCTCAAAATAATACTACACTATGTAAATCAACCAATAACTAGAATAATTATTACATTTTTAAAAAATTATATTCGTTAAAATATACCAGCTAAATTTGTATCAATCTGAAAAAGTCCTTGTTCGAGTTATAATCTCAAAATCAATGTAGCACACACTTGTTGGGCACCCACTACGTGTCATATTGTTCTACGCACTTACCTACCAAGCTAAAATAGTAAAATACCAGGCCTATGCATGCTGTACTCTAGTGAAGATGACAGACAACTTTAGTGCTATAACCATGGTACATCAAAGTGCCCTAAAAACCAATTTTTTTCTGTGAACTCCGAGAGGGACTTTAAGCTTCTTTCTTCTAATTGCATAGTGTGACAGAGTCCGATTTGTCAGGTCTGAGCTTCTAACTTAGTCAAAAATCTCGATTTTGGAGGAAAATGGTTACAAGGTAAGTGATATACAGTGAAACCTATAAGATTAGTATTAGGACAAACTGGAGGGGTGAGATTAGTATCAACACAAGCTAATATTATTCATGCCTTAGGATCGTCACGTGGTTTCTTCTTTTACAATTTTCTTCTGCAAGCCCATTTCAAGATTTCATCACCACATTCCTCACTTTCATCTCTCAGACATTATCAATCTTTCTGACATATCACGCACGCCTCCTCCTTCTGCTCTTTCTGACTTCTTCTCGATGAGATTGCTTCCATATATGCTGACGTTCCAGTTATGACCGAGATCTAGCCCTCCCTGTTCCAGCTACCTCTGCCATTAGGTCACTACCTTCTTCTTTAATACTCACTGCTAATTGTATTTGTTTATTTCCCACACATAATGCATGATGTAGTCATTTTGCTAATACTTTATTCCTATTGTCTGGTTATATGGAATTTCTTTTTTACATTCATGCATATTTTATGTATAATTTCAGAAATTGACAAATACCTGCATGTTTTATCCTTAAATTCTCCAGGTGGTTATGAATGAAGTGGAAATGCGGCAATCTTTAGTTATTTCTTGTAAATTTTCAATTTTCTTCTCTCAATAAATAAATATTAGCCAAATATGTATTTCTTCAGGATGACAGTAGAGCTGTATACAGGGCTGTCTTCTGGCATTCAGCCTACCTTTGTAACTAGTGAGAGGCATCAGAGGTGAAATATCAACACGAGGCAAGGAACAGGACTTGTTCCTGCCGTCTTTGTTCAAAATGTGGTCTTCTGGCCTGGATTAGAATGGTGTGTGGCCCACTTGGCTACATCTAAAATAGCTGCTCACATGACAGGTGCCCTCTGGTGGCAGGAGGGTGTGCCCAGTGAGACGGCTGAGGGAGAGCCTTAAGAGTGTCACCACACCTAGGGGCCTGACAATCTCCTGGCTCCTGTTTTGTTAATTTTGAATAGGCTTGATTCTTCCTTTTTCTTCTCTTCCTTTATTTTCCTTTTCTAAGGAATCTATAGGAGAAACTCAAGGATGACAACAGTATCAGCATTATGACTTGTGACATAAGGTTTGATTTAGTCACAAGAGATTATCAGTGGCTCTTGCAAGAAGATTATGAGCACACGACTGCCATTTGTCATAACAATAAAACAAAACATGTGCAGGAACGCATGCTGAGAGCTTTTGCCCCACTGGAAGAAAATTTCCATTCACTGTGATAATTGATAAATGGTAACTAAGGGCAACTGTGAAATAGTCTTTACAAGTTGTTAACTTAGGGTCAAATAATACCTTTTAAAGATAATGTAAATTTCATTCTGTCTAAAGTTAGACATCTGCATCCGAATGTTTATAGCAGCACAATTCACAATTGTAAAGTTGTGGAAACAACCCAAATGCCCATCAATACATGAGTGGATTACAGTAAAATGTGGTATATGTATACCATGGAGTTTTACTCAGCTATAAGAAATAACGGTGATATAGAATCTCTTATGTTCTCCTGGATAGAGTTGGAACCCATTCTACTAAGTGAAGTATCCCAAGAATGGAAAAATAAGCACCACATGTACTCACCAGCAGATTGGTTTCCCTGATCATCACCTAAGTGCACATTTGGGAATAACACTAATCGGGTGTCGGGCAGATGTGGGGGGGTGGAGGGGATGGGTGTATATCCACATAATGAGTGCGATGTGCACTGTCTGGGGAATGGGGAATGGACACACTTGAAGCTCTGACTCAGCGGGGGTTGGGGGGTAAGGGCAATATACATAACCTAAACTTTTGTACCCCCATAATATACTGAAATAAAAATAAATAATAAAGTTAGAGATGAACAAAGATGACCTCTCGAATTCCTCTCTATTCACAAATTCTGAGTCTTATATGTGAACATTACAAGTGTTTGTAAAAAGAAGACAATATACTATTTATTTGCCATAAATGTATCAGTATCTGTAGCAATATTTCACGTAATGTTGCTCTGCGGTCTGAAAAAATTTATGGCTTCTCTAAACATGTCTGACTTCTGTCAATCCAGCTCAAAACTGTACATTTGATATCACCTGAATATATTAAATACTTTCTCAGAAAAACAGGAAACACACAAAAAATCTATTGTATCTCTTTAGGTCACACTTTCTTCCAGACCAAACATCCTCAGTTCATCAGACCAAACTTCATATGTCATCTTTTATAGAAAGAGTCTCATCCTAGATGCTCTCCTTTGGACAATGGTCTCATCCATTAACTTTTCCCTTGAACTCTAGAACATAATTCTTCAGCCTGGGTGTGGCCAGTGCAGCACAGTGGCTATCTCTTCCCCACACCTTAACATGCTATTTTCATTAATACAACTTGAAAGTACAAGTTTCATTTTTTTCCCCATAGCCACAGTATATTATTGACCTGCATTGATCTTTTGTTGTAAATGCTGTTCAATCATGTTTGCAAAGCAATTGGCAAAGTGAGCATTTGTTCTTGTACTTAATCTGTCATCCCAAAGACTGTCTGGGTTTTCCATAATGAAGTAACAAATGCTAACGTAGGCACAATGGACCAATGTGATGATTGCCAGGCGACAGAACCCAGTTGACAGAAGTTAGTCAGACATATACTTAACTCTTCCAAGAAGCTGTTCTTTCAAACATGTCAGCAATTAGGGAAGGAATTACTCTGCTGGTGACATTCCACCAAGTAACAGTCATGAAGGACTTACCTGCAGCGACAATGATAATGTCTGCCAGCTGAGTATGGATCTTCAACTGTTCTTTGGGGGTGTATCTGTGAGTTATTGTCACAGTGGCATCACCTGGAATGCATAAGAATTTCCATTAATAATTACTGAGCTTTTTCAAATTTTACAAATGCTCTAAACCTAGAAGAGTTCCAGTTATTTCCTAAGAGTAGAAAAGTTGTTTTGATATGACTAATCACTTTGAGAGCAAAAGTTAGATAAGGAAATCTCCTTGAATCAAAATATTGTACCTTGCAAGGTAATGCATGGAAAATCAAATGAGACCAAATGAGGATAAGTGCTGACCATCATAGGAAAGCTGTAAGCAGGGTCCTAGAAACCCAGGATTTAAAATTCTGTATTGACTGGCTAATACATTGGTGTAGGGGATACTCACTGGCTTGATAATGACAGACAAATAAATACTGAAAACCACTTGGTAAGTGCGCTGAAAATGGGGCAACATAGTATGGGACATAGGTGAAAGGTTGATTCTGTCTGGGGCAGGTGTCAAGGAAGGGTTCCTATAGGAAGCAATATATATTTTTTAGGTCTTAAAGCATGAGTAGGAGTATACTAATCAGGGAAGGAAGAAAAGGGCATTCCAAGCTAAAAGAATAGCACAAAAAACACGAACCAACTTTGAAATGATGTGTTTAGAAAAGAGTGAAGAAGTCTAGTATTTAACAGGAAGTTCTTGCATGAAAACTTTAATGGAGTGATGGTTGAATGAGAGAAGCAAGCAACCTGAAAGATTCCAATGTTTAAAGTGTGAGCCAGTGAAGAGGAGTCGGGGGAAGGTGGTGATGAGCTGCAGTCAGGAGAAGGGTTTTTGGTAACCATGCCTGTGTGAGACCATGTTCTCTCTTCTCCTCCTGGAAGATGTGCAAATGCTACACAGGTAACAACAACAAAAACCGCAAAATCTCTATTTTTAGAGAAAACTAGAAAACATATTTTCCACAGACTCCCAAAACACATAAGAGTTACCAAAAGCAACAGGTAGTAGATATCACACAGGGAGAAAGGCAGCAAAGACGTGCAGACAATGACAAGATGGCCAGCAGCAGCAGAGTTCTGAAAATGACTCCAAAAACATACTTCCTGAAGGTGAAGTGTTCACTCCAAAGTGCAAAAAATATAGTTTTCGTAATCGAGGCAGAGAGAATAGAAATAAAGGCAGGACAGTCTTGTTGGATCCAGCACAGTCGAGAGTGGGTGGTAACACACCCACATAGAGGAGCCATTTCAGTAGGAACCAGCCTGACTCTGTGAAAGCAGCAAGGAGTCGGGAAGACTGCCCAGCACCTCCTCCCTAACCCCCGGCAGAAGTGCCCTGTAAACAGGAGATCCAAGAAATTCAACTCATTCAATAATGAGTAATAACAATGGATGTGACGCAGCATCAATAAAAGGTACTGTATGAAGCCCAGCCCAGGGGAATTTGGGGGTGCATTTTGGAATGAAGGTGTTTTGATTCTAGAGGTGACTAGACTAGTTATCTAATAGAAGCCTATATGCGTTTGTCTAAACCAATGAAACTGCGCATCAAAAAGAGTGACTTTTACTATATACAAGTTTTTAAAAATTAAATTAAAAGGTACATTTAAAAAGTGGCAGAACCAAGAAAAAACAAGGCAAAGCAAAAGCAAAACAAAAATTTAAAGGATTTACCAACATATCAATAAACTCAACAAAAAATGTTGTCATGGAAAAGTTGAACATTATGGCTAGACATTTTATGAAAATTTTTAAAAATCAGAACTTCAGGTTATAAAAAATGGGGGAAAAAAGAATTGAATCCATACAAATTGATATAATGGTCCACACTAAGTCATGTTAGTTAGTTTTTCCCCTACTAAGATGGGGAAGACTATGGGGAGTAAAATTAGGAGTGAGGTTTTTATCTAGTAAGTTTGAAATGCTTATTGACCACTCAAATTGAGTTGTCAAGTACACAGTGGTTCTATGAGTTTAGAGTATGGGGGGCATACGGATGGTATTTAAAGCTATGGGGCTGCAAACGATCACCGAGGGAATGGCTATGGAGAAGTGAAGTCCTGGGCTCATTTCAATGTTCTGAGCAGCCATTCTTAACTCTGACACTATTAGATTGCTGTATGGAGCTTTCTAAAAAATACCAATGCTCAGGTCCGACTTCTAAAGATTCTGATTAAGTTTTGTTCTGTGTTGGGCTTAGGCAGTTATATGTAAAAAACCCATTAATGATTATAGTGGGCAGCTAGGGTTGAAAACCACCGGTTTAGAAGTTGGGAAGAGAAGAACGACCCAGAAAGTGAATGAGAAGAAATGTCCAGTAAGGTAAGAGTAATGCATACCAACGGTAGCTTTAATCTGTGCTTAAATGATAAAAGAAATAGCCCTATAAAATGTTGTTCTTTCGTTAACTTAAAAAGCATGTTATGAATATTATTCAATCTATTATATAGTTTTCTTCTTATAAGGATCTACAAGAGACATTACTTTTAGCTCTTAATATCATAAAAATGTTTTATTTTTCCTGAGCATGTTTATTTTTAATCTTAAAGACACTTAATTGGATAACTAGTCATTTTTTTTTCCTGCTAACAAGCTCTCAGGATGAAATTAGTGACCTAATCATAGCAAATATAGTTTAGACTCAATTAAATAATTCATTAAACATATATTCAGCACCAGTATATGCAGTGTGCTTGACAGTGGGAATGTATCCATGAAGATTTAATGATACGCCTATTTTTAGTAGAAGTTTTGGCTCCATTTTTAGTTCCAGCCTTCCCCCTTCCCTTTTTCCTCATTATTTCTCATTTGCATTGCATTTTACATATTGCTATGTGCCCGTGAGTTTGGATATTTTAGTTTTAAGTAAAGAATAGTAACAGAAGGTAGCCAATAAAAACATCCCATCACAATAGCAACAGAAAGTAGATCAAAAAATGATCTACTATATATGTTCATATATAATTATAACTAGAAATTATTCATTCCTTCCTACAACTAAGCTTTTTATAGAAAGCTCTGCTCCTCCTTTGAGATACTCTGCATAGTTATAATTAGTTAATCATTTATACTTAATTGTTTAATGATTCCCTTTCCTACTAGACTATAAGCTTAGGAGAACAGACCAATGTCTGATTTATTCACCATTGTATTCGCCATGCTTAGCAACGAAGAAGTTAGCCCCTTCATAAGAAGATAGCATTACAAGTCAGTGGCTTGAGAAAAAAACATCTAAACAAAAAGATAGATCCTTACTGTTTTACTGGAAAATCACTGTGACCTTTTTCAATTAATGTGCTCAGCATCAACTTCCCCTCCTCTGCCCAGTGTCCTGATGTCTATTCTTTCATTCCCGACAGTCATGAGGCACCCTCCTCTCCTACTGAACACGAGGTGATTCTTGGGGGAGGAGGAGTTTTAAGTTATTCTTTCATATAAATGCCTAGAATTTTAAATAAGAAGGAATCAGTGTGTGGTGGGCACCTAGTTACTTCCCTCCCTTCTCCCCTTCCATCCTGCCATACAACAATTTTTTTCAACAAACAGTAATGTCATATTTTAAATGCCTATCTTGTGGTCTTATTGTCTACGATACTGGCATAGTACTTGGCACATAGGAGACACAACATAGACCTTTATTGACTAGACTGACTAGATGTATTATATGCTGAGCCCTGTGCTAAATTTCAGAAATATAAAAAACCTAAGAAAATATTTGTTACTGAGAAATTCACACTTACTGTGTGTGTGTATGAAGGAGAAGATTAGTATTGCAATGGCAGCAGATACAAACTGCAAAAGTTAGAAGACATGGGCTGCACCTTGAAGGAATGGGTGGGAGGTGGGAGGAAAGGAGGTGGGTGATGGGAAAGGGCATTCCAGGCAGAGGGAAGGGATATATAATGGCAAGAAGGCATGAAAAAAATGGTCTGATTGGGGAACAGTGTGTAGTTCATGGAGCTTCAGCATAAAGTACCAGGGAGAAAGTGACAGGAGAAATGGTGGAAAAGGTAGGTTGGAGCAGAACAGGATACCCTGATGAGTGATGCCTTGAACAAATCAGGCTTACAGAAATTGGAAAAGATGCACTTTGTGCTAGTAATAAAATAAGTTCCAAGTACTCTGAGGTCATAGAGAAAGCAAGAAAGTGATGGAGAAAGAGAGAAAATGACAGAGAAATATTTGAGTTTCACTTCCCATTTTAAATAAGGTTTAATATTATTTTCAACAGTGTAATAGTGTCATTTGTCTGATGAGAATACATATTTTCCAAGTACAGTACTTTCCAGATACTAGCTGGCTGAATTTAGGAGACATTCAAAATGAAACAGTGCTCCTATTATTCAATTTAGAAAATGAGAGTAGGACTAGCGTTTATTCTTTTCTTCTGTCTTCTACCACCCACACTTAAAGTTGTAATTCAGCAAAGCTAATCAATACAGAGGCATCACGAAACACAATGTCCCCAAAACCTTGTGATAAGCACTTCTAACCTGGGGGTGGTGGGATGGGAGTAGCAGAGACTAAATGCCTGTCATCCCCCTGCCCCAGTTTGACAATGATTCCTCCCATAGAAGCAGCAAATACCCCACTCCACTCCACTGCCAATAAGACCAAGAGTGTCAGTCCCGGTGGTGTGATCACTTTGCATGACTCATGCATTCCTAGGCGTTCCTATTTGGCTCCTCTCTTTGAAACCTAAGAGAGCTTGGCCCAACCTGCCACTGGGTTGAACTTAATCACACATACCACTCACATCACGTTGCACTGCCTCAAGCATCCACTACTGTGTTATTACCTCCTGGAGGTGGGAGATCATGCTCCCAGGCTGGCAAAAATGTTCATTTTCACAACTGGAGTCAATTGTCGTAAAGAAATGGCATTCAATTGGCAAAAATCCTTGTGGTTTTCCACTTAGGTAGGGTGCCTCTTAAAGAAAAAAATGGCTGAGACACAGAAAGTTGCAGCAGCAGCACAGCTTGAGTATGAAAGCCGAATGCCAATGCAGTGCCTTAAGAAAACACACCTTGCAAAGATGAATCCTGAAGACACAGACTGTCATCTTCTGGAGAGACAGGACTAAGTACTTTTCCCAGCTGTATCCCACAGTGTTTCACGGAGAGTAAGTACTAGATGATTATTGGCTGAAAGAAATCAAGAATATCACAGGGCCCATAGGACTCAAAGCAAAATCAGCTGGTTGCTGGTCCTACCAAAATACTCCTTAAAAATGGTCCCAGGATCAATGCCACCACAATGATGCCACAATCTTTCAGTTAAAGGAGCAGCATGCAACCCCATGCTGTGGCCATTTAAGGGGACCTATTTTGATGAGACGTCCTGCATAAGAATAAAAATCCGTAGAGAGGCGTTACTCCAAAAGAATTTGAAATAACAGCAGATCATGAATTCCTCTCATGACAATTAGTAACCACACATAATGCCTTGGTCCTTATGGCACCTTGTTATCTTGAAGGGAAAAAGCTGTTTTAGAGAAACTGGAGAGTTTATCTTTTATTTCCTCATGGCAAAACAAAAAATAAAGGCTTTATGCTAAAGCAAGTGATATTCAGGTAAGTTACTAAGTACAAAGAAGTTAAAAGAATACACGGTGATCTATAGGTGGTCACAATGATACTCAAACATCCTAATAATTAGTGAGGCTCATAAGAAGAGACCTTCCACTGTCAATCTCCTTATGTTACCTTAATTAACCACAGGCTGCCTCCAGCAATCATGGACTTCCCTAAGGACCCAGAACGTTTACCAAGGGATGCCAAATTTTACATTGTGTCACTGAATATTTATAATTTGCATTACCAATACTTGTATATCATGTCCCGTTGCACCCCATCACCACCACCAAGACTAGCTTTGGGAGGGCAGGAATCATCTCTCACCTACTCTCTATAAACTGCACAGTGGCTCAAATGCCAGGTCCTCTACAAAGCCTTCTGTGATGGCCGGTGGGAGGTGGTCTCCTTCCTTGCTTCCTTGCCATGTTGAGTGTCAGCAATATCCCTTTACTTCAAGATTTTAGCACATTCTCACTCCTCTAAATATTTTAAGCCCTCAGGGAATTAATAAAAAGCTTTGTCTCAAAAAAAAAGCTGGGATCCATGTCCTTAATATCAAAACGAAAAGCTAGCCATGGATAGATACATATTAATCAAGCTAAATTATAGCATGGCTATTTTTCCTCTCGTGCAATTATCTTTGGCTTTAAGACAAAAATGAATCATTAGGGTTCTGAATGTATTCTGGCAAAGAAATACACAGTGTGCGCTGAACACTCAACATTGTGAGTGTCATTATTACAAGTTCTATAGATATGAATTTGCCGAGTTAATCCTCCTTCATTATCTCTATTAGCTAACAATGCACACAGAGTCACTGCACATAATTGCTGCTCTAACAGACATGGACATTTGAAATATTGACTTTCCCACAGCCTCCAAATCTTCAGTAAGCAGTTCTCACCGATTCATTATATGAATAACACATGGCAGCACACTCCTAAATATGTATAAGATTAAACACTACCCATATTACAAACCTTCCAATTTCATTTTTAGTATAATTTGTTACCTTTTAGATATTATAATTATAGTGGCACCTAGGTACCACTATGATAAAGGTAAGTTTAACTCTCTGACTTATAAGTAACCAATATTACAACTAATTCTACTCCTATTTCAATTTTTAACATATAATCAAGTGAGAATATTTTATAACACAAAGTATAAAATATTTTTTAAAGTAATATGTTTTTACCCTACAATTCTTTCCTCAGAAGTCATTGCTACCATCAATTTGTATTTATCTTTCTCATGATTGCTTTAATATTTTTACTACGTATGTATACATCTATAAATTACCCACATATGATAAAAAATAAAATAACATTTTATGACATAGTATTATCTACTTTAAAACTGCATAAAGAGGAGGAAAATTAATTTTCTTAGACAGGTATTTTATAGACAAATAAATAATTCAAAATTGAAATGTATCAAGAAATTAACATACAATTACTGATTCCTACCAAAAATGTGCATTGTAGAAGTTCTATGTTGAGAATAATGATGTCACATTTCTAATTAAATAATTATATTTTATAAATTTTGAGTTTATTCAAATTATTACAAAAAAGACTAGATATGGTCCCCAAAAGGCAAATACAAAACCCACCAGAAAAAGAAAATCAAATTTCAGATAAAAGTAAAAATTGCAACATTAACCTCAGATCTGTTACTTTACACTTTATGGTTAGCATCCCTAACACATACATAGACCAATAACTACTGTATTAAGAATATGAACTTGACCTTTTACTATGTTAGAATCAGATGCAGAATTTAGTAGGCAGTGATGAGCTGAGTAACCTGTGTGCCCTCTGCCCACAGCACTGGCTGAGGCAACCATGAACAATGCCCCATTACCCCTTTGCTGGATTTCCTTCCCATCCCTGGGGAGCTGCTCAGCATCTAACTATTAGGCTGCTGAAAAAACCAAGGTCTTAGGATGACGGTCAGATGACAAGCACCTGGAAAATATGGCCATATATTCTCAAACACCATCACATTTTGCTGGGCTTTCTCCGTGACTTGGGGTGTCACTACTCCTTTCAAGTCAATGACTAGTTGTCTAACCTAGATAATCAGTTAACAACTCTAAGCCTCAGCTTCCTTGTCTATAAAATGAAGTAACTAGCTGATCTCTAAAGTACTAAGACTTTGTCACTGTAGGAATTCTACATCCAACAATCCAAGGTTTGGGTTTTTGTTTTCTATTTTTTTAGGCATGAGATTTTTATGTATCTGGTGGTTTTTCAGCTGTCTTAATGTCTATTGTGTTAATGATTTGAAGAAAGTGTATATAGCCAAAAGAAAAAATGGGAACAAAGGGGCCACAGATTTTCAGTAATTCTTTTATTCACTTTCAAGGCTTTCACATCATTAAATGAAGAATAAAGCAAACCTTTAATTGCATAAACACACAAATATGCTAAGTTGATCATCAAAAGTCTTTACTTGATGATATAAAAAGTAAGAAAATGTGAGGAGTGATAGAATCTGCAAGGTCCTACCTACCTCCGGGCCGTTCGTGTTCTCCATCCGTGTGTAAAAGCATGGCAATGGGCATCCCTACATTCTTGGATCTTCCAGCCACAACCACATTTTTCCCAAATGTTTCAATTCCTTAAAAAACAGAGTTTGATTTAAATGCAGAATCAACAAGAAGAAAATTAAACATTTGAACAGCCAACTGAAACATTCTTTAAAAATTTCTAATAAATATGGATTATTATGTGTCTTGTTTATAATGTTCCCAATTCATTATTTATAAATAATTCTTTTTAAACTTCTTGGATTTGTCATTTCCTCTCCAATTATGTCCTCATTAAAAAAAACCACAAATATTATCAAGTTCCTATTAAATTACTTTTAAACACTGAGATTCACATGAACAGTTAAAAGTACAGAGGCTTCAAATGTATTAACTACTAATTATAAAGTAAGCAAAGTACAATAATGTCAAACTAAATTGGCAATCAAACTTTGAGCAAAGCTGTGACAAAAGGAAGTGAGGAAAAAAGGCATTTTTCAAAAAACTTATACACCTTACTCCATAGTAAGGAAGCCCTAAATTTACTAAACTTATAGACTCAGAAGGGTGTGAACGATAAAGTCTGCAGATTTAACACTACCTCTTTTGGACTCAGTTTCTTCTAAGTAAAATGAAGAAGTTAGAACTAAGATTTTTCCAAGTACTAACATTCCAAGAGCATAATTCTAGGATCTGCTTTCCTTTGGAAATTTTCTCCATCAATTAGAAAACAGCAGATTAGAAAGGAGAAGATGCTGACAGAAATGGACATGACAGCAGTGAAGGCAGGAAAATCATCAATGTACAAGGCAATCTAGAGTCAGTTAATGCAGGGGTAAGCATCTCCACACACCTCAAGAGTCTGTGAGAGCATACAGAGTATCTAGCCCAGTACAAAGGTAAATGTTTATAATGAAAACTGCAGTCAACAGAAATTGTTCATACATGATTGGCACATTTTTTAAAGATAAGTAAAAATATAATACATTTTGGAAAGGTTTTCATCAAAATACTAAGTTTATAATTTAAAAATAAGCACAACTACTATTTGGAAAATTCACTCCCTACAAGTTGCAACAGTTATCTGTAACCTGGCCCATGTTCCTCATTTTATTTTATTTTGGATTATTTTTTGACTTTTATAACTTTATATTTTTCTACAGACTGAAGTTTTAGGGATTATCATTTTCTGTTATGCTGTAGGACTGTGGTGTGTCCCTCAAGGCAATGCACAAATGTCCAGTTCAGCGCCTACCACCCATGGCCCGCAGACCACAAGTTACCAACCTGTTCTTTTGATTATTTCCCACACAGCACTGGCGGTGGCAGGTATGAGAGAATGCTGATCAAGGCACAGTCTTCCAATGTTGATAATATGATATCCATCTACATCTTTTTCTGGGGCGATTCCATTACATACTGTTCGTTCATCCACGTGGCCTAAAAAGTAAATAAAATTGGTCTCATTTTAAAACTGTTATTTATTTGGAACCCTGGAAAATGAAATCTGGTGACCTATAGCTATAGCCAAATCACTATGGTTCAGCTCCAAGAAAGGTGTAAAACCATTACTCTTTTCTTTTCTTGCCACCAAAATAGTAAGCCAAAGTGCTCCTGACTGATGGCTATGATTAACTGCTATTAGACTGTATGCTATTACAGGGGCAGAAGTGGCTGCACTGGTGGAAGGGAAAAAACTGTGAAATAAAACACTATCGATGAGATCTGGGAACAGCCAGGTGTTATATCTTTGCCTTGGTAAGCCTGCATATTTTTAAAGGGTTTAAATTCTTATTTCTCTGATACAAGACATTCTACTATAGGGCTTCTTTCTATTAAATACTTTGAGCAATGCAGATTAAAAGGGCTTTGTTAATGTTAAGAATAGTCATAACATCATTAGTTCCTAGCTTCCTCTTAAATTACATAAGAAGAAAGCAAACATGAAACACACACACACACACACACACACGCACATACAGACACACACACACACACACACACACACACGCACGCACCCCTTTCCCTAATGCACTAGGACAATGAAATCCAAAATATCGTGATGGTTGGCTACATAGAAGGAAAAGAACAGAACCTGGGTAATGAACTAATCAAATGAGATATGGGATGCTAATCATCTCATTTTAAAAATTAAATAATAAGTGTAGAAATATAAAATAGGCTCATATTACTCTATGCAAAGTAGCTTAGGTTACCACTAACGTAACAGTGAACCCACGTTCCTAATATATTGAAAACCCATGTGCCTAATACAGTGCTATGTAAAAGTTGCTATGTCTATTACACAACGGATGCCATTTGGGCATAATTTTTTTAAAACATCAAAGCCCAAGTTCAGACTTCTCAGAGCTATGCCTTGTGTCTTTTATCTTTTGTATTCTAACAGTGACCACAGCCACTTTACTTTAAATAGATTCAATGTGCCAGCATTAGACCACCAAAACCCTTTAAATATGCAAAAGGAGTCATATTCAAATAGGACTGGGACTTTGGAATGTTTCTCCAATCAATAGTCTTTCATTTTCAATAATTTCTTTCATTTTATAATGTTTTAGTAGGGTAAACCTCTGTTTTCTCTGAAGCTAGATCATTATAAAGATTCTAGTAAAACTTTTTATAAAAATTACATGTTTTATTTACTATTTGAGGACAAAAATAGTGGTTCCTTTTTAAAAAACATCTGGATGATGATGATCATGGTGATGATTACGAGTCATTTTTCAGTCACCTCCCACTCATGCAGAAGCTTCATGACATGAGTATTTTTTTTTACAATGAAATCAAAAGCTTTATAAAGAAAAAGAAAAATAATCATATTTGAAATCTCCACTTTTTAGCTAAGGCTCAAATTAGTTCATCTCTAAGTTCAAAAAACTGGCTAATATACGAATATGTATGGGCTGAGCGATAGATTGAAATAATTCAACAGGGCTATTTGTAGATTTTAAGAGCTATCCTCTTACCCATAAGCCTCAGCTACACTGAATTTCACCATCTGGTCTATGCTCTCCCATTCACTGAAAACAACACAGCTGTAAACAAATAATTCCTCTCACACACCCGTTGAAATACAGGAGAATAAATGTAAACATCTGAAAATTTGGAACGCAGAACTAGAGACTGGTGATTATAGACCTGTCTACTTGTGTACTTCCTAAACTTCAACTCAGAAGATAGATCACCATTTCAGAACAATTCTGTATTAATCTACTTAAGTATTAGTGTTAATAGTTTAAAAGACAGATGTATAGACATACAAAGGGTTTAACATAGAAGATGCATAAAAACTGAGCTTATACAGTCTAAAAGGAAACAAGTCTCATATGAGTAGATGAAAAATGTTAAGATCATAAAAATCAAGAAAATCAATTCATACATCATTTTTATATATGTTATCTCAGCAGCAGATTAAATCTGATATACATCCTTTGCCAGGAGAAATCTACTTTATATTATGTAGTACACAGTGTATAGTAATAATTAAAACCTAAAATTAGAGAGGCCTACCCCCAATTCCTAATAAGATATTTGTTAACCCTAAAATATCCCAGGAATGTACTGTTTCTTCTAGGGCCCCAAATACAACACTATTCCTAGATTAAATATGTCTAAGCACATGAAAAAAGCATAAAACATTTTATAGCTAATACAACCCCCTTTTATTATATGAATAAGAAAAATAAATACATTTCATGCTTTAGACTGATGGCTACTAAAAGTCTCCTGAAAGCCTCACCCTTGGGGCACATGACTTGAAGAGAAAAAACAATCATGAGACTCAACAGCATCAATTTTCTCACAATGGTTTTACAACATTTTTGATTCACAGAATACGCTGGCAACAACAGACCACTTAACATCTTATCCAAATGAATACAAAACTGGCAATATTCACATTGTGTTTTCCCCCCTTTTTATATTTAAGATCATGGAGAAGTCATTAAATCATGCCAGGAAAAAAAAAGTCATCAAATTTAAAAAAACACTACTGCAATAAAATAGCTCAGAGAATGCCTTTAGGGACCACACTGCAGAACTACTACAGTGAATATACATTTTTGTAATTTGTTTATAATATGTTTAATTGCCTCTGAACAATGAACAGAAAAAAATAAGATACAAATAAATTATTGGTTTATTTTCCACCTAAGGATTTTTACACTACTGTTTTAAAATACCTCCTTTTATTTCCCCCATACTTGTTGGATAAGTACAAGTTCATCAGCACAGTAAATAGTGGTCCTTTAGCTTGATTCTATTTTTTTCTATAGTCTCTTATCTGAGTGCTCCATCCCTTTTCCAATTATCATCATCACACATCCTTCTCTCTAATCACCAGACTGTGTCCATTCCCTAAGCCCTTAGCGTTAATTTTTGCGTTACTATTGCTCATGATGATTTTTTCACTAATAATTCCCTTCCTCTCAGGTTTTTCCCATCCCATTCATTCTTTAATACATTGATCAATTGCTACCTGTTTCCTTATCACAAATTGAAATGATACTTTTTCTCCTCTGCTCGCCCATGAAACTGCTATAAAAATACTTAGCACATTAGCTCAGTTAGTTGAACACGTTAGGTAATTATCTCTCTCACTTATGAATGTGAGCCTTTTAAGATACAGACCTTGTCTTACTAAACTGGTTCATCTATAGCTTTCTCCATCTCAGCTGATGACAATCTCATTCTTCTGCGCTTCTTGCCAAAAAAACCTGAAGTCATCCTGAATAACTCTCTCTCACATCTAACATCCAATGGATGGGAAAATCCATTGGTCCTCCCTTCATAACATATCCAGCACTTCGCTAGTCTTACCATGTCCATGATACTACACTAGTTTGTGTGGACATTATCCCTCCTGTGAATTCTTGAAGCATCCTTCTAATTAGTTCCCTGCTTCTAC
>CM052449.1:14612010-14643554 GCA_028533085.1 Varecia variegata | reverse complement strand
AAGGCAGAAATCTGACCAACACCCAAAGAAGGCAGGACAAGGAGCCCTCCCTTCCAATACTTTATTCTCTCCCTATTGCTAGACTAGCCTTGGTCTTCATTAGGCAGCAATAAATCACAGCAGAAGTAGGGGAGGGCGAGGGAGTAGCAGGACAGCACTATGCAGTACAAATTACTCACCTGAAGCCTGAAGTCCTGGGTGTCAGCCCTGGTTCACCATTAGTAGCCATAATGAGGTTAGGCAAGTCACTTAACTGGTCTCAATGACATTCAATCTCCTCATATATATAAAGAAAATGCTCTCTGTTGACCTTACATTACATAAGAGGATTAGGCTAAAAGTTGATTGGCTGGTTTACAAAAATGGCTCTCTCTCCTAATTTCTAATAAATAAAAGATGAAGACATATTAAGACAGCCAGGAGCAATATGAGACCAGAAGGCCAACAGCATTTAGTGCTATTTCTATGAGCTTATTTACCTGTACTTCCAGAAAATAAGCTGTACCCATTTTAATGTATGGTTACTAGCACCAAATGAAGCATTTAATAAACCAAAGTAATAAAAGGAGGCCAGGGCTGAGGGGGAAGAGAAGGGGAGAATCACTTTTGAGTTATCAAAATACTCCTGCACAAAATGATAATATAACAACAAATAAAACCTGGTCAAGATCAACAGTTTATTTAATTTGTATACCTGGCAAATCTACATCTTGGTTTGAATCTTATCTTTAATCACAACTTTAATTAGAGCTCCAACTGACCATTTTATGACATAAAAATAAAAAATCCCAATACAATTGGTAGCAATTCAAACTTCTCCCCAGGTCCTAACACACAGTTTAATTGCTTTGTATCTTTGGATATTTTGAGTTTCAAATAACAAGATAACAGAAATGAAACCCAGAGGAACCAGGGCAGGATTACATATGGAATAAAACCAATCACCAGTACTAAGGAGCCTTTTGAGGTGTATTTAAAAAAAAATGAACATTTATGTATGTTAAGTTTATGGCCTTCTAAAAAACATTTCACATCCTAAATACTCATGGCTTAAATAATTTTATCAGAAATTACACATTTATGAATAGAAAGTAAAGCAACTTCTTTTCATTATGTTTGATTCTTTTTGATATTCAGTTTTATAACTCCTTCTAGACATGTAAATTAGAACACCAGTAACTACCTTAAACAACATCTGTGCATTTCCAAACTATGTAGAAAGAATCTTAGATGCTAAGCTTTTTGCCACAAGAGCCCTTGGTCAATCTGCTGAAACCTCTAGATACTTCAGAACAATCTTTAAATGCTCAATATAAAATACATTAAGATTACAAGGGAAACCAGTATTACTGAAATATCAAATGCTTTTTTAAAATAGCATTAAATAACAGGATCTAGTGGCAGGTCTAATAACTACCATATCAAAGTTGTGATGAGTGTGTATGTTTTGAGGTATTTGCCTTAACTTTGTGATAATAAAAAAATTTGTGGTTTTTATTGGCAATGTCACAAGCACTGCTAATATTACTGTAGTTTGTTGCTAACATTTACAATGACAGAAAATGCTAAATTTATTAGAGGATAGTGACCTCCCATCTAAGTTTATGGATTTCCTGAATTCTATCCATGAGGTCCTAGGTTAAGAACACTTCAAACTAAGGGAATCTGACATAATAATTTCTGAAATTTATATACAAAATTAGCTTTTGTTGAGTCATAAAAGTTCTATGAGATTTAATAAATGTTTTCAAAAATAGGAAAAAGCAACAGTGAGATAAGTCAAGATTATAAACTGTTTATAGAGAGAATACTGGAGAGAATATGTGGGTTCAACCCTTGTCTTTACCATTTATTTACTGTGTTAACTTGGGCAAATTAATTTGTCTAAGCCTCAATTCCCCAATCTGTTAATTGGGAATAGTAATAGTGTCTACTTCTTTCACTCATGAGGATTAAAAGACATATTTTATGTGAAACATACCAGCAAAGTGATTATCACTGAGTAAGGGCTCCTTAGATGTTAACAAGAATTTATTTTTCAAAAATACAATTGAATTACTTAAAGGCAAGAAGAAATTCACTGCGAAGTTAATAATAGCAAAAAAGGGGAAAGGGACATCTATTATAAACTAGAAAATGCCCTCACTTTAGAATTATGAATCTTTGGATAGTCTTTGGTTCTAGGTGCAGTCTTCACTGAGCATAATTATAGAAACATACCTAGAGTACAGATCATTAAGTGAACAAACCTGGTTGGTATGATGTTGACAAAACATGACCCAAATCTGAGAGTAAATTATTACATATTTTCCAAGAACTAGACACTGAAAAATAGCACGATGGTTAGTTAAGTTAGGGCCAATTGATTTAATGTAATATGATACAGCCATCAAAATGTTAATAAAAACAATAGCAACACAGAAATTGCTTATGATGTAATGTTAAGTAGAGCAGCTGGCTGGGCCCTCTTGGATATCCAACCCTGACTTCTCTGACACTACTGTTAATTTAGGTTTGGATTATGTTCCATTCTAACCATAAAGTTTTCTATCTTGTAGTTAATGTGTTTTTTTTTTTTCAGGTCCTAACTGCACTTCCTAATAACAAATCTCATTTATTACCAGTCATTTCTTTAATTTATCCCACTCATTTACAGTTCAAATTTCACCCAAACTCCTACCTCTTTAAACCTCCCTCCACCACTTCATCTCCAATTAAAACTATTTTTAAAAACTTCATTGAGCTCCATGGGATTCCTTGAAAGAGGATGTGACCACGCAAGGTTATCTGGTGGTGTTTTGTTTTGTTTTTTTCTGCTGTTTTTATTGAGCCATCAGGGTATTAACATGAATGAATAACATAACTTCAAAGCATTTGGGAAAAAAAAGATTTGGGTCATTAAAGAAATTGCTGAACTATTACTAAGACCATGATTGCCTAACAAAATCTAAGATTAAAAATAGTCCCTTTTTTTAATCTACTAATCCATTTTAATCAAAAACCTTGATTTTGGAGACATTACATTAGAACATACCACACTGCCTCTGAACAGCACAGCAGGGACACAGACAATAAAACTAAGATATGAGACACCAGATGGTGAAACATTTAGTTTCTAAATTTAAAATGACCCAGACCTGCTTAGAAATCAAAATTGTAGCCAGATAGCTATTACATCTCATTTTCATTAGAACAGGTACAGCAGTGAGATAGGAAAACCACACTACCCTATTTGCCAACAAAATAGAATATGATTTTGAGAAAATGCTTTCGCTAGTCTTTAGGACTAACTCTATCTTAGTTGAAATCAGTCTACAGAAAATCAGTTTTAGTTACAGTCCTAACTGGAGTTTGGATCGTTCCTTCAGGCTTCACATAAGAATAAAATGGTCTTTAACTCAAATGGTAATTCTACTGCAGAGAAATATTAAGTACTAGAGGGAAGAGTCTAAAGAAAATTGAACAGTGTCACTGATAAAATTTGTGTTTTATTATTAAACTCAACTAACCACTGCAAAAAAAAAAAAACGTGAATACTTAAATTACATAAACCAATGTCTTTCATTAGCTACAAAAATGCATTTTTTAAAAATGTGGTCTAGCTGCAAAACTCATAAAGCCTTTGGCAGTGAGACATAAAGATGAAGCTTCTATAAAGAGCTGCAGGTGGTACACAAAATTTTACAAATGCTAAAAGAAATAATAGTAAAGAGGGGCACAAGAGAATCTTGTGAGGAATCACTGAGCAGAGGATACACACGGAACAAACACTTGGGATATTCATTTAGTTGATGAAAATGAGTGGTTCAAGTAGGATGATCGAAGCAGGGTTTGGGAAAGTCCCTGTGTTGTGAGATACCTGCAAACTTCTTTCAGCATGACACTAACGCACAAGATCTGTAACCTCCCCAACTAAATGGGATAAGGTTGCTGCCAGGCTCCACGCACCACACTGCAAAGCACTGGACACAAAACTCATGTGATGTTTATAACCCAAGTACATTTTGATTTGTAAACTCCTCACATAGTACAAGATGATGGGAAAAATTTAACGACGAAGAATTTTTTAGTTTTAACCTTTTGCCTGTGTAGGTAATTTGAGAAACAATAAGCTGCAACAAATAGAAGGGCTTATTTCTTTGACATTAATTAATTTCCCCAATAAGATCTAATTTCTTATGCATACACAGAAACAAAAACTCATTGCAAATTTTAAAAGGAAAATCAATGAGAAAAATATTGAATGATACTTCAAGATTTTGTAACTTCTATATTCCATCAACCATTATTTCTTGAAACTCTCCTTATTTAAAAAAAAAAAAAACTCCACTAAAAAAGAATTTAACAGGTTCCATTATCACAGGTGCGTAGTCAAAAATATGAAAAAATAATCAAAAATACTTTTTCATTTAAGGCTCTATATAGCTCAGAAAACAGTGATAAATCTATTAAAACAGTCAATAACATTGGGGAAAGAATTTATCAAACTTAAAGGCAATTTTCAGTGAAAATAACACTAAGGTTCAAATTTCATGGCAATAGGAATGATGTCAGACTTAAACCACATTCACTATGAAGAACTAGACAACTAATGTGTCACTCTATATTAAAAAAGATGACTGAGAATGGGGACAAGTGGGGAGGCAGACAGTGGCAACCTCTGGAAGATGGAATCTCTTCTCTCTGCTGGTCCTAGAAGAGAAAAGAGACACCAATAAGCATCAACACACTGTCCGAATTCCTCCCCACCCGAGACCCACCAGTCCACAGGTGTATCTCAACCTTACAGCCAACCTCACCTTCAGATACGGAATTCAGTGCCAAGAGGATGCCAAAAACATCACTTTATCCTAATTGATTAGTGGCATCTTTAAAAAATAAAAACTATCAAAAAATATTTACTTTTATATGGTTATAAACTGCATCAAACGGGACTGAAAGCAGCTAGGTTAAAAGTAATACCTCTCATCACATATGTGAAGAATAGCTTTTGAAAACCACTGTGCTTACATAACTGTTTAAAATTATTAACATAAAGAAGCCATTAAGTGTAATTCAAAAGATCTGAAAAAAATAAAATATCTGAATTCTCTACGAGTGGGCGTGGGGAGTGTGTGTGTGTGTGTGCGCGCGCGCATGTGTGTATGAAACAAGTGGCTACAACCAAAGGTTTGGCTTGTAACTGTTGTTTGTGATTCTCATTCCATGTACACAGGTCATGGAGATGTGGAGATGGAGTTTACATCAAGCCGACAAAGGGAAATGAATCAACTTGTACTGTTTGAAAAAGGTTATCCTCAGCCTGGAAAGAAGCACTAAAGCAAATGAAATTCAAAGAATAATGATCTAAATAAATTACTGAGAGTGATAATAGTAAATAACTTTCTCAATTCTGTAATACAAACAAAATTGCACAGGATCTGCTCTTCCTAGGGAGCAGACTAGCTGGTAATTCCAAACCAAGTGGCACATTCTAACAGACACAACTACAGCTTACACAACCAGAACTGTGAAATAACTATATATATATACACGTATATATTTTACATATCCTTATGGAAAACCTAATCACTAGAAACTATGTCCAAAGTAAACCCTATAGGAAATAATTTTTAAATTCAGTCACTGGAGACTAAGATCCAAATGTATAAAATGGAGAGGTAATTAATTCAAATTAAATAAGCAGTATCTATGTTTCTATGTTACTGATCATTACTTTTTTCCACCTATTGTACTGGGCACTGGGGATACAAAAAGACGAGTAAGACGCAATCTCCGGTCAAGTATAAAAGCACTGAAAGCTCAGTACTAGCAGTCCCTAAAGTCTGAAATTAGGCTCTTCTGGACTCACTGATTCTGGGTCAAGAAAATATATTTTTAGATTCTTAGGATGGATTTTGCAACTAAGACAAGTAAAGTGGATGATGGAAGGGTGAAGTGTTTGCTGGGCACCACTGTGCAAAACGGCTAAAACCGTCCCCTTCTGTATTGCATTGTACTTGCCAGCAACCGAGTCCAAACACATGCAATGAATCTAGACTGATCAACTGAGGGAGGTTCGGAAGCCCCACACGGAAAAAGACTGAGAAATCAGGATTAATATCTGATCTTGTGAAACCATTAGGAATTTTAGTGCCGGAAAAGACTTTGGCAAAACCATTAACAAAGAAAATCAGAAACTCAAACAACAGAAAACCATTTAGAAGACAACGCCCACTCCTTTACTGACGAAACACTACAATAACCAAAACAAAAAAAAAATGTTTGAACACGCAGCAGGCCATGTGTTTTTATGGTACCTTTTCTTAGTGCCTCAAATGTCTTATTAAATTACTCAAACTGCACCTGCTGCAAATACGGAACGTTCTGGTGCAGGAGCCCAGAGCCGAGCAGATCCAAGTTTCCCCCGAATTGAGGAAGCCGCGACCCGCCCCCAAGGCCCGCAAGGCCACGTCCACAGCCAAGGTAGCCTCCCGCGCCCGCCGCCCTCCCACAGCCAGCAGCCCCGCACCCGGCGCCCGAGGCGCTCGTACCTCACGCCGCTGCTCCGGAAGCCCCGGAACGCACGCCCGGCCTCCCCCGGCGCCCCTGCAGGCGGTACGACGCTCCTGCGCAGCGCGGGCACTCGGCCCAGGCGGCCGCGGAGCAGCCCGAAGCCGCCGGCCGCCGCCGTCATGGCCGCGGACCCCCGGCTTTGGACCGGGCTCCACCTCCCGCTGCTCCCGTCCTGGCGGCTGCAGGCCCGGCTCCGCCCCCCGCCGGCTCCGCCAGGAAAGCAAGTCGGGAAAACTCTTGGGTCGCCAGCGGGGGAGGGGTCAGGAGCAGCGCCCAGGGCAGGGGCGGGGCCGAGAGGGCGCGGGGTCGTCAGGGGGCGGGGCCAGGGGTGCGGGGCTCCAGGGGGCGGGGCCAGCACCCCAGGCCCTGGCGCGCTGCGGCTGAGCGGGCGGGCTGCCTGCCGTGCGGCTGGCTGCCGCGAGGGCGGCGTCTCGGCCCGCGCTCAGCCGACGCACCGCTGACATTCCCGTAGCGAAGCCACTGGGAAGGCGTCTAAAGTAATCACTTCAGACAGCACGCCCCACTTTCCCCCAAGGCGGAGCTCCTGCCCAGCAGTCTCCGTGGCTATGTGGAATTTAATTTAAAACAGGAAAGATGTAATAGGTCGTTTCCCGCTCCCTTTGTGCGACCCTGGGACACCAGACATGAGTGTGTGGAAGTGGGGAGGGAGGAGGTTCTTGCTAAGCAAATTTGGCCTCCCTGAAAAATGTTGTGTTTTAGTTATTTTACCTAGAGCACCAGTCAATGGCCCCAATAAGATGAGAAAATTTGTCACAAAATGAAGGTCTATTTTCATCTTTGAAGTTATTGGGAGGACAAAAATATGGTGTACTAAGTATATTCATAAACTGTTGATGCCATAAAAATCTGAGAATATGAGTATTGTTATATTTGGTAAGGTAATCTGATAATATGAATAAAAAACCACAAATATCTTTATGACCTTAAATTGTGTTGTCTTTTTTTGTAGTCTAGCCCAAATGACTAACAGAAAACATAGAAAAAGGTGTGCATAAAGTGAAAAATATATAATTAAGAAAATTAAAATTTTAGATGGTAAAAGTATAGGATTATTTGTGTGAATTGTTAAATTACATAAAATTTAAAACAATGAAAGTACCAGTAATAGAAGTTTCTGTAGGCTTACTCTGTGCCAGACACTTTTCTAAGTTCTTTACATACATTACTTCATTTAATCTTCACTATTGTCTTAGAAGATAGTCTCTTATTCCCATTTTACATAAAACTGAGCTTCAAAGAGATTAAGAAATTTTTCCAAAGATACAAATCTAGTAAGTGGTACATCCAAGATTCAAATAAAAGTAGCTTGATGATTTTATTTTTTAAAATAACAACGAACTTCTAATAATATATAAAATGAAGAAGGCATGAAAAGGGAAATTAGAACATATTTTTGGCCTAAAGGAAAAAGAAAAGAGAACATGTCAAAATTTGAGGAATGCAGCTAAAGCAGTGCTTTTCAATAAATCGGTAGCCTTACATGTTTATTGTAGAAAAGAAGAAAAGTCTAAAATCAATGATCTGTTAAGGTTCCAAATGGTAACGTAGAAGCAAGGTGACTTTACCCACCGCCCCCACCAACACACACAGAAAACCAGAAACAAGTATACAACGCCAAGTCATTATTACATCACCAGCAATGTTCCAGAACTCAAACATGAGAATGAGACAATTCCTGGGGTCACGCAGAAATGAAAACACTTGAAGCAGACAGAAGGTAGGAGAATCAGATTTCCATAGCTGTGACCCCTGCCTCCACAATCTTGCCTAGCACCAAGCAAGGAGGAAATTCTCCCCAACTCGTGGTTTCTAGGCTGGAAAAAGTGAGATTGAGGTGGAAAGCCAGCTTCCCCACCATCTCGAGTTCGCCTGCAGGAAACCTGTCCCTGCCTCAACCCACAGGCAGCATCACAAGTACCTGCCAAGAGAAACATCCCTGAGGACAGCCAGAGACATATGGGGGACATGTCGAGCCTTGGAAACTCTGCTCCGTCATGTGGCCAAAGGAGACACCCAATTGGAGTGAGTGTTCAGCAGCACCACGCTATAAGAGGAATGTTCCACACATCCCCTGGGCGTGAACCCCTAACCAGCCTTTCCACATTGCTGGCATATTCCCTTTGGGACCGCCCCCATTTTGGACTGGAAGAACGCCAATCTTTTGCTAGAGTTGAGGCAAACGTGGGCTTAAGGCGCCATCTAGTGCTGAAAAGGAGGAAGTGACCTAGCTGAAAAATTTAACTGGTAAAGTAAGAAGAGTCAAGCCATACCCAATAAAAACCAACACAAGCCAGACAGAGAAGACTGAAATAAATAACTAATCCTTCAGTACAAAAACATAGACATATATGCACAAGAAGAAATAACAAATAGGGAACCATGACCTCCCCATTTGGAATAAGCAAGAAACCAGTGTCTGACCCTAACAAGGCAACAAACAATATATGAGCTTTCTGACTAAAAATTCAAAACAGTGATTTTAAGGAAACTCAGCGGTCTCCAAGATAACACAAAAAATCAATTCAGAAATTAATCAGATAAATTTAACAAAGAGATTTAAACAGTAATAATAAATCAGACAGAAATCTTGGAACTGAGAAATACATTTGCTGAAATAAAAAATTCATTACAGGTTGGTCCAAGTGCAGTGGTGTTTACAACTAATTGATCACAACCAGTTACAGATTCCTTTGTTCCTTCTGCATTCCCACTGCTTCACGTGACCAGCCTTTAAAAAGACAAATTCATTAGAGGCTTTAAATCATAGACTGGATCAAGCAGAGGAAAGAATCAGTGAGTTTGATGACAGGTTATTTGAAAATACACAGAGGAGAAAAAAGAAAAAAAAGAATGAAAAGCAATGAAGAGCACATTGAAGATATAGAAAATTACCTCAAAGTACCAAATCTAAGAAATATTGGTGTTCAAAAGGGAGTTCGGCAAGAGCAATGCGTAGAAACCTTATTCAAAGAAACAATAACAGAAAGCTTTCCAAAAAGCCATGCTTCCAAAAACAATTAATGGAATAGACTGATGATGTTCTTTTAAACTCAATGGTAAGTATGTTTAATAAGCATTAAATGTTTCATAATGTACTTGAATAAAAGAAGATCATTATATAATGATAACGGGGTCAATCCAGCAAGAGAATATAACAATTATAAACATCTATGCACCTAATACCAGAGCTCCCAAATATATAGAGCAAACATTAATAGATCTAAAGAGAGAGACAGATTACAGTACAATGATAGCAGGGGACTGCAACAATCCACTCTCAGTAATGGACAAGTCATTCAGACAGAAAACCAACAAAGAAACATCAGAGTTAAACTACACAATACCAAATAGGCCTAACTGGCATTTATAGAACATTTCACCCAACTGCTACAGAGTGCACATTCTTTTCATCAGCACATGGAACATTCTCCAGAATAGACCATATTTTAGGCCACAAAACAAGTCTCAACAAATTCATAAAAGGAAAAATCATATCAAAGATCTTCTCTGATCCCAATAGAAAAAACTAGAAATTGATAATAATAGGAACCTTGGAAACTACACAAAGACATCAAAAATAAACAAAATGCTCCTGAACAAATAATAGGTCAATAAAGAAATTAAGAAGAAAATTTAAAAATTTCTTGAAACAAATAAAAATGGAACTATAACATACCAAAATCTATGGATGCAGTAAAAGTAGTACTAAGAGTAAAGTTTATACAATAAATGCCTACATCAAAAATGAAGAAAGACTTGAAATAAACAACCTCATCATGCACCTCAAGAAACTAGAAAAGCAAGAATAAACCAAACCCAAAATTAATAAAGGAAAGAAATAATAAAGATCAGAACACAAATACACTAAATTGAGACTAAAAAATAATAAAACATTAATGAAACAAAGAGTTGTTTTTTCGAAAAGATAAAAAAATTGACAAACCTTTAGATAAACTGAGAAAAAAAAGAGAACACTCAAATGAAATCAGAAACAAAAAAGAGACATAACAACTGAGACTGAAAAAATATAAAGAATCATTATGATTCTTTATCTGACTATTATGAACAAGTATATGCCAGCAAACTAGAAAACCTAGGTGAAAGGGGCAAATTCCCAGACACATACTATCTACCAAAACTGAACCATGAAGAAATAGAAAACTTGACCAGATCGATAAGTAATGAGATCAAAGCCATAGTAAAGAGTATCCTATCAAAGAAAAGCCCAATACTTGATGGCTTTACTGCTGAATTCTACCAAACACTTAAAAAAAAAACTAATACCAATTCTACTTAAACTCTTCAAAAAAAAAATAACGAAGAGGAGCGAATACTTCCAAACCCATTCTACAAGGCCATCATTACTCTGATACCAAAACCAGACAAGGACACAACAAGGCAAAAAAACAAAACAAAAACAAAAACAAAAACAAAAAAACTGCAGTCAAATATCACTCTATGGTGCTCAGAGGTTGCTTGTCTGACCGCTAGGGGGAGCTGCTGATACGGAGTTCTGGGCTCTCTCTGCAAGCTTGGAGGGCTGCTCCTGATGGAAGGCGCCTACTTGTGCCCTTGCTGAGGCCTCTAGCCAAGCTTTTTCCATCCCTGTCCACAAACTCGGCCCTTTCCCCTCCCATTGGTCCACTTGCGTTTCCTCTCTGCCCAAAATGGGCTCTTGAGCTTCCCCACAGTTCGTGCGTCTTGCCCACTGGCATGCATCTCCACATGATGCTGGTGGATAAGGGGATCTCTAACTGTGCACCCCTTTTCTGCCACCAGACCTCAAGGCAATGTGGTGGGCCTCTCTAGCCCCAGAAGATTCCACCGGGCGGAGGCTCCCACCAGGGGAATAGGAGTAGCTCAAGGAACTCCTGGATCAAGTTGAACTCCCTATTGAAGTGAGCGGTGGTGGGAGCAGCTGCTCTGATTCAGCCTGCAGGACACAGGGCATTCAGTTGCCATGGGAACCAGTACTTACGGAAATTGAGTCGCAGTGGTTCAGCACACTCCGATACTGCCTTTCTCTGGCAGAGCTGGGGGAAAGGCGCATTTACAGACCCCTGCTCTCCTGCGCCCCTCCACACCCTCGCAGTGGGCGCGGGCCCTCACTTGCTGCCAGACCCTGACATCAGGACCTCTGCCCCACGCCTTCCCACCCTGATGCCTGCGCCTTCAGCAGGTGGGACCCGCCACACAACTGTGGGTGAGAAGATCACACACTGAGGCTGCCCTGACAGCTTGGGCTGGCACTGAAAGGAGGCCACTCAGCACAGAGGACTCCAGTGGCTGCTATGGTAGCGGGGAAGGGGCCACGGTCTTCCTGTACAGCTCTCAAGCTGGTGGGGAGAGCACCAGTCCATCCTCCTCCTCTCCCAGCCTCTCCTGCAGCACCACGACTTTCCTCCTCTCTGAGCCACAGCCACTGCATGCTGTCCAAGGGAGGGTCAGCTGGGAGGGTGCTCCGCGTTGCACGAGGCAGGCTCAGTCACTCAGTGCAAGGTGCTTTGGCAGTTGCCATGGGGTGGGTTGAGCCAAAATTACTTCCAGGGATGCCAGGAGTGGAGGAGGTGCAGAGGAGGAGGCATCCAGCTGCAGGGATGCCGGCACTCTGGTCCCTCAGGGCACACCCCCATGGGAACAGAGTCCTGTGTCCCACTGCAGGCCTGGGGCACCCAGGTGGGGAAGGGGGAAAAAAAAACCCTTACCGTTTGTTTCTGCGGGCTCCAGAACTCTCTTGATTTGGTTCGTGCCAATTTCTCCCCTCTATCCTCCTCTCTTTCAGCTGCTCAGTTCCTGCTGGTGGTGTCCTGGACTCCACTGGTGTCAGTCCCTGTGGTCCACTCCCATTCGGCAGTCACCCTCTCCTCCCCTGAGTCCAACCGTCAGTTCCTCTGCTGGGAAGGTCCGGCAAGCCTGGACGCTAGTTGGCCATCTTGCAGAAGCTCTTCTAAATAGATATTTCTCAAAAGAAGACACACCTATAGCTAGTAGGTAAATGAAAAAAATGCTTGTCATCACTAATTAGAGAAATACAAATCAAAACCACAACGAGACGTATCATCTCATCCCAGGTAGAATGGCTTTTATCAAAAAGACAGAGAATAGCAGATGTTGGTGAAGATGTGGAGAAAAGGGCACCCTCATACACTGTTGCTGGGAATATAAATTAGGACAGCCACTATGGAAAACAGTTCAGAGGCGCACAAAAATCTAAAAATAGAACAAGTGTATGAACCAGAAATTCCACTACTAGGTATATATCCAAAAGAAAGGAAATCAACAGAAGCTGGGAATAGTAGAGGGTGGAGAAAGTTGATTAATGGGTATAAGTATACAGTTAGATATAAGAAAGAACACCTTGTGTTTAATAGCTCAGTAGAGTGACTGTAGTTAACATTAATTGATTGTACATTTTAAAATAGCTAGAAGAAAATAATTCAAATGTTCCTAGTATAAAGAAAAGATAAATATTTGTGGTGACAGATATCCCAATTACCCTGATTTGTTTATGTGAGAGTGTCAAATTATCACACAATTGTGTAATAGATGTACACAAATATGTACCACTGTTCTGTATTAATAAAAAATAAATAAATAATTTATAAAGTATATGATAGCCATAGAATGCACAATAAACACAGTACAAAATTGCACCTGAAAGCCATCATATTTGTTATTGTTTGATTTTGAACTACTTGGTAGTAGGAGGTGCTCCTTACAATTTTGGGTTGGCAAACATTTATTCCTTGATTGAACTCCTGTTGCAATAAGTGTTAAAAGTTCACTGTGCACTCCTGATGTCTGTGGCCACAAAAAAAGAAAAAAAGAAAGGAAGAGAAAGAAAGAAGAAAGAAAGAAAGAAAGAAAGAAAGAAAGAAAGAAAGAAAGAAAGAGAGGGAGGGAGGGAAGAAAAGAAGAAAAGTGTGACAAACTAGAAGTTTTAAAGAGGCCTGATAACAGAGAACAAGGTGTGGCTATTAGAAGACTCACCTTTACCCATCACCGGTGATGAGGATTAAGCCTCTTTCTCCATACCACCCACCACGACTACGACTGTCCTCACTCACTGATCCACCAATAATAGGTAAAATAATTATCTTACTTGTTTTTATTAATCTTTCTTAAATGTATGTATAGCTCCCATTTATTTCAATGTTTAATATTCAAAGTGTTTTGTTCTTTATTTACAAGTGTGGTGATGTTTTTGTGACCAGAACTATACCTTAGAAACTTAACTCATATTTATATCAATTAGCCTACGTGGCTTTGCTTAAAGTTGCAGTTTCCAAAAACTTATCGATGATGTTACGTGAGGTCTTACTGTACGCTCATTAAAGTCTGCTTCCAGAGGCCGCATTTTCCAAGTATTTCCAGCATGTGGCCCTGCTGGTACAGTAGAGTCTGGTGGCTAGAGAAAGCCCTTAAAGGACAAGATTGTGAGCACCAGTGGTGCAGATCTGGTGATAGGAGTAGAGGTCCAATAGAGCATAGGCTACAGCTCTGAATTTTATTTACTGGAAGATTTGCCAACATATTTGCTAAGAAATTTTTGGAAACCATGGAAGAATCACTCTTTAATTTTTTTATGATTCGTTTTTTTTCTCATTACTAAAAACAATTAAAATGTATAAATTAATGAATTAAAAATTTTTTTAATTTGTTATACTTTTTTGATCAAGTAATACTTCTAAGGTTTACTACATGGCACTACACTTTCAGTTCTTGAAAAAACAAAGTTGTCTTTGCTGTGATTTTTTTTCTATGATTTAAAAAACCTTTTAAGCAGTAGCAAAAAACAAAAAGGTGAGTGAGATTTCATAGGTAAAACTCTTGAATTGACTTTTCTGAATCTTCCTATTAGTTCCATGATAAATGAAGATTGTTTTTTTAAATGAAAAAAATCAATTCGCCTCCTCCAAACTATCTGTTCAACCTTCTGCACCCACTTTTGCTGTGTGTCCTGGTAGAGGTCTTTTTGTGAAGGACTGTCATACTAAAAAGAGAAAGAGATTGTTGAGATAAATTATTTATCTGGTTTTAGATAGCTCTTTCCCAGTAAAATCATGGTCCTTTGGTTCAGTGGTAAACTGAAATGATCCCCCCATGAATTCTGCACAATTTTCTGGGAGTTGCAGGTACCCCACTTGCATTGCCAAAGGCCACTGGATCCAGGTCTCACAAGAAAGGGATTCCTGGGATACCTGGTGTCAGATTGCTAGGCTTAGCCAACATGCACCTGTAGCTGCTTCACTCCTGCTATTGCCTATTCAAATTTACTTCTCATTTCAGAAACTTTCTTGGGCTTCTCTACTTTAACTCTGCAGAATGTCAGGTAAACTACCTCCTCATGCTGTGTTTTAGAATCTGCTAATATCAAATAAACGAAACCATTCCTCTGGGATTCAGAAGCCAGGGGGATACAACAGCTATAACTAAACAGCTGTCAATACCATGTTAAGTTTGTAAGGACAGAAGTTTCTTCTTGCTATTCTAGTCACCACTATGCACTCAGTACCTAGACATTCTACATTTGCAGAAGCAAAATGTCTAAGCACTTTCAAAAGCATTTACATGATTTCTTGATTTTCACAATATGATCCACACTGAGTCATTATTAGTTCTTTGATAAATTTGGCATGGAAAGGTGTGAAATGTGTCCTCAGGCGCTGGTATTGAAGTACTGTACTAATACTTGGCACAATGGAAGTAACGAGAATAGCAAGAGAATAGAGATTGATTTCATCAAAGGACACAGCCCTGCTAGATACTCTTTAAACTTGAATACGATGATTTTGAGGACTATGGGAAATGTCTTAATTTTAAGAAACATGTTGCTGCAAACAAAAGACCTAATTTTAGTCAAATCCTTGACATTAATTTCCTTTCTTTCAAAATGATTCTCACCATTTTGAATAACTTTCTATGTAAAAACTAATATTTATAGTTTTTAAAATTTATATTGAATCTCCATGTAGCACTTTTTTTCTATTTGATTTTGCAGTATATTCTATGATACTGTAATGGTATTTACAGGAGGTAAACTGTGATCTTATTAAAAGAGATATCACCTTCAGAAAGAACTAATAGAAACATGACTATTTCACAGCAATGTCTTATTTTAAAAAAACGCTTTAGTGCTGATAAAAGAAAAAAGCAAATACAGAAAGCACATGCTAAAAACACTATTTGTTATAAAACAGAGTCTCAGAATGGTCTAGGGTTTACCAGGGTTACGCAAAACAGATGGGAAATAATTGTCAACAGAACACTGAGTAAAAACATACAAGTCACCTGGTTCAATATTAATAGGCAATATTAACCAACTGTGGCCCCCAATGGAATATAATATAAATTATAAATGAATATAAGTATAAATAGTGATATGATATATGTCTATCAAGTTAGCTAACATTTGAACATATGAAATATGTGTTACAGAACAAATTCTGAATTTTAGTAGCCAAATGTCTACATCAATTCAAATATTACATTTTCCTTAGAGGTACAGAGATAGAGCCTAAATAATTCAAAATTAGGCAGAATAAGTATAGTGCCTGAGGCCCATGATAATTTCAGGGCCCATGAAAATATTTTAATTTCTTTTGAAATCAGAAGAAAAAACATGAAGGTTTAGTGTCAAAGAAAGTGCTATTCCTTTCTCACAACAGAAAAAGACGAAATTTTTTAGGGCTCACCAAAATCTCCTAAATTTTTACTAAAACAGAAAAAATGTTGAAGTAGTTAAGGTTATATCTAAAATAATTCTTAATGTTGATATCATCATAGTAGGAGGGTCCCACAAAAGTCAGCTTGCAGTCCCACCAACATTAAATGAATGCAAAGGGAGAAATTTTTTTTGTTTTAATTAGCAAATCTCAAAGCATTTTTGGATAATATTGCTTTGCGAGAATCATAGTTAGACAAAAGAAAACTCCATTGATCAGAAAAATGTGCCTACCTTCACACAGTGCTACAGAAAGTGTGGACCTGCCAAGAGAGTAATAGAGCAGCAGCCAACTTGGAAATCATGTTTACACTGGACGGTTTCTCTCCAGCGTCCTATGGCCCCTAGCCGCTGGGGTGCTCAGCTGTCTCTGGGGACTCGCGAGGGCTGGAATTCTCCAGAGGCTTTTTATATGATTGCAACACTAAATGTGTGTGGATTCTCATCCTACGTTACTGGAAATTACACAAAATTCAATATGCCCCCCTGCACTTTGAAACTAACCTCGACAGAAACAAACACTCTCCGGTCTCTTAACAGATTTTCAGCATGCTTAAATTTTAACCTGATTGAGTATGACTGTTTTGTTAAGTGTGCATAATTTTCAATTTGTTTGTTAATTTTATTTACAACCCTAATTTTCATAACATTTTTATTTGAAATAACTTTAAACTTTTAGAAAAGTTGAAAGAACTATATAAAGAATTCCAGAATACTTTTCACCCACATTTCCCAGTATTTCCTAAGAACAAGAAAATTCTTTTATAAAACCAGAGTACAAGGATCAAAGCTAGGAAATGAATGGGAATACGGTACTATTATTTAATTTATAGACTTTATGCAAATTATGACAATTATCCCAATAATATCCTTTACATAGATGGGTGGATGGATTCATAGAGAGATAGGTAGATAAAACTTTTCCAGGATCCAATGCAGGTTCATGTGTCACATTTAGTTGTAATGTCTCCTTAGTCTCCTTTATTCTAGAACAGTTCTTCAATTGGAATTTGTCTAATGTTTCTTTATGATTAGATTCATTTTTGGCAGCAATATCCGAGGGTGATGTTGTGTACCTCTCAGTGCATTATGTCAGGATATATTTCTACTTCTGCACACACAAAGAATAGTCTAAAAGACTTTCCCCCAGGAAATAGGAAATTAAAGTATCAGTTTATGCACAGACTCGGTGGCTTAAAGAACAGGAATTTATTTTCTCACAGTTCTGGAGGCTGGAAGTCCAAGGTCGAGATGTGGTTAGGTTTGGTTTCTTCTTGGGGCTCCTTGGCTTGCAGATAGCTACCTTCTTGCTGTGTCCTTACGTGGCCCTTTCTCTGTGTGCACACATCCCTGGTGTCTCTTCCTCTTCTCATAAGGACCCCAGTCATATTAGATCAGGGCTAACTCATATGACCTTATTTAACCTTAAGGAACTCTTTAACGGCCTTATTCCCAAACACAGTCACATTCTGAAGTGTACTGTTCAGAGTTCAGCATATGAGTTTGTGGGGACCACAATTCAGTCCATAACACTGAATGAAGCTCCTTTGCTCTATTCCCGCTGTTGTTCATTTTGTTTTATAAGAAAAGTTTCAGTGCCTGGGTATAATGAGCACTGTTGAAGAGCCTTTGCAGTAATTACAATTAATAAATACTTTATTTTGATTGAGCACCTTTCCTCTTTTCTGAGGAGTCAACGTTGCGATGAACAGCGGAGGCCTGTGCATGCATATATGTGGGAAGGAATGAAAGAGGGTTGAAATCTAGATTAATGTGCTCACTAGAGAAGCAAAGCAAACATTTACTCTACAAGTATTTAGTTCCTAATGTTTTTAACTTTTTAATTGCTTTGAATTTAATCATTTGTTCATTAACTTAATAATGTTATTTAATAAAATCAGTGTTACTAATAATTTCGTAAATACTTTTTGAACTTGTTATGTGCCGAGCATTGTGGTAGGTGTTGTAAGTACAACAGTAAATAAGATATAGAAGGAAAATATATATGGAAGATATTTCCTCCTTTATAGATCTTGCAGTCTAGTGATGATATGAACAGGCAAGTAAAATGCAGTGAGTGTTACAACATAGATAAGTGCAGTCCGGGAAGCAGAGCCTAGGGCTGGACGGGACCTGGGCAGGACTGGGTAGCCAGACACGGGCCTGACTTCAGCAGGGCAGCCTCTGTCCAAGAAATCAGACTCCAAGACCGCTGCTTTCTTACCTCTGCATTCCCCACCTAGTCACATCACCAACATAGCTAACCCAAGGGACAGTCAGGAGGACTGTAACTACTCTCTCCCTCAACCTCCCTCATGTCTGCACCCCCACCTACTGTATATCCAACCTGGTGCCATAGGCTGTAATACCAGCTTTGCTAATGGGCCTCTACAGGAATCATGACTCTACCTTTCTTTATTTAGTTTAAGTATACGTAACTTTTCTTATTTTCTTTACCATCAAGTATACTTTTTTAACAGCTCTCCAATCATTTTTTTCCTTCCATCCTTCCTTTCTCCCAATTTTTCTTCTTCCTTTCCTTCCATCTTTTTATTCTTAAAATTTTTTTGTAGTTCTTCATTACAAATATGATTTAGTTTGTGTATAGTCAAGTATAAAAAAGAAAAAATAATATGTCATCTCACCATTCAGAGATTATGCATGTTAAGGTTTTAATGTATTTCCTTTTGATCTTGTGTGTTGGAAATATGCTACAAAATTGGGGTTCTGCAGTACGTACAATTTCATGACACGCTTATATCACCTTCAGCTGTGCCGCCAGCATTTCTTACCATCACTCAGTACTTCTGCTTCATGACTGTCGTTTCAGTTGTTTCTATGTCTACTTGCATCTATGAAGTATTCTAACATGTGACTTTATTGAGTCTTTTGTTTGTTTTAACTTCTTAGTGGAGTTCTTCCTCTTTCCCAGCCCGATTGTGCTAAGCCAAGTCCTCCTTCCTCTGGCCCAGATCACCACAGAAATCTCTTAACTGGTCTAACCACAAGCTCTTCTTCACTCCTTTCTGCCAAGTGAACCTTCTAAAATGCAAACCTGACTATATCTTCCCAGCTTTATCCTTCAATGTCTACCCCCATGCCATTCTCTTCAAGATACAGTTTACCCTCCTGACCCTGATAAAAGTTTTTTCTCTACTTGGCTCCTCCAGACTCCTCTCTGGATCTGTCTGTCTCTCCTCCCGCCCTCAGCTTCAGTCTTTCGTGTTCTTACATCTCTGAGTCATTGTTCATACTATTCCCTCTGTCTGGAATACTTTTCACTTTTTTTGCATGACATAACCTCTGTATCCTTTAAAATTCAACCCAAGCAGCACCACTGCTTGGATACTTCCTGAAAGATTTCCTGAAAGGTCATTTTTTCAACCCTTTCAAGATCTCAAGGTCAGCTTTCTCCAGCCTAGGAACATTTCTATAGCTGACTATACCTTTTCCTAAGTGACTTCTTGGGTTTTGTTTTTTTTACCGTTAATAACAGAAGGTGAATCTGAATCCCAAGCACCTAACACATAGTGAATACTCAAGAAAAATCTGCTGAATAGAGTTAGTTTTTCACAGTCATTCTGGCTCGGAAGCCATGAGTTCCTGTGTCTGAGGCCAGCTTCCTTCTGTTGGCTCCCTCCTAACCTCTGCATGCCTGATGGGTGACTCACTAATTCCTAGACAATGTTATTTGTTGACATGGATATAAAGCCCTGTACACTTGTGGAATTTCCCAAGGCTTTCAGAATCTCCCTTTAAAATCCCTTTCCCCCAGCATTTACATCACAGATGCCTCCAGAGAAAAAGAATAACAGGGCATTGTTACCTTGAGGATAGATCAGCTATTGCCAAACATCTCCCTCAGGAGCTCCGCTGGTTTTAGGAGCCGCAAAAGAAGAAACCAAATGAGATTTGCTTTACAAATATGATGAAGTAAAATGTAACATGCACATTTTAATGTAGCAGACCTAGACATTAGTATGTATGTTAATAAGCTCCCACATTTGCAAAAGAGTTTGGAGCTTTCATATTCATCTGTCCTTGGGAAGAGAGATGCTAACCAGCTTACCTGAGGTCACATAGCTAGTCAATTATAGAATTGAAAAGGGGAACCTGGGTCCAGAGGGCTCCAGACTCCAGGTCCAGCAGGCCATAGTTCTCCGCCCCCACCCAGTCTCTCGGACAGCTTCAAGGGCGTACATCCAGCAAGCAGCACTTTTAAGCAAAGGGTCTATGAAATATTACTTTGGCGTAGAACATATCAAAGGAGAAGCTTAAGGTAAGATTTAAAATTACAAGAGGACATCCTTTCTGTTTCCCTGATCTTCTTTTTCATCCCAGTTCTGGTGACTCACCTCCTTTGCTTCAGGCATCTTGCTTGAGTGTTGTGGAGCATCTATCCTATGATGCCCATGCCTGGGGAAAATCCAGTACTAACGCGGATAAATCAAGCCCTTGCTAGAATGTCAGATCCACGAGGGCAGGAATTTTTCTATTTTATTCACTGATGTGTCCCAGGCTCCTATAATAGTACGTGGAACATAGTAGATGCTCTGGCGAATGAGTGAATTCTGTTGAACAAGAATGAGAGTTTGACCTCTAACCTCTCAAGGGACTCTCAGGCAACTCTGATCTGGCCCTTTGTCTGATTCCCTACCACACTCAGGACAGCTGGCCTGGAATCGCTGTCAGGTGTCGGGTGGTCTCCATCTGCAACTCTCCATCTCAACTCTTCGAGGCTGGACCTTGTCTCTGAGAACAATGCTAAACCCTGGCAGGTGCTTTTTATTTATATATATATGCGTGTGTGTGTGTGTGCACATGCATGTGTGTATGCATGCACACATATGTACACACATATGTATATAATCACTGTTTGAGAAATTGATACTTGTAAAATTATAAAGTCAGTTTTATAGGTGTATTTCTACCTAACAGATGCAATTTGGTTTAAATACACAGTAATACAAGTAATGCTTCTTTTTAAAAATCCAGAAAACCAATGTCTTAATCTACAACCTAGTGGCCTATCTGTTGATATCCTTTAACCAGAAAGCTCTTTCTGCTAAGTACCTAAATCAGAATTGTACAGAATTAAAGGCAAAGGAGGTAGATATTTTTAAATGCTCTTTCATCCAGGCGTGGTGAGTCCTCCCAGAGTCTACCTTCCTGTGAACAGTTGAGGGTCCCTCCCCCATTTCACCCCTGGCTATTTTGATGTTTGCAGTAACTGCATTTCATACTGTAGATAGTATTTTTAATAGGGGTGCATTTTATACAAAAATATTTGGAGAAAATGGCGACAAACTCTAAACAAAAGAAATAATTTTTAAATCATATAAAAACAAAACGTTCTTATCTAGTTTGAAATAATATTCTTCTATAGTTTCCTGGAGCTGTTCCTCCAGTGAGTGTCTCTCTTTTGTGTGCCTTCTTGAGTCACCCACCTCTGTCTTTGCCTATAAATTCTGATACCACACTTTTAGAATTAGAGGGCATGGCATCCAGTTCTAGGCATGTGCTGAAGAATAAAACTTATTAAATCAAAATGTCACAGAAATCATATTGCCATCTGATCTTTGACAAAGCAGACACTGGGGAAAAGAATCTCTATTCAATAAATGGTGCTGGGAAAACTGGATAGCCACATGCAGAAGACGGAAACCACCACTCACAAAAATTAATTCATAATGGATAACAGACTTAAACTCAAGGCATGAAACTATAAGAATTCTAGAAGAAAATGTTGGGAAAACTCTTATAGACATCAGCCTAGGCAAAACATTTATGAAGAAGACCCCCAAAGCAATCACAGCAACAACAAAAATAAATAAATGGGACCTGATAAAATTAAAAAGCTTCTGCACAGCCAAGGACACAATCAATAGAGCAAATAGACAACCTACAGATGGGAGAAAATATCTGCATGCTATACATCCAATAAAGGGCTGATAACTAGAATCTCCAAAGAACTCAAGCAAATCAACAAGAAAAAAATCAAACAACTCCATTAAAAAAATGGACAAAAGATATGAATAGAAGCTTTTCCAAAAGAAGATAGACAAATGGCCAACAAACATGGAAAAATGCTGAACATCCGTAATCATCAGAGAAATGAAAATCAAAACCATAATGAGGTATCACCTAACTCCAGTAAGAATGGCTCTTATCATAAAGTCCCAAAACAACAGATGCTGGTGTGGATGTGGAGAGAAGGGGGAAGATCCAACAGATCCCAAGAGAGGACAGTGAAGGTAGAAGATGGAGGATACAGTAAGGAGGATCATGTTCATGCATATCCGTTCATGCAAAGCTATGAGCAGTAGTGTATTAGTAAGACAGCTCTCAAATATTAAAAAAAAAACCCAGATTTGTAGCATTTGCTGATTTCTGTAGTGTTAACAATCCCACTATGGCCAAATTTATGCTACCAACAGCTAGTCACTGACTTTCAAAATTCTGGACAATTTAACAATCCATTCTTGTAAGCCCATATGAGCTTACATGAGCACAGCAATGATGGTAAGTGAGGTTGAGAAGCTCTCACTGACCAAGGATGATCTCCTATGGGACGCTTGGGGTGGTGATTCTTCAGTTACAGAATACTTTTTCTGGGGTTTTCTTTTCTTTTAATGAAATTCTATGTTTTACTTTATGAAGTTGGTATTCATATCCTTTAACTCAAGAGGAGTTTTTCAAGTGGAAGATTGGATAAATTGAAGTAGGTCACTTCTCAAGTGCCAGGCACCTTTGTTTGCAAGTTGAAATGACAATTACTATCCTTCAGTGAATCTGGCCACTCTGAGATGGGAGCAGTAAGAGAGAGAGGAATGAAATATCAGTGAAATCATATCCTGTTCTTATTCTGCCCTGGGGCCTTACTCACCCCCCCGTTTTGCATCTCAGACCTTGGCTTTTCTGTGAAATGAATGTTCTTTGGCCCTAGCTTCCTGGAAAATTGGAAGCTAGCCTCTAAAGTAAGCTAATATCATCCACAGGCCAGGCAAAAAGAAAACGAAGAAACATGTGGCACACGGAAGTTGTCTTTGAGAAATTGTTTTCCATAGCATATTTGCATAAATTTGTCATGGGCTTTCCATTTCAATAGAAGGGGAAAAACAGCATGACCTTGAGTTCACTGGCATCCTGTTGCCCTTTGCAGCCAAGGTCAGACTGTGTCTCACATTTCTTCTTTTCTGCTTCTCTTAGTGGACTAAAGACTGCAGATCTGAGGCTACATATGATTGTATTCAAAATTGTGCTATGAGTGAGCAGCTTGAATTGTGCAATAACATTTCATTTGGCTAATATTTCAGTTTGTTGAGTCTTAAGGCTGGCAAAGAGCTATAGACCATGAAGCAGCCTTTTCTGAATCAGTGCACGTGAGAAAGAAATCATAGCTAAAGGCTCAGCACAGCAGATACTCTTGGCACTACCGTCTGACTCCACGCTTTATTCTAGGGTGTAGACACCTCTCCACACTTAATTCCATGGCATTGCTTCCTATAAATTCAGCAGAAATCTCAGACCTTCAGGAGTATATCCCAAGACACCATAATGAACAGCAAGCACTTGGTGTTCAGCCTTTTCCTGCCCTAACTGTGAAAGTGTCCCATCAGGAAATAACAGTAGCTATCAGCCTATTAATTCATGAACAATTTGATGCCTCCTACGTGATAAGTGTAAGTTGAGAAATGAATTTCCTGCTGCTGAAATTCCAACACCTTAAAAAGTCTTCAATGATCAAATATGTTTATTCTTTGTATTAATAATGGGAAAAAAAGATTTTTTAAAACCAATCAATTTAAGTGTCTTGGTAAATGTCAACTTGGTGGGTTAGGATCCTAAGCCATCAACATTGGGTCTACCTAGTGTTGCAGTTTTTTAAGCATCCACGGAAGAATCAAGAAAGGCAGGACCGTGATTCATTTTTCCTAATCATGTTCCGTTGTTCTAAAGTTATCATAAAATGACTTTAATTAAAATGCTAATATTAATTAAAGTTAACGAATTTCTCATATGAGGTCTTAACCATTGAAATGTATTGCCTACATTCCATTTCCTTTCTTTCCCAAGAACATCCTATTTCAATTCATTAAGCACCGTTGCCTTCCCAGCACTCATAAAATGAACCCTGTGTGTAGATAAAAACATAAAGAAAAAATAAATAATTCTTGTTTCAAAAAAGCAAAAATTCCTCTGGTGGGGTATCAAAATGAGCACAAATTAAAATACATTATAATAATAATACTCAGCTTCTTCCCCAAATTCATCTCTTCAGTCACCTGTTGGAGGATACCTTTTCAGGATTCTCTCCTATGTGCTCCAACAGGCCCATATCTACCAAATGTGGACAGCTGAGGAAGAATTCAAAGACAGGCCCAAATTTCTCTTTCTAAATATTTAAAGTTTTTTAAACCAGTTATCAAAATGTTAAATAGAATGAGTCCTATCTTTCTACCTTGACAAATATATAATCATGTGTCACATAATGACGTTTTAATCAATGATAGATCACATATACAATGGTGGGCCCATACATTATAATATCATAGTTTTACTTTACCTTTTTGTATGTTTAGATATATTTAGATACACAAATACTTACCATTGTGTTACAATTGCCTACAGTACTCAGTACAGTAACATGCTATACAGGTTGTAGCCTAGGAGAAATAGGATACACCACATAGCCTAGGTGTGTAGTAGGCTATACAATCTAGGTTTGTGTAAGTGCACTCTGATGTTCATACAAGGAGGAATAACCTAATAACACATTTCTCAGAAGGTACCTCCTCCATTGTTATGCAATCCATAACTATGTATCAATAACATTTTAAAAATATGTAAAGCTACGGATTCTGTATGATGAGAGTCAGTAAAATGTCAGAGATAATTAAGTTTGTTATTCCACATCTGGGTGTTCTGTTATTGTACAGGCAGGCTATATTTGGATGCATAAAATAAAGTCATACGTAATTTATGATTTATTCCATATATATCATATAAAATGTATTTTACTTGATTTCATTTCAGCAAAATCAGTCATTAAGTTTTCATGATTGACATTTTTAGATAATTTTTGTTCTGTAGACAGAAATGCCAAATTAGATATTACTTGAATCACTTAATTATTAGATTTCTTTATTATTAATTTAAGTTTGGAGAAGTTTCATTCTGCTAATGCAGGGACAGTAAGATTCCTAAAACATTACTTGGAGGCAGAAACAAACCATAAATTTTACGTCATGTTCACACATGATAATGGGTCACTTTTGGCAAATTACCTAGACACTGAGCTTTCAGAATACGTAAGTAACACACGACGGACTGATTCCTTAGGGCTGTGCTTATTAACTGGTCTTAGAATGAGAGGATGGGGAAATTGTTGGCAATAAGGGTACCTGACCTTTGACTTTCAGTAAGCTCCTTAAGCCAAGTGCCCTGTGAAAATACTTGGGTTTTGGTTTTTTTTGTTTTTACATACTCCTAGCTCCTCATAGGCATTCCAGAGCCTAAGAGAATGGAAGGGAGCCCAACCACCTTCATCACTCATCAGCCTCCTCAGTATGTCAGTCTGGGATGCTTACCCTTGGGACTGACCTTTGTTAGTCAAGAGAGTGGATGTTTAGGGTTAGGAATGTTTAGGATGTTAAGGGTCATTTGGTGTCCACACTGGGCTCTGGTTCCTCATGTGGCAGAGGTTCCCGTGTGTTCTCTGGTGCATTTATGTTTTGCGTGGTTGTTACAGTGAGGCCTTCTGAAACTTAGGCTCGGGATAGGGGGACCTTGTTTCTTGAGTCTGAGGGCAGTACTGGACCCCGTATGGAATTGACCATACATGATGCATTATTTTTTCTTTCTCTATTCTATCCTTTAGAATTTAAGCTCTTTAAGAACAAGGAGAGCATTTTATCCCTTTTTATCCCTAGTTCCTTACATATATAATTCCTGGCATAAACATTGGGTTATGACCATCTGTTGACATCCCTGTCTGTTCAAGCCACAGATTGTGGCTTTTGTGAAGGAAGGAATAGATGTTCTGATTCCTGAATCTCAGTGCCTCACTCAGTCCTGGAAACATGTCTGCTGCTTGATAAATAAGTCCATCGGTTGAGCATATGTGTAACTGCAGAATTGCACTGAGCAAGAGGTGAGACAGTGCAGTCCCTTCCCACATGGCCTGAATGTTAGTTTGACAAACATTCAAAAGAGACAAGAAGAAAATATAGAACCAGAGGGTGTTGGAAACCAACGTAGCTCCTAGTCTCCATTCCTTCATTTTAGCTACTTTAATTTTATTTCCTGTTTTAAAGTCTTCATTCCTAAATCTTGGACCACCAGTTGGACAAACCCTCAAAGTTAGCTAAGGAACTTCAAGTCCCTTGGACATGCTTCTCTTTTCCGCCTCTCAGGCATCTTTTATTATTTTATTTTCTTTTTCTTACCATTCTCAGTGTCTTCCCTTCTTTTTGAACTCATGATCTATCCTTCATCTGCTTCTCTGCTGGGTGCCACAGAGGTGGAGCAGCAGGGAGAGAAAAGGGTTGTCGTGGAGTTTTACACACTGCTAAGACTACCAGTTTTGTTTCTTTTCTCCACTCTCTCCTTCCAGGGAAGTGACAGGACTCTGGAAGCATGGCTATCCTCTGTACTTAAGAGACTAGCAAGCACTGGTTTAACCAACCTTAGCAAAGATTTCTGTGCCACAGAATGGATGAAACCTCTGTAGTCCTGCACTTCAAATGACCATGGCAATGTTTGTCCTTTTATGGAAAATCAATGTAAGCCAAAGTCCAAAGGGACACCCTGGAATGTTTTGCTCTGCGTAAATCCTTCAGAACCTTTGTACTTTTAGGCAGTGTGGTCAGGGAGCCACAATAATGACTCAGATTGAATAGTTTTGTCCTCTTGGTGGAATGAAAGCATAGGATCAAACCTAATCTGATTCAAAGAAAGTAATATAAATTTTCTTGCACATTCAATTTTATGGAGCAAAATTCAGACCCATCATCCAATGTTTGTTTCTTTTAATTCTTTTGTTTTTTATTTTTTTTTCTTTTTTGAGACAGAGTCTCACTCTGTCGCCTAGAGTGCCATGGTGTCAGCCTAGCTCACAGCAACCTCAAACTCCTGGGCTCAAGTGATCCTCCTGCCTCAGCCTCCCGAGTAGCTGGGACTACAGGCGTGCACCACCATCCCCAGCTAATTTTTACTATTTTTAGTAGAGACAGGGTCTTGCTCTTGCTCAGGCTGGTCTCAAACTCCTGAGCTCAAGCTATCCTCCTGCCTCAGCCTCCCAGAGGGCTAGGATTACAGGCATGAGCCACCATGCTTGGCCTACCACCCAATGTTTGAAGGTTCAAGGAAGTGATGTGAAGGAAAGCAGAGATTGAACTTTTATGAGAGCATGTTGAGAACTCAAAATTTAAATTTAGCCACTGACTTTGCTTTTGTTCCAAGTGTAATTGTCACAGGCATGCAATAAAACTAACAGTCTGTATCTCACAAAGCTTTGCCTATTTTCCATCTATTTTTATGATGGATATTTATGCAAGATAGAGAAAAAAATGACTACAAAGATGTGACAGAAAAGGACTCCACCACAGATAAATATATTATTCAAAAATTTCTCTGTAGTCCAAAGATTTTGTATTTGTATCCAATGAACAATTTATGTATGATATTGAATTTAACAAAATTCTGCAATGGAAACAGAGAATGTGGTTATTTTTGTTAGCTTATGGGATTCATCTTTGTCCTGATTCAAAGAATACTTCAGGCTCAAAGGTAGAGTTCTCAGAAGGGTATTGCCTCAGTGGTGGGGGTCAAATTAATCCAAGCTTTAAGGGTATCATGGATCCACAGTTAGAAACAATCCTAGAAAGGATCAAACTGATAGCAGGTAACCTAACTGCTGCATCCTAAGTTTTACCCCTACATTGTACCTTCAATACCGTAAGAGTTATCTTGTTAAAATACAAATACAACCATGTCACTCATTCATGTCTAAAGAAAGTTTCTCTTTTACCTACAGTGTAAGGTCTAAAATTCTTAGTATAGCAGATGCCTTGGTTTCCTAATCTGTGAAATGGGTATATTTTGAGTATTTCCTGGGTTACTGTAAGGAGATTTTACACATACACACGCATACACACACACGTGCGTGAACAATCTCAGCCCTGTTTTAGAAGTGAAAATATACAAAATAGCATGTTTTTATTATATGCTAGTGATTATTAATAATTATAATCGTCATGTTGGTGCTATTGTTATTTTTGTGCTTTCACTGACAGTCTGGTGGGTTACTAAGACATTTAGCAAAAACATTTTGGTGAAAATAAGCAAAGAATGTTGAAATTAAAATACAAGCACTTCAAGTGATTTTTCGAAAAATTAACACAGTAGGAAGTGGGGTGCCAGTGGAAAGGTATTATGGTTTCCCTTTTTTAAAAATTAATCATTTTCCTTTTGCACCCACCATGAGCAACATTCTTAGTTCAGGATAATAATTAGTAAGTGTGGCCCAACTGACCAAAGGCCCAAAAGAAATTTTGCTAAGTCAACCAATGCTGGTGGCATGTTAATCTTTTAACTCTGCTGAGAACACTGTTAAGCTGTGGCCCCTTATCAGCAAGAGCATCAGAAGCTGGCATTCCTTCCGGGAAAAGCTCAGATTGCACAGCAAGTTACTGTAGCTCCCTATTGTGCAAACTTTCAGGGGGTGGTGAAATTAAAATGGAATGTGCTTCAACTTTTATTTGCGACTGATAATTTTTAGCAGGTAATGTCTATAAACCAGGAACTTATGATATAGGCACGGTCTTGATCAATATAACAAAACCATTGACAGGATATTTTTATCCCTGGAAGTTCTTTTTTGTATCTTGTACATCAAGCATTCAGTTTTACACAGTTACTCATGTATATGAGATACAAAAGTATCACCCAGAATAACACTTAAGCTAAAAATATGTGATGTATTGTGACATTTTTTTTTTAATTCTATCCTATTGTATTTTATTCCATTATGTTTTCAAATACTGGTTACAAACCAGTAAATTGATTTAATGACCCACTAGTGGATCATGACTTGTAGTTTAAAGTATTGCTCTAATCTCTTGATGACAGAACTGGGTTTTAACAGTTCATGATGGAGTCTCCCTTCTTATTAATAACATCCAAGATACTCTGAGAGCCACCAGAGGTAAAATGCTTAGACCTTCACATACCCTATCATCTGCCTTCACTCTTAATACCAGATTCTGACCTAGTGCTGGGAGTCTCTGGGGACTTCATGGGGTGAAGCATTTGGGAATGATGGCACAATAAGCAGGAGGGTTTCTGGGCTGTTGGGACCCTGAGGGACACCCCTTGTCATCACCTCTACATTTCTATTTGGTTCCTAGGACAAATTGGATTGAAGATTTTTAAAAAATGCATTGTTTTCTAGGAGGCTGAAAAAAAAAACTAAAATATACTCCACAGACTTAATTAAGATTATTTTACCTGGTTTCTTCTTCCCTAATTGCTTCTTTTCTTGTCTAGAGAAAGAATGGCTTTAGGTTAATGGGCTTCTGAGTCAGTCTTGGGTTTGATTTTAATTCTACCTGTAAGATTTTGTATGACAGTTTCTTCTTCTATAAAATAAGAATCATGATACCAACCTCTTAGCATTCGTGAAATTATTAACAATGACATTATACTGAAAAACTGAGGCACTGCATCTGATCAAGAATTGGAAACTAATAAACAAATGTTACTTTCTTTCCCTTCCCTTGGTGCATTCTTCCTGGAGCATATATTCAATCAGCAGTGGTCACAGTCTCTGAACTAGCAAGGAACCCACTAGCAAACCACAGACAAGCACCTTACAGACAAGAATTTTTCCTCAGCAGGACCACAACTCAAAGCTGGGATGCTACAGCCTACAAAGAAAAATATCGCAATAAATATAAACCACATTTTTCAGAAAAATCAGATAAAATCCCAATAAAACATGTCAACCACTATATTCATAATACTATGAAAAATTCAAAGGATCTAGCAATGGAAAAGCTGTCTCAACTCTTTCTTTGGTGAAAAAAGTTAGAAGAAATAAATAGTATGTAACCATGTCAACTATTTCTTCACCAAGTCAGACACAACAAGGGGATTGTACCACTGTCCAGTTTTGTGTAAGTAGCAGCAAAATTCGAAAGCAAAGAAGTCACTAAGCATAAACAGGAGTTACAACTAACAAGTCTTAATTATCAATGGTGTTGGCTAATCTGTCTTCTATTCTGTAATTCAAAGCATGATATCTCAACCCCCATCAGCTCTATCTCTAAAATCTGTTGTAATTATTTGTTTATCTTTCCAATCTGTTTCTCTATAGGAGCAAACTTTATGCTAGGAGTGATGTCAGCAAAGTCCTCAAGGCAAGTCAGGGTAAAGTAGAGCCATACCACTTACCAAGTCACAAGAATGTCAGTGCTCAGCACAGAGCAGCCACTCTAGATTTTGCAGGTATATGAGATTGTATTAGTCAAATCTGAAAGACACTTTAAGAATTGCAGGGTAGAATGGAATTCAGTAAGCTGAGCTTCTATTTTGGAGATAACTACATTGGGTTAAACAATTGCATGGGTTTACAACGCATGTGCATAACACTGGCATCAGCACTTGTTAAAAGCAGAAGGAATTTGTTTGTCATAGTAGGTTTCATAACACTGGTGTTCTTGACAATTTCAAAAACTTAGTATGGGGCTTTCACGAATTAAATCACAGAAAGTGATGTATTTGGAAAGGGGGAAAAAAACTACTTCCTTTCTGAAAGGAAACAGAATAATTTTTATTAAACCAGTTCTAGGAGTCATGGAGATAATTCTATACATAATGGGCTGATTCTTGATATGTCTCATCTTTTTGGGGGGCTGTTACTATAGATAAATCAAAATTTTACTCTTCCTTAGTATTCACTCATGTCAATCCTTTGGGATGGGCCCGACAACCATTATAAGCTAATATTGTCTATTGTTCTTTAGTTGCAAGAAATAAAGGATAAATTTGGACAGCCAGATGTTAATGCCCAAGGCAGGGAGATAGTCATTTCTTGGATTGCTTAAACAAAAAACACTTATTTCACTGTTCTTGAGGCTGGGAAATCCAAGATTAAGGTGCTGGCAGATTCCATGTCTGGTGCAGGCACTCCTCCTAGTTTGCAGATGAGCATCTTTTTGCTGTGCCCTCAAAATAGAGAGAG
>CM052449.1:14595297-14611510 GCA_028533085.1 Varecia variegata | reverse complement strand
TGGGTGGTGTTGGTTCCTGCAGGGCAATCCCTGCCCTTCCAAGAGCTGAAAATGCAAAAGAGGACAGTTGGTTTCTGGGTCACCTGCAAAGGGCTTAATGTGTTTGAGTAATTCCTATGAGAGTTCTATTTATTTATGTATTTATTTATTTCTCAAAGCTTGTATTTTGTTATTTTACATGATTTTATTTAAAACTGTGACTGTGTTTCATCAAACATAGCTCAGTCCTGATAATTATTTAATGTGAAGATGATGGGTTTGTGAAGTCTTATTAAACTAATATTTAGTGGGAGGCCATCCATGTCAACCACTGTGCTAAGGTGGGGTGGGAAGTGGGGGATCCAAGCAATTAGTGACATCAATGTTAGGGTAAGGGAATGTGTGTGCATGTCTATTTTTGTACTTTTAAAAGAATGTCAGTTTTTATTTATTGAAATTATCTCATGTTATATAGTCAACATTTTTATGTTGAAGCTTCCCTTGGACATTTTATGTCTTCCTTGTAGGGCATACTGCCTTGTTTAATGTTCCTTACACAGTGTTTCTCTTTGCCTTGTAACTGAGAAGTTACAATTACTCTTACATTTTTATAAATGACGTGAAAATAAAATTTTTTTAAAAAACAACGTGCATGGGTTTTGTTTGATTTTTTTTTTTTTTTTTGACCTTTCCTTCCTCCTAGGTGCCCAAGTTGTGGTACAGTTAGACTGTGGTTTATATCTTATTCTGTGCCTGCTTCTGGCTGGTACTTTTCCTTATATTTTTCTTACTAAAAAAGATTAGTTAATGCTCTAAGAAAGTACACACACACACTTCCCCCAATACCTTGATAATTCTAGTTTATATAAAATATTAGTTTTTCACACAGATCAATTTGTCATTCAAATTAGTTCTTTACAAACTTAAGAATTTTATGAACATTTTAACAAGAGCCCCTACTAAATACTTCGGTAAGTGGTTTTTCAAGCAATTATGCAATTGTTTACCTTTTAATGAGGGTCAGGAGCAAATGGTGGAAAAGTGGATTCTTCCTCAGAACTCAAAAAGTATGTGGTTTTTAAAATAATAGTCATAATTACCTACAGTGATAAATATATACTGCACAGTAAAATATATGACGACAGTAACACAAAGGACAGGGAGATAAATGAATATATAACATTTCTTCAATTGTTAGAGAAAGTGTTAAGGAAAATTGTAATGTATCAAGAACATACGTTATAACTTGTAGGGCATCTACTAAAAAAAAAAATGCAAGATTTTGGTCTTGACAATCCAAAAAGGATATAAAATGGAATAAAAGAAAATACCTGAATAATACAAAAGAAGGCAGGAATTAAAGAATAAAGATACAACACAGAAAATGGGACAGGGAGAAGTGAAAAATCTTGAACTCCTGGCCTCAAAGACTTCTCCTGCCTCAGCCTCCCAAAGTGCTGGGATTATAGGCATGAGCCACCATGCCCGGCCAAGAAATGAAAAATCTTTATAAAAGAATTCCTGATAGTATGAGTACAGTCTTTCCCTTCCTGAAGGTGAAGCTTAATTCCTCTTCCCACATTAGTGTGGGCTAGACGTAGTGACTTATTTTAAATAACTATCAAAAAGGAAAAATAAAAGCTGTATATGGAGAAATTTGGCAGACACAGCTTTAAGGAAGTGATCAAAATTATTATCACCAGTTATGGTACGTGAATACTATACACCCCCAGATGGAATGTGATGGGAAGGGCACCTCAGCTCCATTTATGTTCTTTGGCAAAATCCCAAACTCCAGAATAATCATGAGTAGGACATCATACAAATCCAAATTGAGGCACATTCTACAAAATGCCTAACAAGTAATCCTCAGAACCGTCAAGGTCATGAGAAACAAGACAAACTAAGAAACTGTCACAGATCAGAGGAGACAAAGGAGACATGAGGACTAAATGTGATGTGGTATACTTGCTTGGATCCAGGAATGGAAAAAAGAAATAACTGCAAAAGTGGGGAAATCTGAGAAAAGGCTAGAGTTTAGTTAATAACAATGTATCCATGTTCATTTTCTAGTTTGGAGAAATGTACTGCAATTAAGTAAGATGCCAAAATTTAGTACTCTCTGTATTATTTATATAAATATTTTGTAAATGTAAAATATTATATAAATATTTTGTAAATGTAAAATTCTAAATTAAAAAGTTTATTTTTAAAAAGACGGGGCAAATAGAATAGCAAGATAGTAGACAAATACCATTATATTAAAAATTATAGTAAATTTAAATGGAAGAAGCACTCCTATTAAAAGTCAGATTACCAGATTGTATAAATATTAATAAGACATTTATGCTTCTTAAAAGAGACATAATTTAAATTATAGCTAGATAGAAGGAATAAGTTCTAGTGTTCTATACCACTGTATGATGACTATAGTTAACAATAATATTTTATAAATTTCAAACAGCTAGAAGGAGGCCATTAAATGTTCCTAACACAAAAAATGATAAATGTTTGATACGATGGATATACTAGTACCCTGATTTGATCAGTATACATTATATGTATGCAAATATCACTGCATATGCCATACATAAGTATAATTATTCTATGTCAATTGAAAAGATGAAATAAGAAAAGTAAAAAAAAAATGGCCCCAGATAGCTTGAAATTTAAAGAATTACAAGTGTCATATCATGTAAAAACTAAGTGAAATATACCTGACAGGAATATATTATTATATCGATTAGTTATTAATAATGACTAACATATGATTAATATAAATTATTAGTATATTTTTAATAATTTATTATATAAGGCCTAAATAATATATCACGCCTTAAGGAATAAGTGGTCTTAAAGATAAATAAGGCTGAGTCAAAATAAAAAGGAGCAAAACAAGTCTACAAGAGAGAAAACAATCCTGTTTTATGAACTTAACATATTATCAAAAAAAGCAAAATGGAGAGACGAGCAACAGACAAATACATAATCCTAGTTAAAGATTCTAACAAACTCTTTCAATACTCAATATGCAAAACAGGAAACATTCAGTAATAATATAGAAGAGTGAAACAACGTAATCAACCAGCTTGGCCTGACTTACATATATAAACACTTTACCCAGCAATTGCATAAATCTCATTTGTTTTTCCAGTGCCACAGGGAACATTTTCTAATACAGATGCTATATGGACCATAAAGAATGTATCAACATATTGCAAAATTTTGAAAAGTTACAGAAGACATTTTCTGATCAAAATTTTACCAACGATTTCTAACTATCATAGTTGAACTATACATCCATACACTCTGTGTGACGTGTTTGCTGTGGTTTATAACTCATCTCCCAAGTTCCTAAATTTTACTTGCATAATACTAGAGTTGTCATGCTGTTTTCATGTCCGATATAGCCATCTAGTGTGACAAATATGTTTCCATGGAGATGTTTCCTCATTTCCTACATTTTTTTCCTGACGTATCCTTTAGTGATTTTGGCACTGTTGTATTTTTTGACTTACATGATATGGCCACAGCGTAATTTAATTACTCAATACTACTTCCACAAAAGTTTAAAAAACAATCTTATGGTGCTCAGTTTTAATTAAAATAAATACAAATAATTGGAGATTACTGAAATCATCAAGATGTCCTTACTACAGTAAGAGCGGAAAAGACTAGCTATGTTGCAGAAGGAAGTATGCAAGTTTAGTATCAAAGAAATATTTCATGTTTCGAGTTTTGGCTTTATCTACTATTCATCTTTGCAAAACTGATCATAGTCCCTTGTATGTTGTATGTGTCTAATAAATGTCTGTTGAATTTAATATCCACCATCCTCATTTTCTGTACATACTTTGAACCTGTAAATTACCATGGCCTTCCCACCCTCCTTATGGTAAATAGTAATGAAAACCTCTCACAAATCCACTTGATAAAACTTGTATTAGGTGTCCCTGTTGCTCCTAATAGCTTAGTTTATTATGGTATTTACCAGCCTCTTCTAAATGCTTCTATTTGTATATTCATCTCCCCTATTGCATTGAGAGAGTGTAGCAGAGCATGTCTTAATCCACCACCCATAATTTCATCTCTACATTACAAATGCTGAGAAAAATGATCAATAAAAATGCTTAAACTAATGAAGAAAGAAAGGAATTTATTATAATTCAAGTATAAGTGCCCTTCTGGTTAAAAAGATATGCAGTATTTGGAGTCAGCAAGAAAAAACTAACTCAAATTGTCACAATGAAAATGGAAATTATTCCATTTCTCTCTGAAACTGATGAGTACATGAGATAAGGCTGGACCCTGGAGATCAATCATTCTCCTCAGCAATCAGTTCCTCTCCAGGTCTGGCTGCTCTTCTCTGTGCTGGCTTTATTTTAGGCAGGCTCTTCTCAAGCATTGACAAAGCTCCAAGCTTCTGTTTTAACAGTTGTAACCAAACAAGAAACAAGGGCCTGTTTTTGCCACCATTTCCTGTCAAAATGGGCTTCAGAGAATTTTTCAGACTTGGCCAGGCTTAGGTAACTTGCCCACTCCTGAGCCTGTTGGGGTCACTGGGGGTTGTACCCAGACAGGAAGGTTTGGACAGTACTGCTTTGGGTAGTCAGCTCACTCGTGAGGCTTGGGAGTAGGGTCACCCTACCTGAATTACCCATAGTGGGAGGACAGAGAAGGTTTCCAAAGGAAAACCAGGCTTCTATTATCAGAAGGGGTAAGGAGCTCAAACCAGGTAGAAATGACAAACATACAAGAGATCAGACCAGGTGGATGATTTTAGTATTAGCAGGAGGCTGTCCAGAACTTTATTCTCCTTAGAACTTAAGAAAACAGAAAATACTTTGCTGTAATGATGTCCAAATCTAACTCAAAATATTGGCATAAGCAAATCCTCAGGGAAAATGGAGCATCAAAAAATTTACAATAGTAGCCAAAGGAATAAAACATTCCTAAGTAGCCAGTGTCATATTTGTAGAATGAGCCATAACTTTATGTCTAAAACTTGTGTAATAAATAAACCTCAGTTGCTTACAAAATGAAGAACAGAAGGCGATTGACCATTGAATTATTGTGAAAGCTTTGATAGAAGCCAAAGTTAGTACCTTAGGGTAACAAACCGCATTAACATGACAATTACAATTAATGATGCTGCTATTGTAATTGCTCTGGGGCTCCAGGAACTACACCCATACAAGATGGTGAACTTAATCAATAAATGTTATGTGTGTTCTAACTGCTTGATCAGCTGTTCCCCATCTTTCTTCCTCTCTTGGGACCTCCCTGTTGCCTGATACACAATATTGACATTAGGCCAATTAGTAACCCCACAATGGTCTATAATTGATCAAATAAGAGAAAGAGTCACATGTCTTTCACTTTCAATCAAAAGTTAGGAAGGATTAAGCTTCGTGAGAAAGGCATATGGAAAGCCAAATTTGGCAGAAAGCCGAGCCTCTTGCATCAAAGAGTTAGCCAAGACGTGAGAGCAAAGGAGAAAATTAAAGGTGCTGCTCCAGTGAACACAGGAAGGATAAGAAAGCAAAACAATCTTTATTGCTGATATGGAAAAAGTTTTAGTGGTCTGGAGAGAAGATCAAATCAGGGACAACATTCCATTAAGCCAAAACCTAATCCAGAGCAAGGCCCTAATTTTCTTCAATTCTGTGAAGAAAGAGAGAGGTGAAGAAGCTGCAGAAGAAAAGTTGGAAACCAGCAGAGATTGATTCATGAGGTTTAAGGAAAGAAGCCATGTCCATAACATAAAAGTTCAAGGAAGGTGAAGCTGCATCAAATTATCCAAAAGATCCAGCTCAGACAAGTGATGAGGGGGCTACACTAAACAACAGAGTTTCAGTGTGGACAAAACAGCCTTCTATTGGAAGAAGATGCCATTTAGGACTTTCATAGCTAGAGAGATGAAGTCAATGCCTATCTTCAAAGCTTCAAAGGACTGGCTGATTTTCTTATTAGGGGCTACTACAGTTAGTGACATGACATTGAAACCAAGGTGAATTTACCATTTTGAAAATACTAGGGCCCTTAAGCATGATGCTAAATCTACTCTGGCGGTGCTCTATAATTGGAACAACAAAGCCTGAATGACAGCACATCTGTTTATAGCACGGTTTACTGAATGTTTTAAGCCCACTGTTGAGGCCTATTGCTCAGAAAAAAGATTCCTGTTAAAATATGACTGCTCATCGACAATGCTTCTGGTCACCAAAGAGCTTTGATGGCGATGTACAAGGAGATGAATGTTGTTTTCATGCCTGCTAATACAACATCCATTCTGCAGCACATGGATCAAAGAGTAATTTGAATTTTAAGTTTTATTATTTAAGAAATACATTTTGTAAGGCTATCTCCACCACAGATAGTGATTTCTCTGATGGATCTGGGCAAAATCAATTAAAAACCTCGAAAGGATTCATCATTCTAGATGTCATTAAGGACATCCATAATTGATGGGAGGAGATCAAAATGTCAACATTAACAGGAGTTGGGAAGTTGACTCAAACCCTTATGGATGACTTTGAAGAGTTTAAGACTTCAGTGGAGGAAGTAACTTTAGGTGTAGTGGAAGTAGCAAGAGAACTAGAATTAGAAGATGGGACTGAATTGCTGGAATCTCATGAAATAACTTGAATGGATGAGGAGTTACTTCTTACGGATGAGCAAAGAAAATGATTTCTTGAAACGGAATCTACTCCTAGTGAAGATGCTGTGAACACTGAAATGATAACAAAAAGGTTTAAAATATTACAAGAACTTAGTTGACAAAGCAGGAGCTGGGGATTGACTTCAATTTTGAAATAAGTTCTACTGTGAGTAAAATGCTATCAAACAGGATTGCATGCTACAGAGAAATCATTTGTGAAAACAAGAGTCAACTGATAGGCCAAAATTCATTGTTATTTTAACAAATTGCCACAGCCACCCCAAACTTCAATAACTCCCACCTTGATCAGTCAGTAGCCTTTGACATTGAGGCAAGACCCTCCACCAGCAAAAAGATGCACTGAAGGCTCAGGTGATCATTAGCATTTTGTTTTAGCAATAAAGTATTTTTAATTAAGGTATGTGCCTTGTTTTCTCAGACATAATTCTATTACACACTTAAGAAACCACAGATGGTATAAACATAAGTCTTACATACACTTATATAAAAAATTTGTGTGACTGGCTTTACTGTGATATTTACTTTTATTGGTCTGGAATTGAACCTGCAATCTCTGAGGTCAGCCTGTACTGCTCTGTGCCTCTCCAGCACCTTTGGAGTGTCCCATCCCTCCACTTGCTGGCCCTCTGCACACCTTCCTGCAGGACAGCCCCACATCTCTCACGGATTTGCATCCCGCACCAGACCTAAACCATCTGACACCTACCGGTAACTGAAAAAGGACATTACAACTCAGGGTGAAAAACAAGCTTCTGAATAACAAAGACTAGGGTTAACAATTGAAGTGTCTTATGAGAAATCAGTAAAGGCAAAATATGCCCACAAATTATTTGTCTGGAGGAGAAATCAAATTACTGGAGGCAAGAAAATCTATGTAACATGGAAGTGAAATGAGATTTGTGTCCCTAAAACAAGGAAGTGGGATGAGATTTGTGATCTAGCACTTAGTGTATCTCAGAGGAACACACCTTTTTGCTGCTTCGATGAGCAAAGAGTTGCTATTCATCACCTCCTGATGTTTATGACGCTTTTGGTGCTTGGACAGACTGGAAACTGTAGACGCTATGAGCCCAGTGCAGCGGTCGCTCCCCACACTCCCAGCAACTCCAGAGGGACCACTAAGTCCTTACTTCATGGATGAATCAGCACTTTCTTACACCAAAAATGTGGTGCTCACAGATTAACTCAAGCTTTGGAAGTTCCAGAATTTCACAGAAGAAGGAAGTTAACTAGGATTACGACACTTTGTCCTAAATTAAACATTGAATTAAACTTTCGACACTGGTCATCCCTGACCCTTGTGGAAAGATACAACAAAAGGTGTGATTTATTTGTGCTGGCTAAATACACAAGGACAAGGCAAACGTTCTTATGTGTAATCTGAGATAACAAATATATTTTGACAGAGTGTATTTGTGCAGAAGTAAATAAAACCTTTTGTCAGAAGGCATTTACATGTATATAGAAAATGGATAATGGTAGGCTGTCATGATGGAAAAAAAAAAAAATGGAAAAGTGAGTAGCCTGGCCCTGCCTTAATTCCTCCAACCCTGATAACTAATATTCCTCAAGGTGCCTAAATATCCACTAATAACAGGTTTAATTTTTTTATTTTCAATTAGGAATATTATGGATACACAATTGTACATATTTATGGGGTACATGTATTTTGATACAAGCATACAACATATAATGATCAAATCAGGGTAATTGGAGTCCATTACCCCAAGCATTTATCATTTCTTTGTGTTAGGAGTATTTCAATTCCACTCTTTTATTTATTTTGAAATCTAAGACAAATTATTGTTACCTACCATTGCCCTATTTTGCTACTGAACACAAGATCTTATTCCTTCTATCTAATCATATTTTGTACCCATTAAACATCCACTCTTATTCCCCTCCCCACTACCCTTCTCCACCTCTGATAACCATCATTCTGTTCTCTATCTCTGAGTTCTTTTTCTTTTTTTTTTAAGCTCCCACATAATAGTGACAATTTAGTTCCTGGCTTGTAAGTGGTAGATAAATGGTGAATTGATGAATGGATAGATGCCTGACCAATAAAGTAAATAAAGCAATTTGTGTTGAGAGTTATCTCTAGTAGAAGTGAGGACGATAGATGGTGTTAGGCAAAACTATTTCACTGGCAAGAGAAAAGTAATTTAAACCATCTTCACAAAACAAAAAGCAATAAGTAAAACCTGTTCCAAATACAGAGAAGCATACATACATATATATGTATATGTGTGTGTGTGTGTATGTATATTAGAGTCAGCTGTAGAACCTGGGTGTCCAAACAATGTGGTTAGAAATTTGTCCTCATTCCTGTCTTACCTGTGCTTTTTTCTGGACCAATTCATTTTCAGGCAGGTTGTCCCACAGCATTGGCAGAACTCTAGGCCTCATTTTACCCGTTTAGCGACACTAGGGATAATTAAGAACCTCTTTTTCAACTGTTCCAGCACAAATTCTAGGGACTGTTTTTGATGAGTGGAGGCTTAAGTCAATTGCCTACCTTGGCATCAATCAGCAGTTATTGTTCCTTTTGGTTTTAGTAGGGTGACAGGAAGGGATTGAAGGATGTGTCATTCCACCTGATCGCCATGGACTGAGAGCTGATGGTGATCTAGGGCCTCTTTTCAAAGAAAAAAAAAAAGGAAAGTGTTATGGAAAACCTACAAGGCTGAATAAGAAATATGAGGACAAGTACTTGGAGGAGGAAGGAAAGAGAGTTTGCTGACAAAGGAGGAAATACAGTAGATCTTCTCATCTCAGAATCCCAAATTTCTGGAACATAAGCAGAAATACAGAGCTTTTAAAGGGAGTGTTCTGGGCTTCATGCAATTGCTGTGGCTATTTTAATCCTCCCATCTCTGCCAAAAACGAAGCCTGTGAACTCTGACAGCCTCCCACCTAGGGGGTTGGCACCATGTGGGAGTTTTAATAGAAGACTCAATCTGCCTCAGGGATGCAGGCCAGGCTGCAGTTCCCAAAACAGTGGGGGCAGTTTTCCAGGCCATTCTCTCTGTTACAAAACCATAGAAGCCGTCTCTGGAAAGAGTGAACATGGAGCCTGACCCTGATTCTGGCACATACTATGCCCGTGTACTGTGAGGGTGGGTGGATCCTGGAATTTAGTGCCATGTTCACACAGCTTTGCTCTTCTCCCTTAAAAGCCAGAGTCATTGCACCAGAAGAGATGCCCTTAGGGAAATAGTTACAGACATGAGGGGACAAGTTCTTAAGGCAAGCTGGGTAGAGCAGAGCCACACTGCCTGTTCTTGCCTGGGGGTCAACATCATTGCTTCTCAGGAGGGAGCTGTGCCTCATTCCAGGTTCCCCAGTAAAGGAGAACCTGAGTCATGGACCTGCCATGCAGCTCATTTATTTGGGGGAATGTTCCCAATGGATAAGGCTGAAGAATTATCATTAGCTCCTGTTCCTCATGGGAAAGGAATGTTCCATGGCAGTGAAGGGAAACTTTCCTTTTCCCCCTGAAAGTTCGCTGAAAGATCAACTCACACTTAAGGCAGATTAATGAGAGGAAAAGGTTTATTTACCATGGGCATGGGGAGAATAACAAGGTGATTCCCCCATCTCCTGATGGGATCCAGATATTTTCATACACTCCTTTTAAGGGGTGGGGGAGATGAGGAATATAGGTAATTCTGTTTAGGGGCAATAAATGGTTGCTAAAGAGGATGAATGGATGGGGGAAACGGATTGACTTGTACATGAGTCTCTTTGCAAATTTTAACCTGAGAGACAGGCATTATATTTAAAATGATTTGAGCCAGGTCTGCTTGCATTCTTGATTGTTTTCCCTGTGGTATATTGACATAACAGGGAGGGGAAAGGAAGTCCATTGTTCTTTTGATGGGTCAGCCCAGTTTATGCAGACAAAGGGAATGCCCCTACTACCAATGCCTGTTGATCTTGAAGGGCCTTTAAGTCAAAATATTCTTTATACCAAGGAGTTACATCTTGGTGCGAAATTTCCTGAGCTCTTTCAGCAGCAACAGAGAAACACTGGGCCAGAAAGTGACAGACACCTGATGCAGCTGAGGCAAGGAGCTGCCAGGTCACACCTGCAGGCAGCTGGTTGCCACAGCAACGACTGGATTTAAAAAAAACAGCGTCCTCAAAAATGTGAGCACGCTGGATTTCACTGTCCATTCTGAAAGCTTACATAATGATTACAAGGCAAGTGGAATTCAACCAACAAAGCTTCCGTTCTTAAAAATTCTTCCATTTTTTTTAAGGATCATTATTCACATAGGCTTAAAGAATGCATGGATATCTGGCATTCAACCCTTGAAAATTAATTGACTTGAAGAAACACTTATTCAGACAAGAGAATGGATGTGTTTATTGTTGCAGGCTACAGCATTCCATTGCTTCTACATTTTACATTTTGTTTCAGAGAGATCTCACGGATTCAAGTGGCAGATTAAGGAGAAAATAACAGCAAAAATAAACTTTCCTTTTTGCTTCATTTACAAAAACAAGTATTTTGATCAAGTCATTCCCAAGGGTCTAATTCTACATCAGCTACAAACGTCGAGTGCTCCTTGGCATGTTTCACTTGTTTCCTTCTTCTGGCAGCTTCTGTGGCTAATTGGAGCTCTACTCTCTCAAGCTCTCTCATTACGCGAGTTTTGGGTTGGGTCTGGAGACCATTACAGCAACACTGTTTTTCCTCAGTTACAGGAACTAGATGAGCAATCTGGACACCATGATGAATGCTGAAGGAAATCTATGTAATCCTATGAGACAGGATGAAGTGTCCAAAATGAGGAAGCAGATATTTTGGATTTTCATGTTGAACAAATAGGTACTCAACAAAAATTCAATTTCCTTTCTAGAAAGCTAGCCCGGTAAACCATGAATGTGCATTCCTGTCATTCTGGTGGTGTTCTAAATTAACTGAGAAAGAGAACCTTTTAAAAAAATAAAATTTTATTTTGTGATAATTTTATATTTATAACAATAAATTCACCCAGTCCCCTATAGTGAACATTTTACATTACCATGGCATATTTGTCAAAGCTGGGAAACCAACATTGGCACATTTCTCTTAACTATACTTCAAACTAAATTGGATTTCACCAGTTTTTCCATTAAGATTCTCTTTCTGTTTCTGGATGCAATCCAAAATATCACATTGCTCTGGCTGGGCGCGGTGGCTCACGCCTGTAATCCTAGCACTCTGGGAGGCCGAGGCGGGCGGATTGTTTGAGCTCAGGAGTTCGAGACCAGCCTGAGCAAGAGCGAGACCCCCGTCTCTACTAAAAATAGAAAGAAATTATATGGACAGCTAAAAATGTATATAGAAAAATTAGCCGGGCATGGTGGTGCATGCCTGTAGTCCCAGCTACTCGGGAGACTGAGGCAGGAGGATTGCTTGAGCCTAGGAGTTTGAGGTTGCTGTGAGCTAGGCTGACGCCACGGCACTCACTCTAGCCCGGGCAACAGGGTGAGAGTCTGTCTCAAAAAAAAAATAAATAAATAAATAAAAAATAAAGTGTACTTCTTTCTAAAAAAAAAAACAAAAACAAAAACAAAATATCACATTGCAGTTAGTTGTTATGTCTTCTTAATTTCCTCTGGACTGTGACAGTTATTTAGTCTTTCCTTATTTTTCATCCCTTTGACAGTTCAGAAGAGCACTGCTCAGCTAGTTACTCCTCTTCAAGTTGGGTTTGAAGAATGTTTTTCTCATAATTAGATTGGGTTGTAAATTTTTGGAAAGAAAACTAAAGAAGTATCCGTTTTACGACAGCACGTCTGAGGGGTACCTGATATCCACATGCCATCACGCTGATGATGTTAATCTTCATTATTTGGTAGAGGGATAGTTTCTCCATGGTAAAGTTATATCTTATTTTTCAGTATTGGACACTTTAACAAAAAGTCACAAGCTATATCGATCCCACAAGAGAGACTTACGTGTTAGCAAAACAAAACTATGAAGATATATGACCATTTTGCTGTGTTTTCCCTGCAGAATGAGCATATTTGAACCATTCACCTAGGGGAATAACAAACAAATTTTTAAAATCCATTCGTCTCCTGAAATTGTCAAGCATATAAATTGCAGCTTTTTAAAAATATCCTGGTATGACGGTTACAAGGCATTTTCTCTGGGTTTGATTCCCAGGCTCAAGCACGTATAGTCTTAGGGAAGTTACTTAATCTCTCTGCACCTCCGTTTCTTTATTTGTAGACTTAAAGTCCTATAAAGGTAACAGTAATGTTTACTTAGCAGGGTTGTGTGGGAGATTGTGGGAGTCAGCATTTGTGAAGTGCTTAGAAGAGCACAGAACCCCTTGTGGTGGATGCAGAGTAATAGGAACTTGACCATGGCACGTGGCAGCTAAATAATGGAAGCAGCAAGTTCCCTTTCTACCCAGAATCTTGTAAGCTCTTATAATGTACCTGCTATGCTTGTTGAAGAAAAGAAAAGCAAATTTTCAGTGACCTGTTAAAGTTTGCTTCATAGACAAAAGTTAAGAAATATTAGAGAAAAAAAATACCGTCATGACGTTTTGAGTTTGATAAACGTTATAAAATGAACAAGTATTAAAACTACAATTAGACAACAAAACAATACATCTTTGAAATTTTAAAGAATCATTTTTATATTTCTGAGCCAATTTCTCATCAAATCACAGAAAAATAGTGAAAATAAGGAGAGTAATTACATAAACTCACAATTGTTCATGAGTTAGTTGCATATTTCATAATGTTTAGATTATTTCTCCATTTAGACTCCTTAATGCAAATTTTAATCTGCCTTTAATTTTCCTAGTTTTCCTCTTAGATCATGCTATAAATGTTAGACTATTTGTAAAGATAGTCATTCCTTTTGTATGTCTTTTCAAATAAGATGAAGTGTCTTTTATTCAAACTACCTTTTTATAGATCAACTGATGGTGAGAGTATAAAATAAATCAATTAGTCATTTCAATAGTAAAAGAAAAAATTCCCATTTCAGTCCACTTCCTAGTAGAGTACAGATATGCCTTCCTTTCTGAAAGCTTGAAACAGAAAATTTTATTTAATTTTAATTTTTAATTTTTATAAATTCTCCATTTTTTTTTCTAATTTAGAAGTCTGCAGCATTGATTACAGCTTGAAAGTTCTGAAGACATACGCAACACTTTGTATTTTGGCCACCAGTGGGGCAATGTTTTTCTTGTATCCCTTCTGTCAAGGAATTTAAATAATCAGGAAGATGGAAGAAAGGAAATTATTGCAAAAGACTGGAGCACATATATTGTATGTAGTGTTTGCTTTAAGTCAACACAATATTCTCTCACATCTTGCCATCCTTGACCAAGATTAATGGGAGCACAAGTACCCCTGAGCAGCAGTAAGCACAAGGTGTTTTGGACACTGAGACTGTGGTGTTTATATGAACATTCTTCCTTGTAGGACTTGCCTTGATTTCTTAAGGACTCAATGGTACTGTACACAGTTGGGGATAGTTGGGTGTTAATGACTGACACAGAAAATTTTAAATGTGAAAAAAATTGGGAAGTGGACCTTTCCATTAGATTTTTTTTTTCTTTATAGAAGAATTCACAACAGGTTGAGTTTATGTTCAGGCGATATTGGAAAAAGACATATCCATTTTATTTATTTAACAAACATTTCTAAGGTGCTTAATCTGTGCTGGCTCTTACAATGTTGACTCATTTGTCATAACCACCTTGGGGTAGGCACAGAGAGGATTGACAGCTTGCAGATGACATGCAGCAACTAAATGCAGTTGCATGCTCTGTGGTTGGCTAGAGGCACAGTGCCTTACCACTTGAGCTGGGCTGTACAGAGCCCTGTCATGGAGACATTTGTCCCTGGGGAAGAGGCCTTCCTTTTGAAGGAGCTCAGGAAATTTCATCACATATTATGATTCCTTGGTATTGAATTAAAGGCCATTCAAGATCAAAAAGCACTGGAATGGTCTTTCCCTCCATCTGCATAAACTGGACTGAGGATCAGAAGACCAAAGGAGCAATTGACTTGCCCTTCCCTCCCTGTTATCTCAATATATTACAGGAAAGAAGATCAAGGATGCAACCAGACCTGGCCCAAACCATTTAAACATAATACCTGTCTCCCAGGTTAATTCAATTTGCAAAGAGAATCATTTACAAGTCAATCTGTTTCCCCAATCCATTTATCCTCCCTAGCACTATTTGTTGCCTCTAAACAGAATTACCTGTATCCCTCATCTCCCTCTCCCCTCCAAAAGGACAGGTATAAACACATCTAAACTTCATTGGCATGTTGGGTGATCACTCTGTGATTCTTCCCATGTTCATGGTAAAAACCTTCCTGTTACTAATCTGCCTTAATTGTGAATTGATCTTTCAGCAAACTTTCAGGGGAAAGGGCAAGGTTCCCCTCACCCCTACTCCTTTTTCCTCCCCTTCCTCCCATCTCATTCCAAGTCTCAGAGAGATCTGAACCTAAGCTGAAGAATCACACTTAAACTCTCTCAAACCAAATGATGAATCAAATAAATTCTCTAAAACTTCTGCAGAAAAAGTGATGAAGGCATCAGGTTAAAACACTTTGAAATTCCTGATCAGAAAACAGAGACATGTCAATGTTTGGAGAGAAAGGGGGACCAACACTGAATACCAGGCAGTTCTGTAGTAAATGGAATGTGGTTTTACCTATGATCTGACATTGCCTGTTTCATCCACATGCCTGTGTTTGCTGCTTCAGGGCTGTGGGTGCTTCCACACCAGGCAGGTCCCACATTTCGTAGGTGAAATCTGCATCCCACATGCAGAGAAAAGGAGATCTCCAGGGGAATTTGGGGAGTTGAAGCATTTCAGAAGGAAGAAAGTAATGCAGGATATGAAAGAAGAGGTCATGTTATAGCCCTCCCTTTCCCTGAAACTAACACTGGATTCAACTTTTGCCACTGATTCCTATTCCCACCAAATGGAGAACTTAACAAGATAGTCTAAGTGTGATTAGAGAATATATAGCACAAGGAACAAGCTGAACTTTCCTCTCTGGAATTCAAGATGAGGCTGCATTTTTGACGGAGATCGTTGATTTCAGATGCATATCAATTATGAAAAAGTCAACATTGGAGAGGGAGAGGATCTACAGATAGATAATGGGAATTATAGATAGAGGATAGCTAGCTCAGCAAAATCTAGCCTGCACCCCGTCCCTCCCTAATGACAAGACTGATAGGAGACACAACTCTCTTCCTCTAAGGATGTCTCGCCTCCTTGTCTTGGGTCTCCCGGGTCCGCCCCCAGCTCTTTCCTGTCCCCCCCACTGGAATCACTGGGCCCCCCTAGCTCGCTCCCCGGTGGTAATGACAGCGCTGAGGGCGACTCACTGCCTCTCTACGGATTTGGGGAAAATAGTGAATATTCCAGAGTACACAGGAGTTAAGCGGGAGGACGAGGCAGGGGCGTCAGCGGCGGGTCCCCTCCCACTGCACCCCAGGGGCGGGGCCGGCACCTTCCTTCCGACTCAGAGCAGGACCCGGAGCTCCGGGAATTTCCCTGGCGCGGG
>CM052449.1:14571707-14594797 GCA_028533085.1 Varecia variegata | reverse complement strand
AAGCAGCTCAGCAGCTCCTGGGTGGTGTTGGTTCCTGCAGGGCAATCCCTGCCCTTCCAAGAGCTGAAAATGCAAAAGAGGACAGTTGGTTTCTGGGTCACCTGCAAAGGGCTTAATGTGTTTGAGTAATTCCTATGAGAGTTCTATTTATTTATGTATTTATTTATTTCTCAAAGCTTGTATTTTGTTATTTTACATGTTATTATTTAAAACTGTGTCTGTGTTTCATAAAACACAGCTCAGTCCTGATAATTATTTAATGTGAAGATGATGGATTTGCGATGTCTCATTAAACTAATATTTAGTGGGAGGCCATCCAGGTCAGCCACTGTGCTAGGCGGGGTGGGAAGTGGGGGATCCAAGCAATTAGTGACATCAGTGTTAGGGAAGGGGAATGTGTGTGCATGTCTATTTCTGTACTTTTAAAAGAATGTCAGTTATTTATTGAAATGATCTCACATTATGTGGTCAACATGTTTATGTTGAAGCTTCCCTTGGACATTTTATGTCTTGCTTGTAGGGCATACTGCCTTGTTTAATGTTCCTTACACAGTGTTTCTCTGCCTTGGAAGAGAGAAGTTACATTTACTGTTACATTTTTACAATTGACGTGAAAATAAACTGTGTTTTAAATACATACTTAGGTTTTGTTTGATTCTTTTTGTCCTTTTGGTCCTCCTGGTTGCCCAAGGTGTGATGTAGTTAGACTGTGGGTTATTTCTTCTGGCTAGCACTTTCCCTATATTTCTCTCAACCAAAGATTAGTTGATGCTCTGAGAAAGTACACACTTCCCCCTGAAACAGCTTGATAACTCTAATTTTATATAAAACGCTGCTGCTTTTCACACAGATCAATTTGCTTTTCAAGATTAATTCTTTACAGTTTTTTGAATGTTATAAATATTTTAACAAGGACCCCTACTAAATGCTTTTGGTAAGTGGTGTTTCAAACAATTATGCAGTTATTTTCCCTTTCATGATGTTGGGAGCAAAAGGTGGAAAAGTGGATTCTTCCTCAGAACTCAAGAAATTGGTGCTATTTTAAAAAATAATAAGGGTGATCTACTGAGATAAATACATATAGCAAAGTTAAATATTTGTGATGAAAATAGCACAAAGGAAATGTTGGGTGATAAATAGATTTATAATATAACATGTTTCTTCAATTGTTAGAGAAAGTATTAAGGAAAATTGTAATATAGCAAGAATATATGTTGCCATTTATAAGGCAACCACTGAAAAGGAAAATGCGAAACTTTGGACTTAATCTGAAAAGGATATAAAATGGAATAAAAGAAAATACCTGAATAATCCAAAAGAGGACAGCAATGAAGGAATGAAGGAACAAAACAGCAAATGTGACAAGGAGAGAAAGGATGAATCTTCTTTATAAAAAGAGCCCTAATAATAAGAGTACAGTCTCTCCCTTCCTGAAGGTGAAGCTTAATTATGTTCCCTGAGTGGGAATTGGACTTAGTGACTTGCTTCCAAAGAAGAGTCTAGGAAAAAGGAAAAATAAAAGCATTATATTGGAGAAATTTGGCAGACACCACCTTAAGCAAGTGATCAAAGTAATTATCACCAGTTATGGCACGTGAATATTATGTACTGTCTAATAGAATGTGATGGGAAGGGCACCTCAACTCCATTTATATTCTTCCACAAATTCCAGAACCCCAGACTTGTCAGGAGAAGGACATCATACAAATTCAAATTGAGGGACATTCTATAAAATGCCTCTCAAGTATTCTTCAAAACTGTCAAGGTCATGAAAAACAAGACAAAACTAAGAAACTGTCATAGATCAGAGGAGACAAATGAAACAAGAGAACGAAATGCAATGTCGTATGGTGGATGCAATCCTGGAATAGAAAAAAGACTTTACTGGAAAATTGATGTAATGTGAGTAAAGACTCAAGTTTAGTTAATAACAATATACCAATGTTCATTTTTTAGTTTTGACAAATGTAATATGATTATGTAAGGCATGAACATTGGGGGATGCTGAGCTAAAGGCCAGATACGTAAATACTCCAAAAGATCTACACAAATTTTATAAATCTAAAATTATTCCAAATTAAAAATTTTATTTTCCAAAAGGTAGGACAAAAGGAATCACAAGTTAGTAGACTTAAATACAATTATATTAATAATTACAGTATCTTTAAATGGAGGAAGCGCTCCTATTAAAAGTTAAAAGTTATCACACTATATAAATAAGACATGTTTATGCTCCTTAAAATAAACATAATTTAAATTATAACTAAATAGAAAGAATAAGCTCTGATATTCTATACCACTGTAGGAAAGCTGAAGGTAACAATAATATATAATTTCAAAAAGCTAGAAGGAGTATATTTACTGTACCAAACTCAAAAAAATGATAAATGTTTGAAATGATGGCTATGCTACTTACCCTGATCTGATCACTATACATCGTCTGTCTGGAAACATCTCTATGTACCCCATAAGTATGTACAATTATTATGTATCAATTAAAAAATGAAATGAGAAAGGTACAACAATATATATTAGGCCTCAAAAAGCTTGACATGAAAAGAATTGTGTTATATCATGCTAAACGTAATTGAAAGAAATCTGTCATGGCTATATTAATATATTGATTACTTATTAATAACTGCTAATATACAATTAATATCAATTCTTAGTATATTTATTAATAATTGATGTATGAACGAAGGACTAGTTAAAATAATACACCTTGAGGAAGTAGTAGTCTTAGAGATAAAGAAAGATGATTCAAAATAAAAAGGGACAAAAAAATTCTATAAGAGATAAAGCAATTCTAACATTTTATGAATTTTATAACATACTATCAGACTATATAAAGCACAATGGAGAGACTACAAAAGAGCAATAGGCAAATACGTAATCATACTTGAAGATTCTAATAAACTCTTTCAATACTCAATGCATAAAACAGTAAATATTCAGTAACAGTATAGAAAAGTGAAGCAACATAATGAACCAGCTTGGACTGACTGACATATACAGACATTTTACCCAGCAACTGCATAAATCACAGTTGTTTTTCCAGTGCACAGAGAACATTTTCTGAAAAGATCCTGTATGCAACATAATGAATGCATCAACACATTTCAAAATGTTGAAATGTTACAGACGATATTTTCTGATTATTAAGCTGTTTATGATGATTTGTAACTTTCCTACTTGTACTGTATATTCATACTCTGTGCATGATGTGTTTGTTGTGGTTTATAACTCATCCCTCAACTTCCTAAATTTTACTTCCATAATACCAGAGTCATCATGCTGTTTTCATGGGCACTATAGCCACCTAGTAAGATAAAAAATATTTCCCTTGATGTTTCTTCATTTCCTTCCTTTTTTCCCTCCTGACATATTGTTTTGCAATTTTGGCATTCCTGTATATCTTGAGTTACATGATATGGCCACAGTATAATTTAATTACTCAAATACTGTTTCCAAAAATTCTAAACAACAATCTTAAGAAAATGTACATATGAAGTTTTTATCTTACTAGGTGGCTTGTCTCTGATTAACAGATTTCCTTATCTTAAAACATTCCAAGTCTTTAACAAAAGCTTCATGTATTTAACCAATTATAAATCAAAGAATCTTTAAACCTATCTATAATCTGTAATACCCCACTTCTAGATGCCCTGCCATTTGGGCCAAACCAATATACACCTTCCATGTATTGATTTATGACTTTACATGTAATTTCTGTCTCCTTAAAATGTATAAAACCAAACTGTAACCCAATCATGGTAAGACCAATGCTCAAGGAAAGTTACAAATCACCAGACATACACCAGACCTATACCCAGACTCAAGTAATCTGTTAAGTAAGCAGATAATCTGCAGGTGTGGTTAAGGGAGGGAGCAGGAGGAGGCATGTCTGACCTCCCTTCTCATGGCCAACAACTCAGCTTTAGGGTATTTCCGGGGTCCTGTTGGCCAAGAGGGTGTCCATTCAGTCAGCTGTAGGGGGGGAGCCTTAAGATTTTATTTTAGTTTATAAACAACAATGCATTAGAATTTCCTCAAATGAATAAGTATGTAGTGAAACTGGGTAACATTCATGCATTTGAGGTTCAACAAATGATATTTGTCAACATAAAATGAAAAAAATATATCAACATAAAATGAAAAAAATACACAACTTTGCAGAACTTCAATGTAATCGCATCCAGGAAAATATCCCTCCCACTGCCTTCACCCTTCCCTCTCTACCCCATCCCCACCCCACACTTTACCTCTGGGCAGTAGGCAGCAAAACCTCAGTTAGTTTTGAGTTTCAGAGTAATCGAGGTCTGGCCAATTTTTGTCAACTGAGAGTTATTCAGAAAGCACATTTGATTTTAGTACTCATAGAAAATATTTTGTTGGCTAGTAGTTCCATTTGTTGATTAAAATACTTTAAAAAACTGATCCGAAATTTTATTGTCCCTTGGATCTTTTGTCCCAACTGCTTTCCTGAATGATTTGCAAGTGATAGCTTATTTCCTTTATACATGGAAGAAGAGATTGGAAAATGTCAGTTCAAAATGTTCTGTGTAAGGCAGAGATAATCTTTGTCTTAATTTTAATGGATAATGGTCCTTCAATGTCTCTAGCTATTTTCTTTTAAAATAGCTAAGAGATAAGCTCTGGTTTGGGTTTTAGAAAACTTGTTTGTTTCCTGAATGACTCTGTTCTTTATAATATGATTTAAAAGACAAAGAAATAAAATAACTTTCCCCCAGCCAGGAAAACCCAGAGTGACAATGTAAAATTCATAAACATGCTTCCAAGTTATTTTAAAACCTGAAATTCTCTAACCCTTGTTTCTACCTCTGTCATTCATTTAAATCATAATTTTGTATAAGTAAACTATCTGCTTTTAACTGAATAACTGACTTAAAAATATCTTTTAAGCATTTTTGTATAGCTAGTTTATTACATCTGTATTATGTTTCTCATCATGGAATTTGAAGGAAATGACACAAAGGACAGTAATAGCAATTTACAGAAGTTACTGTCATAGTAGTAATGGTATTCTATTGCTTGGCACAAATACTTTAAGTCTTACTTATAAAAGAAAAGTAATTCAATGACTAAGTCACACAAAGAAGAGGATTTCAGGCTGGGCCCAGTGGCTCATGCCTCTAATCCCAGCACTTTGGGAGGCCTAGGCAAGGGCATCGCTTGAGCTAAGGAATTCGAAGTTATGGTGAAGTATGATCACACCATTGCACTCCAGCCTGGGTGATAAAATGAGACCGTGTCTCTTTAAAAAAAAAAAAAAGAAGAAGAAGAAAAGAAGAAGAAGAACAAGGCCTGGCATATAATAGATTCTTAATATTTTTTGAATAAATGAAAACTAGCAAAAAGTTGTCTTATATCAATACTAATAGGTTGGTGAAATTTTAATGACTCAAGAAATTTGTAAATACTCCATCATACACCTCGCTGATGATGTATCTTCTGTGACAAGACACATCTGTTGATTAAGACAATGACGTGAGGTTACTGTGCTACCTGTCTACCTCTCTTCTGGTATCAACAGACTCAAAAAATACCATTACTGCAGAAGGCCTTTCATATAGTTTCCTGAAAAGAATTAAGAACTTTTGAGTACTCTTACTGAGTGAAACAGGAGAGAAATTTGAATAGTGTGTATGGAAAGAAAAAAAATGTGGAGTCAAGAAATAGTGTTAGCAATATGTTTTCAGAGGGGTGTAATGGACAGAAAAAGAAAGATACAATGAATAATGACAAAAATCCTGTATATTTTGCTCTGACATGGGCTTTGAGCTTATGTTTTAATAAAAAAAAATCTGACAGGAGAAATAACCATATTTCAATCCCAATAATGAGGAAATGCCATAAAGTCATCACTCAGGAAGAACTAAGAAGACATTCATTCTCTTTATTCTGTTTCTTACAGAGCGTCTCTCTGCAATTGACTCCACGTCTCAACTTTCAGAAGGATGCTAACTTTCAGCTTAAGCCCTGTCCTAAGCTTGCTTCTTAGACTTTGATTTTTTTCTGTTGGGACAGTTAAAGTTAAAAGAAGGAGGGGAACTCCTCATAACAGAGTTGTCCTCTTTTTTGTTGGAGGGTACATTGTAGAAGTTACAATCATTAGCCACACATTACAACATACAGGCTAAATGTCTATGTGCAATACAGTCAGGAAAACTTCATGCTTCAGCTAATCTTCAAAATAATCAGCACCCTATTCAGTGTCAGTACATAAAACAGCGCAACGACAATTGGAGAAGCTCAGGATAAGAATCTTTACTCACAGACAGAATGGCGACATTGAGTCACAAAACCTCCCAAGGCAAGACAATTTGAAGGTCGCTTACTTCTAAAGGAAACTACCAGATGAGACCTATAGATTATCATTTTTCCCATATAATCAAAATTTTCCCAAGGAAACTTTGCCGATCAATTTCTGCTTAGGTTGGAGTGATAAACCTTCATCCCTTGGCACTGGAAAGGCTCATTCCCAGTAAGTCATGTCCCTTGGTGGGGGGCAGGGAGAGGAACCTTGTCATTGCAGGTGGACCAGATTGCTAGCAACAATGGACCAGTTCATGATGCGAGGCTACATGGTAGTCTCCTGAATAATGAATCATCTCCAGTCTGCAGGTGACCATTATTTTGGCCTTAGTCATTGGTCTGAACCAAACAGAAATGCAAATCATAAGTAACTTAATGGCCAGGAAAACAACAATTGTGCTTGTGATTATAACAACAACAACTTGAACACCAGGACAAAATCAAGAATTTAGTCCTGTGGGTATTGAACTAAACAAATCCTTTAGAGGATCAGTTTCTCCTACATTTTCTAATCATTTAGCCCTTTGAGTTAGTCTTTCTACTTGAGTTTCCATTTCATGAGAGGTGTTGTTAATTTAGATACAATAAATAGTATGAGCTACTGCACAGACATCTCCTTGTTGAGCCAATAAATAAACAACTTGTTTATTTAGCAATTCTGTTAGCTAGCACTATGTAGGCTAAGGAGTTGAAAGATTATTATTTTTTCATCTGCAAGGCCTTTTGCAGTTTCTTCAACTATCTGAGCAATGGTAGATGATAGGTTCCAAATCATGTCTCTATAGATATACACTATAGCGCTTGGTTTTAGTATTCCGAAAATGTTTTGACCTATATTATCATCCAACTCTGCTAATACAGTGTTTTTAGCTCTGTAATGGAGAGAAAAATTGAGTGAATAGCTGAGTTACAAAGGATCCTACTAAACCACTCTCCTATTTCTGGGAATAGGCCAGTACAATTAAACAGCTATGTCTCATTTCAGGAGATGGCTTGGTAGATGGGCTCTCGAGGCTAGCCCTCTATACATTATGTAGGCAAAGAGATTTTTAGTAAGAGGCATCTCTACGGAAACAGAACAAAACCAAATGCTAATATTTTGAACATTCCATAAATCAGTTTCTTTACAGTGTGGAGGGCAATCAGTTGAGGTGTCTGGATGTTAAAGTGGAATGATCCTCAGGTAAAGTGGAAGTAGGCAATGGCAATCTGACAGGTATTTCTGGGCTGTAGTTTGTACATCACATGGTGGTTTGTACATGGGCTTCAGGCTATAGGGAAAAAGGTAGCTATAGCTTTAGTGAGTCCAAGTCAGAAAAATGAAAGAAAAATATAGAAACATTAGTTTGGAGACATATAGCCAGGAAAGAAACCAGGATTCAGTCCAAACTGCATGCAAATAATGAAAACTAAAAAAAGCAATGGCTAGGGCTAAATCTATCAATATAATAGTAACAGGTGTGTGATAGTTTTCTTTTGGAAAAAAATATTTTTTCTCCAGTACTCCATTTCTACCAAAGATAAATCATAGTAGGACCAATTTATTTCCAAAATAAGTTGTGCTCTTATTAAACCTGGCCTGATTAGTTGCACAAAGTGTAGTAAGACCCATGATAGGCCGTATAGACTCCTTTTAAGTTGGCTTTCCTGGAACTTTTTTATAAGAAATCTCAGATATTTAAAGGCCTCTTGAGGTTAGGAAGCCACGCCAAGCATTTGCCATCAGACATGTGCCTGTAGTATCTGTGAGAACTGGGTGAACTCCTCTCCTACTGATGTCCCCACAATATCTTGAGGTTCCTGGGCCTGTGAGAAAGTGACATTCTTTATTTACCACAAGGTCAGGAACCTTTCAAGGGAACCGTGTAAAGAAGGTATCAGGCCAGTCTCTCTCCAGTCTATGTGCTTTATTAAGTCAACCTCAATACCTCAATGCAGTCTGAAAATATGAAATATTGAAAATATGACATCCCAGTCAAAGCTTTGGTAAAATAACCAGTGTCTCCAATGTGTCTCATCACAAAAGAAAACATGTTCTTATTGAACTTAAGCGAATAACTACATTGTCATAAAATAAGAGTACTCATGAGTAGTTTCCAAGTTCTGGAGAAATTAGGCAGAGAGAAAGGTAAATGTTTCAGTTTTGCTCACAAATGTATAGTACACTTTACCCAATTGCCGTAAGCTATAAATAGTTCAAAAGAAAAATAAAGTTCCTGATTCTGGAAAACAAAACATAAAAAGAATCAAGTGGTTTAAACAAAAAGTCATAAAAAAATCATCTCAAAAATATTAAATATTAAACTGGTCTTATTTACTAACAGATTTACTCAAATCATGTGACCTTGGAAAATATTTTGGCTTACTCATTTATGAGTGCTCATTTATCTGTGTGAACTCAGAATCCTAAGTCCTCTGCTAACTGAAGGGACGGACCCCTCTTGGCCAAGGGGACCCCAGAAATACCTTAAAACTGAGTTCCCCAGTCATGATGGAATGGGAGACATAAAGCACAATTATAAATGCATATGATTTCTCTTTTCGTAAATATTCATCACACCTCCTCTAGCTTGTTGAATATGCATAGGGTGAATATGCATATGCATGATCACCCTTCTCCGTAGAAAATCTTGTTCCTTTTTGTCTGTCCTTTGAAACACACATGCCTGGCTCCTGGCTGGGGCTGTGCTTTCCAGCCTGTTGAAATAGCCACCCATTATGAGAAATAAAGCTCTCCTTTTTCCGAAGTATAGATCTCATTATTTTTTTTTTTTTAGTTAGCATAAGTCAATTTAGTATCTTGTAGATAATATACAAATACACATAAAAATACAGACAGACACAGTGATCTTATAGCTTTGAATTTGAACTTTAGCCATAAGACAGGTAAAACTCACTAGTTTAAAAGGACAGTTGGATTTAAAAATTGTAAATGGGACAAGTTTAAATTTACCTATCACTTGGCCAAAACCCTTACCCATGCTTAGAGAAAACAGTGTAGCAAATTCACATCTCAAAGTACAGAGAAAAATTTAAGCTTTGCAAAAGATCAATGAAGTTTTACATTATTGTCAAAAAAAGAGCAGCAGAGGGACCAAACATTTTAAAAAGGGGTTTTAATCCACTGAAATAACTTCCCACAAACAGGATCCAAAAGAAAAAAGGCAGAAAGGTCCTTTGAAAAAAATTATAGCCTGAATATCACCATCTTCTGATTAAGCTATTTCTGATCATAAAGCGCTTTAAAGAAAATCTTTTCAAATCTCTTATCACATTGCAGCCAGGACAAACAGCCAATATTCCTAGCTTATCTCTTATCAAATTTTAGCCAGGACAAAGAGCCTATATTCCTGGCTTTAATTTTTTTTTCCTTTTAAACCAAAGGTACCTACCTTTCCAAGTGACTCACCAAAACCAATAAGCCTTAACCAAGGTTATGATTTAACCAAAGATGAACTAGGCATCTCTAAAGCATTGCAAAACAGTTCTCACAAGGTCCAGAACCACCTCAAAGACAGCTCAAAGAAAGGAAAGTTTCCCTACCTGCAAAACGAGTGTGACACATGTTTTTTACCTGGCCATGTTCTCTAAGGTCTCAGCTTCAGTCTACATACAAATGCCCAACAGCCAGCCCTGTATGCCCCATAGACAGAAGAAGAAAGGAAATCAAAAGCTGTCCATACAAAGGAAAAGGACCAATTTTTATAAATGTTTCCCGGGTTAAAAAACTTACATTTCCAAGAGGCTAGTTTCCTGGCCTAGAATCAAACCTGGGCTTCAGGACTAAAAGTGTTGAATTGCAACCACTAAGCAGGGTGGATCACCTTTTTGTGTAAATCCCATAGGCAGTTGAATACACCAAGAATTTAATTTTGCTTACAAGATAATTGTTTGGAGGTTAAATGACTTCCTGTTCTGCTTCCCACAAGAACAAGAAGCCAGCTAGAAATAGCATGGTTTCAGGAGTCAGAACTGGATTAGAATTCATCTTTGTCACTTACTAGCTGCATGGCCATACTTAGCATTTCTGAACCTGGCTGCTTTCTTATAATACCTGGTCTCGCAGGTTGTTAAAATCCTTCACACACAGTAGGCTCTCAATAAATTATCGCCTTCCCTTTGTCTCCCCTCTCACTTCCTTCATATTTAATCTCTGATTCTAAAACAGAAACAGATGCTTTCAAGCACTCTCACTAAGGTCATCAGAATAAGAAAAAAAAATTGGTATAATCTTACAATTAGCTACTATTTATTTTAAAATAAATATTGAGTGTCTCCTGTTTGTTAGCCCTTTTGTCAATTTTGGAGCGACCTTAGCCTTCATCTTAAAGGGGACCCTAGTCTAAACATAGAGATTAATTTGTTATAAAACAGTCTGGTATGTGTTAAAATTGAGAAATAAACAATCTTTTTTTTTTGCATTCTAAAAAAAAAAAAAAAAGAAAAAAGAATTTAACTTTGCTTGAGGCCAGATTTTTGCTCTTTAATTTTGTCAAGAGGGAAGGTTCTTTGATTTTGGGAGAAACTCTTCAGTACCACCCAGCAGGGGCACCCCCTGTTCAGGAACACAGCTGGGTTCCTGCCTGTACCTACAGGACAGGTAGAAGCCCTGATGGGTGCTCCAGGGAAGTGACTTCCAAATCCTGCCAGAAATGCCAAAACATGGACCATAATTAAGACCCTTGAAGCAAAATAATTTTATAAAGGTTTATTGGAAGCCAAATGTAAGGCCTGACCTGGGAAGACACAGCAACAAACCTGGGGGTGTTCCATAGTCTGTCACAAATTGGAACGGTTTTAAGGAAAGTTTAAAAGAAGGGAGGGGCCTGCTCATACCAGAGTTGTCTTCTTTTTCACTGGGGTACGAGGCAGAAGTTACAATCATTAACTACGCATTACAATATATAAGCGTGCAAGACAATCAGGAAAATTTTATGCTTCAGCTAATCTTAGAAGTAAATCAGTATCCTGTTTGGTGCCAGCAGGTTCTACATTAATCAGTACATCAACCATTTGAGGAACTCAGGATAAGATTCTATAATCAAAGACAGAATGTCGCCATCAAGTCACAAAACCTCCCCAAATCCAGTTAATTTGGAGGGTTGCTTACTTCTAAAATAAACTGCCAAAAGTGCCCTTCAGGGCATCACGTGAAAAAACAGGACCTAGAAACTTTAAGCATAGTCAGTAGCTATTAAACGATAAGGAAAATTGGCTTGAAACCTTAATTTAAAAAAAAATTGAAAAATTATATTCTATACTTAAGACTTCTGACAGAAAGTAATTTTGTACATTTAATATTTTGATAATTTCTTCTAAAACTTTAAAGGTCCGAAAAGTAAAAAATAACATGGGCAATTTAAAGAATGTCCTGTAAGATTTCTTTATACTTTTCGTAGAAAGACAACTTGTAGCCAGGGCCACTTATGTCTGCCTTGATGTTTTTTGTTACTAGTTTTTCAAATCATTTTTTGATATGACAGGTTCTTTGGTCCGTGTGGAGTTTGGTTTTGGATTGTAGCTGATTGGAAAGGAAAAAGAAACTTTCCTTCATGGAGTACATACTCGTGGATTTATTCACTACCACTGTTGAGGACCTACTGTGTATTGCATTATCCTACATGCTGTAGGATGTAGGAAGCATTCAAAGAAATGCAGGGCATGACTCTGCCTTAAAAAGCGTACAGTCCAGTTGGGGAAGCAAGTTATAGAGATGGTAGAAAGATCTAGCCAAGAGCATGCAGGCCAGCAAGTGATGTGTAGGTCCACCTCTGTATCTCTGTGGGCCTTAGTTTATATCATGTAGTTTATCAGACCAAGGCTTTTGATCAAGGTCTGAGAACTCAGGAGCAAAGATTTTGTTACAAATTTTAATGCTGCAAAATTGAAAACTCCCTTAAGATCACAAAGAAAAAAGAGGTTGAACAACTATTGTTCCTACCATAGAGTGTCGGGCAGCAATTGAATAAAATGGGGCAGGGTTGTAATGAGATAGCAAGAAAGGATGCTGAGGACATAGTGTTAGAGGAGAAAAGGAAGCTGTTTAATGATCCATATAGAATCATCCCATTTCATTCTAAAGACCTATCTATAGCTCTATCTGTTTGTGTGTCTCTACGTATTATATGTGTCTCTCCGTATTTGTATACATGTGTGCGTATAAATGCAGACAGAATAGAAAACTAATGCCAGATTGTTACCAATGGTTACCCTTGGAGAACAGTAATGTGGAGTAATGAAGAAGAGGAACTTGCATGTTTTACTTCACATATGTCTATAGTATATGAATTTGTACAGCAAATCAAATCTATTTTTCTGTCAGATTAAAGATAAAAAGAAAAAATAATTATGCTGAGTCTTTCTTTTTAGGGTATACCAAAACGGTAGAAAAAAGTAGCATACCTTATAGTACAAAGAAGGATGAGTCTTGCTTGCAGTTTCTGGATGAAATTAGAAAAGATAATACATCTGGAAGACAGACTGAGGACCATAAACTAATATCCAAAGAGAGCCAGCTTGGCAACTGGGTTATATTTTATCTACGTACTCCAAACCAAGCCCAACATTTCTCAACAGCCAGGCCAGGAACTTGCTTTCTTTGACAACTGGAAAGGGAACATAACTCTCTTTTTCAAGGCCCAAGTGTTTGTGTTTTCATGTACTCATAGTGTCTATTAAGCTTATAAACTGCATTACAGATAAGGCATAAGACTAGGGCATATTTTACATAGTCATGCAAAGAACATACCTGTAGTATTTCAGTCTAGTTCTTCCCTCCCTAAGTAGAGTGCTCATCTGTGTGCAAGGGAGATAGGGATTGAGAACGGAGGAGTAGAAATGTGAAATGATGCATAACCTGCAACTGAGCAGGAAGTTTGATCCGTCTATTCTTTGTCTGGGCTGGACACAGCCTGATAAGCTCACATGTGTATATCACCGATGCCCTCACTTCCCCCTTCCCTACCTCTTCCTGCTTACTGGCCCTCGAGGGACGGTATATAAAAGATATCTGGATGGCGTAAGAAGCCACTTAGCTGCAGACTTCTAGGCAGCAACTCACCCTCACGCAGAGGTCTCGTGGCTCTGGAAACAACTCTAGCTCAGTCTCCACCATGAGCCTCAAACCCAATGCCATCGCCTCCAGTACCAGCAACAGGCCACTGCGTGTCCTGCAGGTGTTGCTGCTGCTGTCACTGTTCCTGACCACTGTGGTTCCCACCTACGTCAAAGAAGGTAAGAGAAACTTGGGAAAGCTGAAGGAGGCGGCTCTGCTTCCCTGCAGCTGTGGCTGCTCCTGCCATAGCCGTGTCTGGGGGAAAGACTCTCTTGGTGGGGCTGGGAGAGCCCATGTCCTGACAAGTCTACATGGAGGAGGCAGCGTCGTGGGCACTGCCCATGTGCCAGGCGTTCTGCTCGGGACTTCACTAAAGGTTTACAGACCCTGTCCACAATGGCCTTATGAGAGGTGCAACTACCCTCCACTTCCAAATAAGGGAAGTGAGGAAAATAACCATGACCAGTAATGGAGTCACGTTTTCTACTCAAGGTAAGCATGCCGAAAATCTCCTGTGTGTTGAACTGCAATGCAGGTGTGGGAAGACACTCTCTCGAATTCATCCCAGTTTGATTCATCGTGTGGAAGTATTCAATCCAGGAACCCACTGCAGCAATGTCGAAGTGATGTGAGTCCCTGCTTCTGTGTTATCGCCTCCTTAGGGAAGCCCACCACCTCCACCCACCACCTCCACCCACACCCACACTCTTTTCTCCAGACTCACACATCTGTTCTGATATTCAGGCCAGGACACACACAGATCATTCTGTTCTCTCTTCCAGAGCCACGCTGAAAAGTGGAAACAAAGTCTGCCTGAACCCAGACTCTCCAGTAATCAGGAAAATAATCTTTGAAATGGTGGAAGGTGAAGAATATGAGGAGTAATCTGTTCAATCTCTGCCAAACCTTTTTACCTACCAGGAAGAGCAGGATTTTGAAGTCTTGACTTTGTAGGGTTCTTATTTATCCAGGATACCCATTGCTACCATATTAAAATTTGGATATGTTTTCCATTCTGTATCAAAAATCACATTTTACTCTGAGAAGGGTGGCTAAAAGATAATAGAAAGATGAAATAAGCAAACCTAGTTTCAACAACAAATGTATGGTTTACTGCCTAATTCTTGGATTAACATCGTACCCTCCTTTGCATTTCTTTACTTGAAAATTCCTTTTCCAATATATTTGTGGTAATTTTTCGTGCACTTCTTTACTTTTAGACTAGACATGCCCAGGATGATTAATAGGTTCCATAATGGTCAGTGATACTAGGATTCACACAGAGCATAGAATAATTGCTCAATAAATGTTTGTTAACATATTGAGGGACTTGGAGTTTTTCATTGTCTTAATCCTAGTATGTCTTGTTTCAAAGCATTCTCTGAAAGTTTTTTCTGCTGTTTACTTTAGGCTTCAAGCTCTAAAAATAAAAAAAAATTGTGGAATGTAAGTCTTGTGAGCAGTCATTCTTTTCTCTTAAGTGAATATATTTAACAGTAGCAGAGCAAAAACATACAATAAAAAAGCATTACTTTACACTATAAAAAAGTCTAGTATTTTTTGCAAGAACAAACAACAAAAAAACAGATTTTACTTAATGTTAAATGTTTTACCCTGGCATGTTTATATATATTTGCATTTACTTAATGTCTACATGGTTACAATTTAGGTATTAGAATTGTCCTTGCAAATAAGTACAATAGAAAGCTTAAACTTTACTATATTATTATTTTTTATCAATAGAACATTTATTACTTTCTTAACCTGTACAATTTATACCCACACTATTCTTACAGAAGTATTAACATGAAATCAAAATTTGCTATTGATTTGTTGTCATATACTATTTATTTTAACAGGATTGTTATGGAGAAAAAAAATCATTAATTCCCCTCTCTTTGTTTTTTTTTCCCCCACATTGGTATTTGGAAATCACTAAGTTGATGATCCGTGTCATACTTAATGTAGTATAATAATAATAATAATAGCTCAAATTCATTAATAACTTTAAATATGCCTTGCATAGTGAGTGTTTTGCATGCATGAATCAAACAATTTTTTAAAGTTAGGTATGATCTGGTTAAAAAGGACATCCTATGCCAACAGAATAACTAGGTAATCTGTCTTCACCACTGGCTAGCTATATGACTGTGTTCAGGTTGCTTAATCTCTCTGGTCCTTAGTTTCTTCATCCCTAAAATGGGGATAATATTGTCTACCTAGTAGAGCTGATGGTGAGGATTAAAACAGTTAATACATTCAAGGTGCTTAAAATCATGCATGTCACACTATAGACCATATATAAATATGAGTAATTATTTGTTGTTAGTGCTATTAGCCTCCACAGTATTATAGAGAAGAAAAGTGAAGTTCAAAGAGAATAAAAACTTTGCCCCAGGATCACTTATCTAAGTAGGTGAGAGCAGGGGTAGAAACTGTATGTCACCCACCACACCAGACCACTGCCCGTAGTTCTTCTTTCTCTAATGAAGGGATTACACTATATATTATAGAGCGTTATGGATGCACAAAATAGAACTTGACACACAAACAGCGTACTGTATGTACCATACTGGTTATAGGAGAGGAAATGAGTTCACCCACTCCCACCTGTGTATGGACTTTGGGAAGCACTCGTGTACTGTGTAGGTAGTACCCACATTTTGCATTATTATTATTATTTTTTTTTTTTTGGTTGCCTGGGCTAGAGTGCCATGGCATCAGCCTAGCTCACAGCAGCCTCAAACTCCTGGGCTCAAGCAATCCTCCTGCCTCAGCCTCCCAAGTAGCTGGGACTACAGGCATGTGCCACTATGCCCGGCTAATTTTTCTATATATATATATTTTTAGTTGGCCAGATAATTTCTTTCTATTTTTAGTAGAGACGGGGTCTCGCTCTTGCTCAGGCTGGTCTCGAACTCCTGACCTCGAGTGATCCTCCAGCCTCGGCCTCCAAGAGTGCTAGGATTATAGGCGTGAGCCACTGTGCCCGGCCCACATTTTGCATTATTAAGGGCTCCTTTTATTATCTCCTCACCTTCACAGGCTCAATATCTTAGAATGCTTTGTCTATAAAATACATGCATTTATTAACAGTTAACCAAAATGCTCACAAACATATAATAAAACAGTAAATGAGGATTGTGATCATTTGCATTGTTGTAGGAAAATAAAAGTTCCCTCCATGGCCACTCATGGAGCCACCACTCCCTCCCATACTCCCGTCTTCCCCACATCCCCTCCACTCTCAGCTAACCCTGAATTAGGAGATGGGGACCTGCAATACCTGCTTGTGGAGACCACCCCCTGGGTCCATCCCAAGCACGTTACCAGCCTAGGGGTGATCAAGGTTGGACCCCACTGCCCCACTTCCGTCAGGGCCCACCCTGTGCCTGCTCTGCCCACCCTCCCCTGTCCAATCCCAGCTTCACACCCTAGTGGGGAGCCTCAGAGAAATAATGTAGAATGTCTGCCTAAAATACAAAGAAGGGGAAAACATTGATCCATTGGCCTCCTATTCTCATGGGAAAAGAATGTTGCATAGAATCAACAGAGAAACACTGGACCAGAAAGTGACAGACACCTGCTGCAGGTGAGGCAAGGAGCTGCCAGGTCACACCTGCAGGCAGCTGGTTGCTGCAGCAATGGCTGGGTTGAAACAGAGGCCTCGAGGAAGTGAGCATCTGGATTTGGCAGTCCATTCTGAAAGGTTCCATAATGATTACAGGGCAAGTGGAATTCAACCACCAAAGCTTCCATTTTTTAAGCTTCTTCTATTTCTTTAAAGATCATCGGTTGCATAGATTTAAAGCATGCACAGACACCTGGCCTTCAACCCTTGGTAAGTAATTGGCTTGGAGAAACACTTGTTCAAACAAGAGAATAACTGTGTTTATCACTCTAGGCTAAAGCATGCCTTTGCTCATACATGTTAGATTGTAGCTTAGGGAGATCTCATGCATTCAAGTGACATATTAAGGAAAAAACAGCAACAATGAAAACAAAAAACTTTCCTTTATGCTTCCCTTACAAAAACAAGTGATTTTGATTAAGTCATTTCCAGGAGTCAAGTTGTGCATAATCTGAAAATGTCAACTGCTGGTAGACACGCTTTATTTGTCTGATGCTCTTGGCAGCTCCTGTGGCTACTTGGAGCTCTACTCTCTTTGTTTCCTCATTACATGAGTTTTGGGTTGGGTCTGGAGACCATTACAGCAAAGTCTCTGTTTTTTCTCAGTTACAAGAGCTAGATGAGAGATGTGGACAGCATGATAAATGCTGAAGACAAACTATTTAATACTATGAACTAGGATGAAGCATTAAAACTAGGGCAGTAGATATTTTGGATTTTCATATTTGAGCAAATACATATCTAGCAAAAATTAAATTTCCTTTCTAGAAAGCTAGCAGGTAATTATCCACTAATTTCCTTTTGGCATTATTCTAAATTGATTTAGAAAGAGAAACATTTCCATAAATAAACATTATATTTAGAAATAACTTTGAATTTACAAAAAGTGCAAAGATAATAAAGTGTCTGTGCACCCTTCACCCAGTTCCCCTATAGTGAACATGTCACATTACCATGGTATATTTGTCCATGCTAAGAAACCAACACTGGCACATTCCTTTTAACTAACCTGCAGACTAAATTGCATTTCACCAGTTTTTCCATTAATGTTCTCTTTCTGTTCCAAAAGGAGTCCAAAGTACCACACAGCAGTTAGTGTTCATGTCTCCACACTTTCCTCTGACCATATATCACACAGGTTTTTTAAAAAAAATCATCCCATGATTAGGGCCATATTGTCTAGATTTGATTCTCAGGCTCCAGGACATATGAAATTAGGGAACTGACTTAACTTCTCTACACCTCAGTTTCTTTATTTGTAACCTTAAAATCCTGAAAAGATAACAATACTATATACTTCACAGGGTTGTTTGGAAGATTAAGTCAATATCTGTAAAGTGTGAAGAAGGCACAGACTCAATGCTCTGCCCCTCGGAGCAGGCCCAGAGGTTTAGTGACTTGCCCACGATATGTGGCAACTAAATGTAGGAAGGCAGCATGTTCCGTATTTACCCAGAATCCTGTAAGCTCCTTTAATGTAAATACTGTGACTTTTGAGGTAAAAAAGCAAATTTTCTGTGGCCTATCAAAGATTTTCTTACAGAAGAAAAATCTCTTCATACCTTTCTGACTTTTAGAAACTTTGCTTTTTTAGGTATAATATAAAGTTTAATAAAATAAATATGGCTAATTAGGTAAAATGATGACAAAAATGACCACATAATTGACATCTGGAATTTTTTTTTTTGTACAAATGTTTTTGTTACATGGATAGCTTGTAAAATGCTTGAGTCAGGACTGTCAGTGTGCCTGTCACCAGAATAGTGTTCATTGTACACATTAGGTAGGTTTTTGCCCCTCTCCTTCTTCCCTTCCCTCTTCTTGATTTCCAATGACTTTTACTTCCTTTTGTGCCCATATGTGCCCATCAGTTAGTTCCAACTTATTAGAGAATTGTTTTTCCATTCTTGAGATGGTTCACGTCAATGTTCAAGTCAATGTTTCATGGTTAAATTATAAGATGATAATACCAGGAACAAAGAGGTGTTAAAGAGAATACCTTTGCTCACTCAATGAGATTTTCATTTATCTCAATAGATGCTTCTGGGCTTGATTCAGAACTCTCAGCAGGTTTCAACTCCTAATAAGAAGATGGACTGTGGTGAAACTCACCTGGAGGAGTGAGGGTAACTGATGGTGGGCGAGGGCAGAGGCAGCAGATGCCTCCCTGATTACAGATGCAGCACCAGAAGCAATCGCTCTCATGACAGCAATCACCTTCCAGGAGTCCGGGGTGAATTATGCAATTGGCAGTATTCCTGTCCAAGGAGGGAATGGCTGTGTTACCTTTACCACCCTTGTTCTGTGAAATTTCAGGTGAATAGTGCCGAAAACCAACTGACAAAAGGCAGATTTATAGGAGAAAAGGCACACAAATTTATTAATGTGCACGAGGGGGAAATCAGAGTGATTACCTACCATGCAATGGGGTACAGATGTTATATACCTTTCTTCACATGGGAAAGGAAGATGGGGAAGTGTGGGTGATTTTAGGGGGAAAGGAAATGATTTTTAAGGAAATTCCATAGGCTTGAAGAACATATAATGGCCTGGCACAGTCTGTTGGGCCCACAGAGCAGACAATCTTCGTTTGTGATCAAAGTCTGTTCCGGTGTGTTGACAAATTTCAGTCTTTCTTCCTGCGATATGAGTTCACTTAATGAAAACTCAGGGAAGGGACCAGAGATAATTGTTTTCTTCTTTGGCGGTCCTGACTTCAGGTGGATTGGGGAACTTCGGAGAACGACTTCATCCTGTGCTTTTGGAGAGAGGGAGGATTGAGAGACAGGTGCGGAGGGAGGTCAGAGAGACCTTGAGGCTTCTTCAGTTCAGCATGTTCAGGTGCCATATTTTGGTTTATTGGTTTTTGAGCCCCAACACCAGCATGACAAGCTTCAGAACAAATACTGTTGTCCTGCCTAAGACTGAAGTGACCGGCCTTTATACCCTCACTGGGTAACTTGGTGCAGGCTGCCCCAGAAAGGGCGTGACCTCAAGAGAGACAGCTTTTTTGCAGCTGAAACAGCAAGTTCTTCCTTGAAATGGGATCCAGGCAGTGGAACTCCACGTCTACCACAAGGTGTCATCATTGGAAAAAGGAAATACAGAAGACGGCATGAGGAAAAGTAATGATTTTACTTTTGAAGATGCTAAGATCCCTGAAAGAATAATACAGGACACATAGTTCAAGGAGGATTTTAGTATTAATTTTAACTGGGTAATATCTACGCCTTTGTTTTCAACACAAACATAGAAACCAATACTCTTTTAACATGACAAGGTTAAAAGTCAAGGATAAGCTCATAGGGGTACTGGCATATGGAAGATGTAATAAATTCATGACTTTTTGTTTCTACCCAGCTGAGTTTATTCATAATATTTCCAGTTCTTATGATTTTATTCCCAGTTGTTTATAATTTTATGTTATTTTTGCGCTTTTATAAAAACAGACTCTCCAATCCAGAATTTGCTTGGGAGATGCAATTTGAAGCTTTAAAATTTCACTAAATGGTTAATTTACTTGTTAATATTTTCATGTAATGTTTGTACTTTCATCCAGAACAACTTTTTTGTTTCACATTTTCAACCGGATTATTTTGAGGCTTCTTCAGATCCCATTTGATGGCTGTGTGAACTTGGACAAATTACTTATTCTTTCTAAACCGTAGTTGCAGTAGGGCATGATGGTACTTACTTTCACAGAATCACTGTGAGCTTCAAATGACATAATGTACATATATAATGTATGTACGTAGTTTATTGCAATGACTGGAACATACAAGCAAGTCAATATGTGTAACTGACTATATTGTGATAATGTCAACCAAATTTTCATTAGTGAAAATCAGCCACAAATGCAAAATACGATCTAGGAATGGAAACCAAAATTCTAACCCCAGGGTTCAGGCTCCAGGATTTTTCTAAGTCTGCCACAAGGTGGCTCCAAATCCACATCCTTCAGGGCTCTGTGTTCGTGGAAAGTGAATCCAACAGTAAGAATGTATTACAGCAAAAACTCCATGGTAATAATAATCCAACATGTCGGAGGACCACTTAATAATCAGGTATCCATTTGGCTAGAAGAAAAGAAATCCCCTTATGTTTGAAAGGAATAAGGAAGCTGTTAAACGCGTCCAGACAAGTTTCTTCAAGGCTTGTCTCAATAAAAGTGGTAGACAAATCATCCTATTGACGTTCAATGCTTCAATTAGTACACAGGCTTGGATGAGAAAAATCTGTAATCTTTAACTTTTTCCTCTTTTATGTCAATAATTATTTAGTTTTTGACTTTGCCTGAGTACTTGCAAAACAGTTTCAGAACCCTGTCCTCTTTATCCTCTTCTAACTGAAATAAAAAGAAAAGCCGTAGATTATAGATCATGCAAGATCCTGTCACAAAAGCTTCAGATTTAAGGTCTTATGTAAGATATGACTAATTAATGCATTACTTATTCTTCTTATCTCAGAATCCTTGGAGTCTTGAGACGTAGCCTCAAAAAATTTTTCCAGACAGTAAGAAATTCTTTCAGGGCTACATTATGTATTTTTATAATGGGTAATATAATTATAATATAATGCTAGAGGAAATGCCTGACAATTGATCGCAACTAATAGATAATAACTGAATAAACAGTTAAAGAATTACTACAGAAGACTGGTGTTCTAGTTTAACAGTGGTGTAGTTTGGACCAATCACCTCAAGATAATCATGCCGATTTCATGGTTTTGTTTTATTTATTTATTTATTTTTTAAGAATTAAGTCAGCATAAAAAGTTCTGCATGGTGGGGACTTAATGCTACTTTTTATTATTGTCACTGCTTTCACTCAGAAGACAATGGAATAACAGAAATAACCAATTCAATCTTCAATGAAAAGACCCAGAGATATCCCTGTTGATATTTCTCAACTGATTCTGAATTGGGAGCTTCAAATACCAGCTCTAAATGGTGCGATGTCTTCCAAATCTGCTTGTGTCAAGGAAAGGGTCGTCAAAAGTGATACATGGGCCCACAGTGCTTGGACTGGCATAGCCTGGTATTTGGTAGGATGATCTGAGTATGTATTTTAGCAAAAGCTATAGAAAATTATGTTTTTTGAATGAGTTAAAAGACTTTTAAAAGTAAATGAGAGAGGCTTGATTTGCTTGTGCACACTCTACTACATATTGGATTTTTATCTCAGAGGGAAAAAAGCATAAATAAGACAGAATTACTGAATTTAGTAATATTCAGAAGTCTTTTCTGCTTCTGTCTGGTTCATAAGATGGTAAAATTAGACAATCTAATTGTAGTGTAGATAAACCACAGTTCATAATCAACTCTGACTCACCTTACACTCAGAATTTCTAGTTTATTGTTTAACAGAAATTGTTGACATTCTAATGGCTGTTCATTTATGACAAGGGTTTTTGCAGCTAGCCATCACGACCAAAGCCTTAGACAGTATTTGTAGCAGTAGATGGAGAGCACATGTTTGGTATTTTCCCTGAATTTTAAAGAAAGTTGCTCAGTGCTTATTTTCTAAGATAAATGTGTTATTAAAACACAGGGACTTTCATCAAGAATGTAGTTACATGCCTGAAACATTTCAAGGGGGATTCGGGTGTAATATTCATACTTAACCTTTTGAAGTTTGCCAAAAGCTAAATTATACTTTTAAAGGCTAAAAATTGGAAAAAAGGTTAGCATAAGTGGTTAATTATATACATGCATACATGCATATAATTATATACATGCATACATACATAATTAATAATAGACATATATACCAGGCACTCTGCTGCATATTTTTATATATCATGGCCTCTAATTTTAACATCGATTTTATAATACAAGTACTAGTAATATCCTTGTCCCTATATAACAGATGAGAACACAAAGAGCTTACTATGCTAGATAGTGGTTTCCAAAATATAGGACAGCATACTATTTTATTATGCAATAATTGATATTTAAAAAAGAAATACTTACCAATGATGTAAAGAATAAAGCTTAATAGAAATCATAATTTAAAAATACCATGAATGCACATCATAAACATTGGAACTAGACTTTTACCAAATATTATT
>CM052449.1:14534736-14571607 GCA_028533085.1 Varecia variegata | reverse complement strand
CAAGACCAGCCTGAGCAAGAGCGAGACCCCGTCTCTACTAAAAAAATAGAAAGAAATGATCTGGCCAGCTAAAAATATATATATAGAAAAATTAGCCGGGCATGGTGGTGCATGCCTGTAGTCCCAGCTACTTGGGAGGCTGAGGCAGTAGGATCGCTTAAGCCCAGGAGTTTGAGGTTGCTGTGAGCTAGGCTGACACCACGGCACTCACTCTAGCCTGGGCAACAGAGCAAGACTCTGTCTCAAAAAAAAAAAAAAAAAGAGTTAATCATACTCCTAAATTTTGATTCATTTTTTGAATGAGAAGTATAGCTACTTTCTAAAACCAGCCTAGCAATTAATTTATTTATGGTATTGTTTCAGTTTTTGTAAAACTACTTTAATGTTTTGGCAATCATAGATTTAATATAAATACTATTAACATAATTCCTGGATTTTATACTTTCTGCTCAGAATTCAGCAGCTGGTGTTGTGGTTTTAACTTAGTAGTTAATCATAATTTCATAACAATCACTTTGTGCTGAATCAGAAAAACTCAATTTAGCGTTATGTTGTAAAAAGGGTTTTCTCAAAACTGGCCAAAACTTGAGATTGAACAAGAATAACATTAAATTTGTTTTCCTATAGTTTTTTTTTTTTTTTTTTACCACTTTATTATGCTGTCAATGGGTATGTTGAAAACTGTAGTACACCAAAAACAGTTTTTCTGCTGTTCATATCTCAGAATGAGCAGATTGCAGAAATCTCTTCGGATTTTACTTTGGTTACCCTTGCAATATGCCTGTTATTTAGCAGATGCTGACACATTATATCATTCACTATTTTCTGTGTGAATTGTAGATAGAATTAATAAGATGGCCCTTATCAATACTTGATCCAATATTTATTAAACATCTATTAAGTGCTAGAAACTTAATAGATGTTTAATAAATATGTTTAATAAATGTTTAATAAATGTTTAAACATATTTAACAAATATGTTTATTAAACGTCTATTAAACTTAATAGCCATTTAATAAAACTCAAAGCTGGGCCTTCAAATAGGAACGGTATAATCCAGGATGTCAGGAGACCACACAGTATGAAGAGGGCACATATGAATGTGCTCATTTTAAAAATTCATCCAACAAAAGCAAATGGAATCCAGGATACAAGGGTGTCCTAAAGGCGTTTGTGAAGACATTGTGGGTGTCTGGGATTCGGGATTATGACCCTGCCCATCAGGAAGCTGAATTCTACGGACACACAGCCCTTTGATGAAGGCTTGAGAGCAACTTAAGGGGAAGCATAAGGTGAGCCTGGAATGGCTTCTTAGGCTAGGAAGTAAGGAACTGCCCCACACTGACAGGGATAGGTCAAAAGGACGCAAAAGCCAGGCTGAAGGAGTAGTTCTCATGGGGAAGGGGATACACGAGTGAAGATCTCAAGGAACTGAGAAAGTTAGCTAAGTGGATATCTGGTGGAAGAGAATTCCAGATAGCACAAATAGTCCTAAAATGAAAGCACGGCTGCCGTGAGCTTAAGGGGTGGCTGGGGGGAGCGAGCGAGGGGGAAAGCACCCTGAAAATGCCGTCGGGGAAGGAGCAGGGAGCCACAGCAGGTAAGGCCTCGCGGCTCACTTCTAAGGATTTGGATATTAACTCTGAGTGAGAGGAAAGACAATGGTGGATCTTGAACAGAGGAGAGTCCTAGTTTGACTTATATTTTGAAAGTATCCCACTGGCAGGTGTGTCCAAAATAGACATGGGTGAGCTTAAGGACACCCGGGAAGAGGCCATTGCAATGGTTCAGGTGGTGGGAGATGGTGGCTCCCAGTGCAAGTGGTAATATTCTGGAGGTAGAGCCAAAAAGATTTCCTGTTGGATGGGGTGTGGATTGTGGGAGAAGGACAAGAGTTGGGGATGACTTCAAGTTGGCCCATAATAATATTCCAGGCAACAGATACTTGGAGGGAGACAATAGAGCTGGAGTGGTCTGCTTGGATCCAAAAGATATTGAGGTGTAAAATTAATAAGAATTAGTGATTAGATTTTTATTTTAACCTTAAATGCATGCATTTACTAGTTTAAGAAATGTCTTATACAGCATTCTACTTTTACCTTAAGAGCCTCCCTGAGATGAGTCCCTTCCTTCAAGTAACCTTGAACTAGCTGTCTCATTTCTCTTGTTCTGAATCATCAATTTCTTCTGTGCATTTCTTAATGTATTACATAGTAATTATAAAAGATAAATATTGGGAGGTAAAAATCCTAATGTTTTAAAAGTACTGGTAATTAATAACAAAAGAGTGGGAACACACACTCGTGTGTATATGTGTGTGCACACACATGAGATGTGTGTAGTCACATGTAATTTTTTCTTTTCTAGCTCCTTTTGATTAACTCTTTTCTCTCTTTTTCCAGTTAAGAACCAGACCTGACAGGGAAAACTGGGATGAACTGATAGGGAAGATTTCCATCATCTTCACACTAACCTGGACATATTTTTGTAAGAGCTCACCAGGCAAAATTGCAAAGTCAACAATTGTCAAACAGTTTTTCTTTCTGTCACCTTCCCCCTCATTCCCTTTTTGCCTCCCCCTTGTCCCTTCATCTCTGGCAACCAGAGCTTTGTCACTGCTTTCTGGAAGATCATAGCCTACCATTCAGAGCCTTCATCTTGCCTTGCAAATATTTCTTTTATCCCCCATACCCCATCTCCACCCATCTCAGTGCTGCAGACAAAATACGTCATTGATCTGGCTGTATCACTTGATCCTAGGATACAAATGAATGATTAAAAGCTTTAGTAAGAACCTGAAATAGAAACTGCAGAACAAAATGCTGTCTCTAATAGGAAAATTAGTGAGGTTATGTTCTCATTACAGACCACTTCTTAACAACACCCTAACAACACACCTACACAAACCAAGAACACACATACACAAACCATAAAGTAAAATGTCAAGATATGAGCTCTGCAGCCACCTACAATCTTTTATATCTGTACCCTTTTCCTCTCTCTCAGCCTCCATTTTCACGCACACAGTTAGTGCATTAGAGGCTTAAGCTTGGGTTCTAAGTGTACCAATAAATGCTATTCTTCATGTCCTGTGAGTGTACTGTGGATTCACATTGTTTTATTGGAAGGAATATAACCTTGTAAAATTAGAAGGCAACATAGTATTGACTTGGCCAGGATGAAATTCAGAAAGAGACGTAAAGAGCTAACATACCGTTAAATATTTTAAGAAATTATTTCGTTTTCCTCACTTAGAAATAGTTTAATTTCCCTGTATCAGAATTCAATTATTAGATAAAAGTACAAAAGATCATTCTCTCTCTTCTTTTGTAGTTAAAGCATATTTTCAACCACAACAAAATACAACAAATAGAAGTCTTTTAGATTATAGACATAAAGTACAATAGAATTAGGCTCATTCCTGATTAAGCATCTAAGAGTGTCCCAGTGTTATTAACTCCGTTTCTCTAATCTGGAATACAGAAAAGTCCTGGGCGGCTCCATTACAGATGGAGAAACTGCCTAGAGAGGGTAGGAGGTTTCTCAACATAATAAGCAGAATCATAAAAAGGATTCAAGGGTCTCTGACTCACCGTCTGGTTTTTTACAAAGCCAGACCACAACTGGATGTTTAAATTCATAGCCAAATACCTCCAAACACAACTAACCACAGGCACTATGATGGAATCAAGCCACTTGGGAAAAAAATATAAGAACCATAACCTCTTGAGCAAGTGTTAAGCATATCCCAGAGTTATAGCGGTGTCTTAACTTTGTTAACTATAAAACTATTAATTATATTATTATATTATCATAATAATACAAATAATATATTCATATTAATTATAAAACTATTAATAAGAAAAGTCAGAGGCAGAGCATTGGGGACTATACTATCACCATCCTGAGACTAAATTAAAATCAATATTTGGGGGTAACTGGCTACTTTCAAATAAAGAAGGCAACATAGGACTAAAGAAATGCAAACCAAAGAGCTTTAAAGTGGGCAATTGCAAAATGGAAAAATAGATGTTTTTGTAATCTATGGAACAACGAGAAAGAAATGTGTTTCTGTAGGCAGCAGAATCTTTGTTTTTTTGTTTTTGTAAAGAATTCCCATAATTTTTACTCTCTCGAAATCAGAATCTGAGACAAGGTCTTGGGTCCTTGGGTTGATTTGTCAGGTGATCTAAAACACAAAAGTAAGGGATAAGGCCCAAAGAATTTAAGTACAATGTCCAAGATCACAAAGCTAATAAAATATGCATGATAATAAAGTTAGTAAACATGAGCCAAATACAGATATTGAGTTTTTAAGCATTATATTATACTGATTCCCATGCTCTTTAGAAAATTTGGAAGATACCTGAGAAAATAAATGTCACCTCATGCATTGCTAAGAGATAACCATTGTCTATATTTTTAAAGCTCTGCACCCATACAGAGTATTATGCCAGCATAAAGTTTTCATGTTTTTCACTTGCTATATTGTGCATGATTTAAAATATTTAAAACTGTTTGAATATTATGACCATGTCTTTTTCTGTGGTACATTATCATTTATTTAACTATGTTCTAGTTATTAAGAATTTAAGTTGCCCTCATTTTTTACCACAAAATACTACATTGACATCTTTGTGTTTAATGCCTTTTATGTAATTATTTAAGGTTATATTTTAGCATATATTCCTAGAAGTATATTCCTGTGACAAGGACATAATTTTATTTTAAAGTTTCAGCTTTTTAAAAATAAAAATTTATTTAGAACATCCCGTGAAACTTGCTGCCTATTATTTCTGCCTGTTGACTCCTTATTCACTCTTCTGTAATGGCTTTGACTCCCAGAAGAATCCCGAATTTATTTTAGAGGACAATTTCCAAATAGAGGTCAGCTGAAAACAGTTTAACCAGCTAATGTAGTGTTTACAATTTTCCACTGTGTTTTCCCTCAAATCAGTCATTTCACTCAAGTGCACACTTCGAATCCTTTAGTGCTTTCTGGAGGCGGAGTTGTTTTTGTTTTTCCTTGTGGTCTGTGCTGTCACTTACCCCAGCCAAGAAGTCTGGCTTTTTCTTGGATGCTTTCCAGTCTTTCTCCTCCTTTCTGCCTCATAATATTGCTCAAATATGGCTTCTGCCTCCTGGTTCAAGCTAGATCTTCTACTTTTTAGCTTCTCTGGTCACTGAAAAGTGTTTTTTTCTGGACCAAACAGACCCTGCTTTTCAGTTCAGCTGTGTCTTCTTCCACATCCCCTGACTGCCCTGCCCGACCCTCTTCCCCTTGGTGCTAGACGCTGACATCAGGCTTTTACTTGGAATCCTTGTGCCTAAGCACGTGGGAGAGGAAACATCTTCCAAACCACAATGTCTCAAAGATAGGACATGAGAAGAACCTAAGATCCTGGACATAAATGGAACTCTGATTCTTCTCAGCCATACTGCAATTCAACACTTAATAAGTGCACTGTGAAAAGGTAAACTCTAGTTTTAATGGCCTTCTTGGCGCTAAATCCATATTGCAAACAAAAGATAGGTTAATATGAGTTAGTTAACTGGCAAATAAATTTCCATTTTTTGATGAAGTCTAGGAAGAGCTCAGTGAGTTGTGAAGGAGGTGATCATGGGAGCCTTCAGAAGCCCATGAGATACCAACTGTATTGTTCACGATAGCTTTCTGTCTAGGTGAGACATTGGTCTAGCCAGATGCAGATGCAAAATACTAAATAGTTACTATGACATTGGAGTCTTATGGAAATAGAGATCCATGGGAGTAAAACCCTGTGTATCAAGCTCAGGACTAGGAGATAAGAATCAGAAAACCTGGGGTCTAATCCCAACCTCGACAATGACTTTACATATTTGGACAAGTTATTTTAACTTATTTCTCAATGACAAGTTAACTATGAGAAAAGTATATAAATGACAAAGCAATCTATCCAGGTCAAGGTTTTCATCTAGAAAAGAGGAAGAAGTAGAAGTCAGTCACTGTTCGGCTTGCAACTCATGTTATCTTTTAAGAGTGTATGTGATTGAATATTAATATTTTCAGGTTTTTTGGGAAAAAATGCAAAAATACTTGCTGTATTCTAGCATGTAACAGCTGAAATCATTCTAAAATGTTGGCCAACTGGTAGAGACAACTGAGATAAAAGCTTCGAGAAAATATAAATTGGTGACCTTGAATCTCCCAGATTATTCGCTTCCCATAAAAAGAAAAATGCAAATTCAATCTGTCTATCACACGTTGACAGATTTGGGAACCATTCCAAACGGAAGATAAAATCTTTTGAAAAACACTTTTTAAAACTCATCTCTAATCATCAGTGAAATTTCTTAGCAAAGAAAGTATTGTGGCTGGGGCACAAGTGGTTAGGGAACACAGCAGAGAGGTGACAGAATCTATGGCCATACCAACCGAATGTGCCTGATCTCATCTGATCTTGGAAGCTAAGCAGGGTTGGGACTGGTTAGTACTTGAATGGGAGAGGTGATGGGGTATTCTAAAGACAGATGAGAGCCAAAAGATTGGAAGACTTAGAATTCACTGAAACAAATGTGGCTTGATTGTCCACAACCAAAAAATTGACCTTCGGGAAGAAAACCTAGAATGTAAAATGGAGTCAAGTATTCAATATATTTGTCTTTAAAGCCAAATTTAATACAGTAAATTATATTACAAAGACAATTTCATAATGAAATATTGTAGCAGAAAGTTTTTTATAAATTATGCAGCTTAACAAAGAAACATGTTGTTATTGATAGAGGCATATTTTCACTTCTAGAATAATTGTTATTCTAACATGAAAGAGAAAAGCAGGTCTATCTTAAGAGATCTTTGAGGGCCTACTAAGTCAGTGCATGGTAAAATATACTGAAAAGAAAATCCACACATTTTTGCTTGACAGAGAAATAAGGTAATAAAATATTAGACTGCAGGTCCAGGTTTTACATTTTATGTCATCAGTTTTCAACTTATACTTGGGTTATATTCTAAAATTGTACTTACAAGTTAGTATTTGGAATGTTTTTCCCATAAAAATAATGTTCTGAATTATGAGATTACTTCATAGAATAACCCCTGTCCTGACACACACACACACACACACACACACACACACGTACACATATACATATCCAAAATAACCTCATACTCTTTCTAATCACAAATGTGACATGACATAGTATAGTGTAGGCTTTGGCAATAGAGTATGCAAATAACCCACAAGCAATGGTTAGGGGCTAAATTAGTGGCCTTAGGAAATGTGCTTAATTTCCATTAACTTCATTTTACTCATTTGAAAATGGAAATACTAATAACTCCCCCATAGTGTGGTTGTGAGCATTAAGTAAGACAACGTAAGCAAAAGTTCTTTTTATAGTGTGACGTGCTATAAAATGCTATAAAAATGTTAGTTATTAATGGACTCTAGCACTCTGTGTGTCAGCTATTCTTTGGACAAAGTCACCCTTTGTAAACCATGTGGGAAACTGTTATTTGTCACATCTCTATGGAGGAAAATACACTGGGTAGCAGGAAGGGACTGCAGTAGATCAAGAAGTATAATGGCCCTAGCTGTGACACTGCCTGCCAGCCATCTGACCAACAGAAATGTTTCTTCACTGCCTCCCCTCCCTTTCCCAGCTGTAGTGATTGCTGCTTCCCCCAGAAAGCAATGTATGTCTGTTCTCACTCCTCTGCTGGGCCCATATACTGTGTTTGCCATATTATTTTCCTTGTTTTCATAATTTCCTGGACTCTGTTCTCTAGTTGTTTCATGCATATTGTTAAATGAAAAGGATTATGCAATGCTACTTGTTAAAGCACTTACAGGCACACATTATTCAGAACATTTTTCAGAGGGTCAGAGAGATTGGGCTTAACTTCCAGTGCAGGAGGGGCCAGCGGAAATTTGTAGCCAAGGAGCAGGGCAGTCGGCAGTGGATGGAAAATGGCGAAGGGGAAACTTCAAGAGGATTCTGGCTAAACAAACCTAATAGGATTCTTGCTGAAGACAGGCCAGAGTGATAGGATATTACCTGGGGGATGGTGGAGGCTGAGGAACCTGATCAGATACCGATACTGATCAGGATGAGATAGAGAGTGGGGAGGGGTGGGGGGCTGGCTCTTGCTAAGCTGTTAGCAGGGTTCTTTGAAAAAACTGGATTTTACAAGGATATGTACAAGATGGGCCCAGGAGAAGGTTCAGGAGCCTGACTAAAATTGCGCCAAGTAGAGAATCTTTGTCAATACGAGATTTGTTTCTTTCATGAATTCTAAACCGGTTGGAGGTGAAATCCATTATTTTGCATCTGCAGACTCAGAGTACCCAGTACGACTCTCCACTCTCAGCACAAAATGGGTGCTGACAAATGCTAATTGTAGAGGATAGGAAGGCACTTTCCAGGTAAAGAGAAAGCTCTCACAAAGCTAGAAGGTGAGACTGGGCTTGTTTGCTCCCAGGGTTATTATTTAGATTAGCGTAAGAAGGAAAGGCAGTAAGATCCAAAGCACATTAAGGAGTGCTAACGACTAGATAAAAGATCTATGAGCAATAGCCAAGCCTGAGTATCTGGGGAGTAAGTCACTTGATAAAGATCCTTAATAAGGGTAGTTTCTCAAGAAACTGAGGAGTGTCATACATCAAAGTCACGGAAAAGAAAATTTTTAAAAAATTGGGAAAAGATAGTGGAATCTAGTAGGAAAGTCATTTTAGGGAAAGTCATTTCAAATTAATTCTATATTGAGTAACTCTAAGAAAGTAGATCCTTCAGGCTGCCAGGTAGATGCCTGACTCATCTTACTTGTGATCTGCACCACCTACAATAGATAATTGTTTCTGCTTTTCCTTATTTCAAGCTGTGTTGACTCAGCTAAAAATTTAAATCACAATTGCAAGAGATGATATTTCTTAACACCATGCGTCAAGACTATGTGCATTGTATGATTTATAATAATATTTAATCATTGAATTAATGTAATGATTTAGAAACTATGTAGGAAAAGGTGGCTCAGGAATTTTAAATAACTTACCCAAGACTATAACAGCTTACAAGTGGTAGAGCCACGGTTTGAACTCTATAATCACTATTCCTAAACCAGCTTTCTAACCACTGTGTAATTGAGATTCCCAAATATGAAGAAATCTTATTCACTTAGGTGGTCTAATTCTATGTGGTTTGATGTGAAAAGAAAAAAAAAGAAAATCCTAACCCTCTCTCCAAATTAATGCACATAGTGTCGCCTGCCAGACCCATTATAATTATCCCTTGTATTTTCAATCCACCTCCCTCCATTGCTGCCTCTCTGTTGGTCCAAACTTCCCTTTGCTTTCCTTGTTTTACCCAGCTGGAAACGTGTCACAGTGGTTTACCCACCCCTTGTAGTCTGTGGCTAATTTTTTTGGTCAGGGTCAGAGGAGATGAGACAGCAAGAGGTCTGGCAAGCGAAGGTTGGGTTAATTTGGTTCAACTTCTGTCCTTCTCTGCCCGAACCCACAGCTCATGATTCAAAACAATGATTAATCTTCTGCTTGCAACTAAAACGGGCTTCTCATCAGTCTTGGTGGGGTGGACATAGCCAGGCTGAGGTCGGGGTGTGACTTTTTGTCTCTCGGAGAAGATGTGAGTGGGGGTTGGAGAAAGAGATGGGCGATTCAACTTCCACCCTGTGTTTGCTATGTGCCAGTCTGGCTACTTCCTGGAAATTGTTCCATGTACTCTTCACAACAACTTTTTGAGGTGGGAAGTATTATAATTGTCTCAGGTAGAAATAGGGTAGTCATCATTTCAACAAAATGCCCACATATACACACTGCTTTAAGTGACAGAACAAGAACTTATTTGTTTTACCTGATCACAAACTCTGTGCTCTTTGCACTATGTCAGTTGCATAGCAAGGGCCAAGACTAATTCAGAGGTAAAAAATTATGGGATTGTAAACTTTTAGAATAAATCATTTTTGATAACAAAAACTTTTATGGGTGATCACTAGGTGCTAGGCTCTTTGCTGGGCACTTTGCACACATTATATAATTGAATCCCTCACAACCTTATGAAATGGGTACTGTTATTATTGTTAATTTACAGAGAAGGAAAAAGAGAAACGATTTTAGAAAGATTAAGAAACAATTCTCCTGGATTGGACACCAGGTAATCAGTTTCCAAATTCTTTGCTCCTATATCTCAACTGCCTTTTATAGGGCTAGCATACTCTAGGTGTTTTTGTTTTCCTACTTTGTTTCCATTTCTCTCCAAGGTATAAATTTGTGTGTGTGTCTGTGTATGTGCAAAAACTTATGTATGCTTATTAAATGTTCTAAACCCTTGACATGAATTACTCGGTTTAATCCTCACAACTGCCGTATGAAGTAGCTGTTGTTATCATCCCTATCTTACTGATAAGGAGGGTAAGGCACAGGGTGGTCATTGCTCAACATCACACAGGTGTCAAGGGGCAGGATTCACCCAGAGACCACGGGTCTCTGCTCACTGAGCTCAGCTGTCTCTTCCTGTTCATGCTGCCACCAGAGCTCTCTTCCTAAAACTCAGATCCAGCCATGTCCAGCCTCTCTTAAGGACCTGTAATAATTTCCCATTATTTGTGAAACAAATTCAAGATATGTTGCTCGGCATTCGAGGCTCTTCACAACTTGGCTCTCTTTTATGATTCTAGTTTTATTTCTCCTCCTATTGATTAACTATTTCATCCACTCTTGACTATTTGCTGCCCTTAAGCTAGCCAATCGCACTCAGCTGTTCATGACTTTTCTTGCAGACTGGAAGACTCTTCTTTGCCTTTTAAACTCCAAATCAATGTTCATGTTATGTCAGACGGCTCTCTTTCCACAAAGCTTTCCCTATTCTCTCTGCATGGAACAGTCCTCACCTTCTTCTGTATTTATGCCTACGTAATATCACATCTTTCACTCCATCTTGCGTTGTACTGTGCTGTTTGTTCTTCTCCCACCCACGTGAGATTCTGAATCTCTTGAGGTCAAGGGCTATGTTTCATTAACATCCTCAAAATGCTGGCATTTGGTGCAGGTTGTTGATATTCAAGAACATTGCTGAATGAATGAGTATATGAGTAAGTGAATGGAAGTATTGAACATGTTTTTAACTTTCAGGGGAAAGCAGTAGAAATTCTAAGCGTTTATTGAGTTATATTAACTTTCCGAGTAAGGAAAAATTATATGTATATAATGTATAAATGCATAATTTCTATATTACTTGTGTGTTTCAGGTAAGAATACAGCAATATGAAATCTAGATCCTAGCAAATGAGGCAACACAAAGCCAGGCAAGTTTGATAATAGCATGTCTGAACACCAAGGTGACCTTCCTATATAAGTGCAACTTTCAAGTCATCTGTTTAAAGAAGTTCTTCCTAGATGTCCATCCTAGATGATGGAACAACCACAGAGGCCACTATAGAGAATAACAGAGCCACCATCTGGCCTGAAACCCTGGATGACTGTATGGAGCAAAGCCTGACTACCCACTCTGGACAGTTAAGTGAAAGAGAAATAGACTTCTGTCTTGCTTAGTCACTGAACTGTAGAGTGTATCTATTAACCATTATCCCCATCAATACACCCTGGAACACCTTTTTACAGGTAATAAATCCTGCTGGTACTGTATTTCAGATCTCAGTTTAAATATTCCTTTCCTGGGAGGTCTTTCCTGGCCTCTCAATCTAAACAGTTTTCCTTAAAACATCCTACTAGGACATAGCTCTTTTTTCTTATAAAGTTCACCATTTATAACTCTTGTTTATTTATGTGATTGTCTCTCTCCCTCACTAGATTGGAAGCTCCATGAGCACAAGGACAGGGACCACCTATCCATCAGCACTAACTCATTGCCTGGCACAGAGTTGACTCCCAGTAAATACATGTGCTTATATTGTACATATTTAGTAAGTGGCAATAATTACCACTGATTAAATATACACAAAGTTTTAGGAGTTGTACTAAGTATACGTTATCCCATTTAATCCTCTCAATAACATGTAGAGAAGTCACTAATCACATTATTGTCCCATTTTACTAGGAAAAGTAAGTTTAGAAAGGTCCTACAACTCATATAAGGTCACACAATTCAAAGCCTGTATTTTCCAGTTGAGACTCTCCTCTGTGCTCACACATCTCTTGGGAGTATGATTAGCAAGGGTAAGGTGCACAGTATCCAGACAGTTCTACCAAATGAAGTTCAGGATTTCTATTAATTGAGATTCAGATCACAGTGAATGATGATAATACCACAGCAGGCCAGTTTGATGACAACACGTCTGAACACCCAGCTGACCTTCCTATGCAATTGCAGCACTTATATTTTCTCTTTATGTAACTGCAACAGGAACAAAGCCTCAAGCACTGTTTATAATTTTAAAATGATTGTCTAAAGTCTCTAAGGCAATCTAATCATTGTCTAAAGTGTCTAAGTTAATTCAAGATGAAACATGAAGAAACATTCTTTTGAACTCTATATAATTCCCAAAGGAGCAACTACAATGGGTTTCTTTTCTTCCTTTTTTGACTCAAGGATTTAATCTGGAACTTATTCATATTTCAGAACAATGTATGACAATTCTTTTATTGAATGTTTTGTGGTTAAATGTAATACCTACCTCATACCCCACACAAACCAAGCCAAGCCAAGGGTTTAACAGTTAGCAGAAGAAACTTCTTTCTCACTGTGAATAAGTTTGTGTAAAATATTGGCACAAACATTGAATCGGGACTCAGGGCACTGAGGGTCTGGGTCTATACTGGCCAGTACGGCAGCCACTGCCCCCAGTGGCCATAAATACATTTAAGTTTAAATTCAATGCAAATAAAAAACTCAGTTCCTGGCCGGGCGCGGTGGCTCACGCCTGTAATCCTAGCACTCTGGGAGGCCGAGGCGGGCGGATTGTTTGAGCTCAGGAGTTCGAGACCAGCCTGAGCAAGAGCAAGACCCCGTCTCTACTAAAAATAGAAAGAAATTATATGGACAGCTAAAAATATATAGGGAAAAATTAGCTGGGCATGGTGGCGCATGCCTGTAGTCCCAGCTACTCGGGAGGCTGAGGCAGTAGGATCTCTTGAGCCCAGGAGTTTGAGGTTGCTGTGAGCTAGGCTGACGCCACGGCACTCACTCTAGCCCGGGCAACAGAGTGAGACTCTGTCTCAAAAAAAAAAAAAAACAAAAACAAAAAAAACTCAGTTCCTCAGTTGTATTAGCCACACTGAGGTGCTCAACAGTCACATGTGTGTAGTGGCTATCGTATGAGACAATGAAGATTTATTGAACATTTCCATTATTGCAATAAATTCTCTTGGACAGCATAGTTTTAATAGTGGTTCTGAAACTTTTTGGTTTCAAGGCTTTTAACCTCCTAAAAATTGTTGAGGACTTCCAAAGAGCTTTTCTTAAAATATAGATTACAACTAATACTATTTACTGTATTAGAAATTAAAACTGAGAAAATTAAAAATACCAGCCCACATTCATTAGTCTTCAGAGCACTGACATGACCGCGTATCATGTAGCCCTTGGAAAACTCCACTGTACACTCATGGAGAGTCAGGGTGAAAAAGGCAAACAACATCTTAGTGTTACGAAAATGTTTGACCTCACAGACACCTTGAAAGGGTTTCAGGGTCTCCTAGAGGTCCCCAGAACACACTTAGAAAACCGTTGGTCTAGCCCCTACTCTGTCACTATCTTTTCTGTTCCCATTTTTTTCTAATGCATGTGGTACTTATCTTGCCTAATCAAAGATTCTGCCAAAATTTAAATGTTTGAAAAAGTAAACTAAAATAATCTTAGTTTTTTTATCAAGGCCAGACTTCTTTGAAGGAGAAGGAAATAAAGACTCTTTCACTCAAAGACGACTTCTGACTGAACTGAAGCCTAATGCATTCTGGTGAATACATTAGCCATGGTTTGAATGAAGTGGGGCTTAGTGATTTCTCTGCTTTGGCCCCAGTCAATGCTTCTAAAATGCATTAAAATCACAATGACTCGGGCTGAGTAGCCTCAGACAGCATCTTGGTATTTATACTCAGAATTCTACCAACATAAGTTGTGTTCGCCGTGGTCTCAGCATATTATAAAGGACCACTTACAAAATCACTACGCAGCACAAATAATAAGTTCCAAATATATTGAGGTCCTGAATTTGACCTCAACACTGCCAAAATCATTTCAGAATGTTGGGTTTGGGACTTAGTACTCACAGGTCCTTTCTTCTTGATCCTAAAAGTATATAACATTCCACAATACTATACCACGTGTTGAAGTTTCAAGGTAGATACTTTCTCTCTCGATGTACTATTCCTAAAAAAAGAAATAGCAAAAATTGAGTAAAATTGAGTGGCTGAAAAAGCACATTGCAATAGTTTAGCCATAATATACTTTGCAAAGATACCTTTAGTAAAAATGTCCTTTTCCTGGGGATTCTTAAATGTTCATTCTGGTAATGATCTGAATTTGGTGGATGCATTTAATGATAACTCAAGAAAGATTCCACAGATTTTATTAACAAATGTGATCCATAGGACCCTTAGCTAAGATGCCTTTTTAGGTTAAGTACATGAAGTTTGAGACGAATAAGTGAACAAGCTAAGAAAGGCAGAATTTCTGCTACTAGCAGTAAAAGGAGACCCCACCTGGTAAAAAATATCCCCAAGGGAGTTGTTGCCTCTTCTCTGATGAAGATTCTCTGCTATCCATTTGCAAAAGAAACTCTCAAAGATCTCTTCACACTGTGAGTGACCGAACTCTGTTCCCTCATTTTCTTTCTAGATGAATAACTCACCCTTCAAACCCTTCAGAGATTTTTTTCTTTCTAGGTAGGTCAAGTGTGTATCCTCAAAAAGGGTGACCTTCCAGGCCACCAGGCGTTTCCTGAGTGATGATGCTTGGCTGGGTGCTGGAGTGATGTGAATTCATTTTCAAGTCTATCTCCTCTCAGCGCTTGAGAAGGATCTTCTTCATAGGCAACCTTAGGAAATGATTCCAAACTTTATTTTCCAACCAACAAGAATTTTTACCTAACTATAAAAGCAATTAAGGCAACAGGTGTTTCATGTTCTATGCAAATTATTTCCTTCCTTCCCTGAATCATTTCATGCATGCAGTTTGGGATTTTGTGTCTCACTTGACCACATCTGTATAGAATTAGGCTCCTTGGGAGCCAAATTCCTTCTTTCCCTGTGAAGTTAGGCCACTTAATGAGTTCTGTGAAGTGAACTGATGAAACATGTTTATTATCACAAGTTGAACTAGTGGTGATTGAATGTTCCAGCAGCTGGGCCTTGTTAGAAGAAGGACAAACTGGGACTATTCACATTATTTTATGTAAACTCTACTTAAGTGGAATGTGAGGGGAAGAAGCTTGGGAACTTTTTTATTGCTCAAGACTATTTCTTGTTGCAATTGAGAAATATGGGAAATAACTGAAGTGATACTTTGTTTAATAGTTGATTTCTCAAGCAATAGTTTTCCGAAATCTTTTTAAATTCAATAAATATTGAGTATCTGTTTTATGCAAAGCATGAACTAGTTGCTTCAGAGAATAATGTACTACCTGCCACTAAGAGTCTAACATAATATAAAAAGAGAACCCGTGAGGGCACTTATGACTAATACACAGGAGAGTAAGAGAGGGTCAGAGAGGTGACACGGGGGCTTGAATAAGGATGAAATTGCACATGTATAAGGCAATCAGGAAAAGCTTAGGCAAAGCTTTGAAAGCTTGGATAAAATTTTCTCAAGTAAAGATGGGATTGAGACTTCTGGTTTCCGATAATGGCAGACTGTGTTTTTTGCGGTTGCAATCCCACAGACAAATACAACTCTAAATCGTAGATAAAATATTTTCTGAAAATCTTTCATAGGTTGAAGAGATAAAATAATAAAGAATTATTAGACCAAAATTTGAAAAAACTCAAGAACTCAAGAATGCTGGAGGACACCTGACTCCCCCATCACTTTAAACTATATCTCTGTCTCAGTTATTTCTCTGTCTGTATTATTTCTCTATTTCTATTATTTCCAAATCTCTTGTGACAATCCTGCCTGGGACCTGTTTTGCTGGGAAAGTAGCTAACTCCTGGCAATTACTATAAGATAGTAATAATTCCTACTTCATAAGATTGTTATGGACATTAAATAAGTTGGTGTAAAAAAGTGCCTTAAAAGATGACTTTTATATAGTAAGTACTCAATAAGTATTATTTATTACTATTAATATTCTTGCTAAGTTACTTTAAACTTAGAGTTTCCTTCTTTACATTTTTAAACCAGTAATGGGTTACTCTCACTCTCAGTACCTGACATACAGGAACATTCTTTAAATGTTACTGTAATATTTACTGTATCTAATGTAGGCTGTTTTGTCCTCACTTTGCAGAGAAGTATGAAACAGCAAAGATGACCATGCAAGATGAAATCATGCAAAGCAATCTTAATAATTATGAGGAAATCTATGATTTCTTCATGACCTTTAAGATTGTTATAAAAACATTAAAATATTTCTTATTGCCAGTTATTAATATACAGAGGAATGAAAAAATAGTAAAATTAACATTTATTTAGTACACTGTAATTTTAAACATTGTAAACATTGAAAATGAAAGCATTTTATTTCTTTGTAAAAAATGTATCAAGAATAGTTTAAAAAGTGTTTACCTTTTCCTTCTTATTGCATAACTTTTTTCTATGCCTTGGCTAATTGTCATCTTCCCTTCTAAATTTGAATCAGCATTTAACCTTGCTACTTTCAGCATCATAAAATATCTCTGAAGTTACTTTAATGTTGCTACCATAATTTTCTCTGAGACATCTTTATCCTATTTATCATAACCACTTTCCTCATTGATGTCCATAAGTCTGTCTTCACTAAATTCCCCTGGCCCCATAGGTATAGTCTATCCAATGGCAGCAGAGCCAACATTCTCACGGTCAGCCATTTCTTCTGTAACTCCATTTACATTCAATTCAAATTCTTTGTCCAGATTTACAACTTTTCATTTATGTTAGACATATTTTCTCCTTTGTTGAACAATTCCCGTTGTCGAGGATTCATTTTTCTAAAATACCATGTGGGTTTGTCACTGGGAGAACACGGAGCCACCACAGCTACACTCTTTGCTGTCTGTGTGTGATTTGAATAACAATGTGCAGTGACTAATCAGTGGCTGACTTTGTAAGAAGTGCAATGATTGATCATGGCTCATGATGCTTATCTGTAAATTGCATAGTGATTTTGCTTATCTGTTAGCTACATAGTGATTTGCCGCTAAAGAGCGGCAGCAAAGTTGGTATTTTATGGAATTACTCACAGTTAGTATACCATGATAACTGAAATTTGTGCATATTGGAAGCAGAATCATGCAAAGCAAAGACTGCCAATAAGTTAGGCTAATACTTGTTATTGCACCTTTTTCCAGAATTGTGAGTCAAAAGATATTCTGGCCAGGTGCAGTGGCTCATGCCTATAATGCCATAATACCAGCACTTTGGGAGATCGAGGTGGGAGGATCACTTGAGGCCAGGAGTTCAAGACCAGCCTGGGCAACACAGCAAGAACCCATCTCTACAAAAGATTCCAAAAATTAGCCAAGCATGGTGGTGACCACCTGTAGTCCCAGCTATTCAGGGGATTGAAGCAGGAAGATTGCTTGAGCCCAGGAGTCAGGAGTTCGAGGCTGCAGTGAGCTATGACCATGCCACTGCATTCCAGCCTGGGTGACAGAGCAAGACACTGTCTCTCCAAAAAAAAAAAAAAAAAAAAAAGAAGAAGGAGAAGGAGGAGAAGAAGAAGAAAGTCCTGTGTTATATCACATCATTCTTCATTGTGTAGATGTTGTTGCACTTGTATTTGTATCAATACATAACTGGGAAAGAGCTTTTTGTGAAAGTTGATTGTTTTGCCTGTGATATATTACATAATGGTAAAACAATCTCATATTGGAGTTTTATGAAGACAAGGCACATGTGCCATTTATCTGTGAATCTGTCTAGTATGCCATGAATATCTTGGGAATATCCACCAGGATGTCTAACACTGTGGTTTTGTAAAATGTACATCAGTTTTTGGAGAGTTGGATATTGATTCTTGAAATTTAAAGCAGTGTTTTTCAATGTTTTTAAAATTATTTTTACTACCCCCCTCCCTCCCTTACAAGAAAGTTTTTTAAACATATTTTTCCCTTATCAACCCCCACCCCCTCCATTAAATTTTAAAACCACAGATATGCTGTATATCTTTACTGTGGCCCTTTGGAAGGCCTGACCATTGTAATATCTAAGATTACATTACTTAGCGGAAATGGAAAATATTTTCAGCAGCTAAAACCTGAATAGGAACCACATTCCCACTGATGTTCCTGATTGGTAGTTTTAATTGATATGGTTTAAAAAGCGCTAACTTGTAAGAATTATATCTGAAAACATATGGTAATTAGAAGAATAAATACTACCATTGCTTTCATGGTAGTACAATTCATTCATAAACATTTAAATATTTTATTATAATTTAATGCAATAATGATTTACTAAGCACTGACTTGGTGTCTATTAGTGAAAAGAATAACAAAACGAAAAGATAGAGAATTAAGTTATCTCTCGTCAATGATGAAAATGTATTTGATAAGATCCAACTTTCATTAGAAATTTCACAACTCCTAATAAAACTATGATTGGACACTTACTGTTGGGGGCTTTTGAGAGGGTCTAATAAATCATCCTGAAAAATTAGGAAAAAAGGTAAAGCAATAGCAATTAAACAGCAATATGTGTTTATTACATTTAAGGAACACTACAGAAGATAGGGCTTGGTGAGAAAGTCAAATGGACCCGTAAATTTAATATCAGAACTAGACGATCATACCCAGCAAACTTTCAGTAATGCTGCGCCAGGAGGGTCTGGTCCACATTGAGTAAGACAGCTGGAAGGATGTCAGCTAAGAGTTTTGGCATAGAAGAGAATTCCTTCTCTCTGTGAGCAGCTTGTTCTGAAAAGGCAAAAAAAAGGCTGTCTTGAGCATGCTTGGTTTATTCTCACTAAATAAAATAAGTCCTCTGAGCAAAATGGAGGCCAGAATATACTTCTACGTACAAGTAGAGAAATAATTTCTCCTACATATAAATTTTTATCTTATTTCGGAAATGTTAACTTCAGCCAAAGCCAGCATCATGCTTACTAGCAAAACACTCAGGGGCCCATTAAAGGGATGGATAAGTTTAAGAATGCTTACAGTCACTAATATCATGACATTGTTTGGAAATAATATCAATTTAATCTGAGAGAGAAAGAAACAAACAAGATATAAAAACATTAAGAGTGGAACAAAAATCGTTATGAGTTGCAAATGTCATGATTATGCAACTAGATAACTCAAATAATTAATCAAGTTGAACTTAATTTGGTACAGTTTGAAAGGTCAGCCACTCGATGGCTGTGAGATTAATCTGTAGACTTCAAGAGCTTTACTGTAAAAATGCAACAGCATATTAGAAATACAATGACGTAAAAAATACCACTTTCAGTCATAGTCATTACAACTAAAACAAAAATTGTCTGGAAATAAACTAAACAATAAATAGACAAGATTTAATGAGGAAAACTGTAAAATGCCATTAAGGGTGCATGTGTGCCCCACCCCCCACATACACATACTTGAATTAAGCAGAAGATATATTTTATCCTTAAATAGACTTAATATGATAAAGATATTAATTTTACCTAAATTAATCTATAAATATTAATAATAATTCAAATAGTATACAAATAGGTTCATTTTCTTTGCAATTGAGCAACTTAATTCTAAAGTTCAAGTGGCAAAACAAACATTTGATCAGAGTCAAGAAATCTTTGAAAATGAAGAGTTAAAAAGGAGGATTAGCAACACCAGAAATTAAATCATATAAAGTCGCACTAATTTTAAAATTCTGATGGTGGTTGATGAAGAAACAGAGGTATTAGTAGAATAGAATAGAAAGTTGGGAATCAAAGTCACATAGAAATTAAATACACACCGAAGGAGGCATTTAAAACCAAGGGGGGAAAGGGATGAGCAAACAACTGAAGTTGGAACAAATGGTTAAACATTTGAAAAAAGATGAAAGTAAATCTCATCTGTCTCCTTATACTACAATAAATTCCAGAGGGATCAAATTTAAAAACAAAAACTGATTTTTGGAATGGGGAAGTACTGTGGAAGCCAAACGCAAACTCCAGATGCCACAAAGAAAAAAATTAATAAGTTAACTATGCTAAAAATGATATTTTTTCATGAGAAAAACAGAAATAAAATAAAAATACAAATAAAAAATATCAAATAAATATTCTGTAATTTATTTAGCAGAAAAATATTTAGTTTCTTAATATATAAACATTTCTTACAAATATATGACAAAAAGACCAATAGTCAATAAGAATAATTTTGAGAAAGTAAAACAGAAATGGCTGTAAATACATGAAATGAAATGAAGCCCATCATCACTCATAATTAGAGATACAGACTCAAATCATGACATAGCAGCTATTGATCTGTCAAAGATCAAAAAGTTTGATAGTACATCACAAGAGCGTTGGGAAATAGGCATTTTCATAGAGTAATAGAGGGAGTTTAAACTAGTGCAAAATCTTTGGCAATGTTTTGGCAAAGTTTATCAAAATGTAAAATGCATACAGTCTTTGACTCAGAAATTCTTGTTCTGTAAATCTTGTTCTGTCTATATTCTACAGATATAGTTGCACACATGTGCTCAAACTAGTGAATATAGAAATGTTCACCCAAACATTAATTTTTGTAAAAAAAAAAAAAAGACTGGAAACATCTAAATTTCCACCAGAAAGGACTAGGTAAACAATGGTATGTACTTGTAGTATAACATTCTGCTCCCATTTTCTATCCTGGGGTGGGATAGATGATTGATAGATAGATAGATAGATATGCTGAAATGGAACAATGCTCCCATTTGTGTCACCAAATATGCTTTTGCATGCAGATACTGTTACTGAAAATATATACCAATCAAAATTGGTAAAAGTCATTATCTCTAGAGAAAGAAACTAGACAACTGAGGGTCTGGAGTGGGAGGAAAAGTTATTATTTTTGTTTTTTTTTTAATTGTATAATGTCTTACACTGTTTAAATTTTTCTATGAACATGTTTTCTCTCAAAAAATATAATGGATGCACCTAATTTTGCTCGTGTAAATTTGGGCTCATGGGTAAGAAATAGCAAGTTAAGTAAAATGATATCACAGTTGGGACTATGTTTTTATGTCCCTGGGAGTATCATAATTTGAATGACTCCAGGAGGACTGGGTCAGAGCTGGCTTTTCCCAGTGTGTTTTGAGGCAAACCTTAAGAACAACAGACAGTTTTCATAAAGGATCCGATTAATGGTCTTTCTGAATTATTGACCTGTGGCTTAGTTCATTCAGGCTGCTATAATAAAAACACCACAAACTGGATGGCTTATAAACAACAGAAATTTATTTCTCTTGGCTCTGGAGGCTGGAGAGTTCAAGATCAAGACACCAGCAGAGTCAGTGTCCGGTGAGGGACTACTTTCTGGTTCACAGACGGCACCTTCTCCCTGTGTCCTCACATGGTGGAAGAGGCAAGCCAGCTTTCTGGAGTCTCTTTAGTAAGGACACTGATCCCATTCATAAGGGATTGTAACCTACTCACCTCCCAAATCCCCACCTCCTAATGCCATCACATTGGTGATTCGGTTTTAACTCATGAATTTTGGAAGATTCAAGCGTTCAGACCAAGCAACCTATCACATAAATGAGGGAGCCATTGAATACTCTCAAGCAGGAGACCAACCTGCCAACCTGGTGAGATGCCATTTTAGAACAACCACTTTGAGGTGAATAAGACAGACTGGAATAGGGACCACATGGAGTCAGGGTCGCTAGTTAGGAAGTTATTTTAGTGGTACAGGTGAAAATTTGAGGACCAGAACTAAGGCAGTGGCAGAGGAAGGCTACCTGAGGATTAATAAGGAGGGAGAGAGGGCAGAACCTAGAATCTGGCTGTGGGCCAGGGGTAGAGGGTCAGTTTGTGATGACTCCTAGGTCCCTGACTTAGGCAGCTGGGTAAATTGCAGTGTAATAAAATGGAAAGACAGAGGAGCAGTAGGTTCGAGAAAGATAATGAATGCACTTCCTCTTCCTTAGGCTCCCCTGGTTCACGGGGTTGGGCAGAGTTGTGGGTAAATGCGTGTTTCATCTGAGAGTGGGGACAGGGTACTGCTGATGATCCTGGTAGTGGGGAGAGGTGGGGGCCACTTCTTTTCAGTAGTGACAGACAACGAATAAGGCTCTACGGAAGAGAAAAATTCCCATGAAGATGATGAGTTCTAGAAGGAGATTTGGCTAAATTGAAATCACAACGTATTTATGTTGGCACTAAGAAGAAAACGTAGGAGACACGCAAGTGTTCTGATGATGATTATAGCACCTGATGTTCCCGTGAAGGGAGGCTGGCAGAACTGGCAGGAAGCAGCAGTCAGGATGTCTTAAATGGCCTGATGAATTAATTATTGTGTCATGGGGAAGAAATGCACCTCACCCAGAAATACACAGAGGGTCTCTTTCCAGAGATTTTTATGTCTCAGCATCCCAGAAAGGTTGAGTAGAACCCAGGGTGGGGCTGGCTCTGCTAACTGAAGCGGACGTGTGGAGGTAATTGAAGGTAACAATGCAGATTCCTGGCTTCTCTTTGGCTAGTCGTTTAAATTTAGGTTCATTCAAAAGCTTCCTCTATGAAATGAGATTAAATGTGAGGCAATTGCAATTTTGGCAGCTTATGTTGAGGAGAAGGAGGAGGGAGACAACAACCGCAGGGGCGTGGGAAAGCCTCCCACACAAGCTAAAGTCGTTCTTCACATCTTAGTTCCTTTTACTGTTAGGTCAGGGGGCAGTGCAAGGGGAATGGAGCCAAGTAGATGGAACAGTATGAACAAAAGCCTTAAGCCAAGAAATAAAATAGTACTTTCAGAAAGACTAAATCATAAAGCATAAATTGGTGCCCTAGAAAGACATTTGCTTCTGTAGTCTTTTCAATCAACTTCAAATAAAATAGATGTTAATGTTGACAATTTACAAAGGAGACCGAGATTCAGAAAAGTTGCTTGTCTGAAAACGTATAACTTGTAAATGCTAGAACTAGGGTCTATCTTCTCCAACCCCTGTTTTAACTATTAATGTTTCTCACTTCCCCACATTAGCACATTAAGATCGTGGCTGGGGGAGCAGTAAGAATGGTGTCGTTTTCTCAATGTGTCCAACTGGTTACATTTTGAAAAAATTCTTTAAACCTAGAGAAAAAAAAATCATAGTGAAAAAAATGTAAAATGTATGAGTCTTTAGTTATACAAGATTTGAACCACAAACATAATGGAAGCCAAAAAAAAAAAATACTCGTAAATTTAATCAATGACCAAATATAACACCGATCTGGATGTTTTCATTAGTAGTTATCTCTTAGAAACCATCTCATATTTAGGCACAACTAACAAAAGCCAGATTTTGTGACCTCGATTCATCATTACAGAATTGTATTATAAAAAAATACAACAATTTATTATTCTTCTACAACTAATTCATCCACAGCAATTCCTATTTAGAAAAACCATGCATTTCCAGAAAACTGGGCCAGGTTTGACCTTTCTTTGAATCCTCCTTTTAGAGCACTTGCCACATGGTAGGTCATGCTTATTTATTCGAAGGTCTTTTATTTATCTTTAGCATCTTGCAGGATCAGTACAATGTAGCCGGGTATGAATTTTCTTTTATTTTTCTGTCCTGCTTAGAATCTACTGGACTTCTTGAACATAGGGGGTTTCATCTGTCCTACAAAATTTCCAATCATTATCCTTTCAAATATTACTTACCACCCATTCTCCCTTTCCTTGTGGTCTAGAATTCCTTTCAGAAATAAGTTAGATATTTTCATACTATTTTTAAGTCTCTTAATCTCCTTTTTGTATATTCTATATGTTTATCTTTCTGCTGCATCCTAGGTAATTTCTTCAGATCTTCCAAAATAATTTTCTCTCTAGCTGAATCAAATCTATTTTCTAAGCCATCCTATGAAATTTCACATCGTATAAGTATAAATTTTATTTCTAGAAGTTCCTTTTGTCTTTTTCAAATTTTCTGTTCCCTTTTCTCTTATCTGTTTGGGTTTTCCCCCTAAATCTGTTTGGTTTCCCAATATAATATTCTTTTTTTATATTTCAATTTCTTCTTTGATGTCTAATGATTTGAAATATATTTATAATGGTCTCCTTTGTGGACTTTAACACTTGCAGTTTTAAGGATGCTGTTTATTTCGGGTTTTGACTCCTGTTTAAAGTGGATGGTTCCTTCAGGGTTTTATGAATTTGGACCATTAACTCATCTTCAGCATGAATTTATCTTTGAGACTCCTGCCGGGTTCATGTTGAAGGTATGGTCTACTAGGGCAGTTTTAATTTCATTTCTGCCAGGTATTGATCTGACCCCACTCTAGGCTACCAAGAGGTTCCAAAAGGTTCCACGTGTTTATAATGCAGCGGTCCCCAATATTTTTGACACCAGGAACCGGTTTCGTGGAAGACAGTTTTTCCAGGGTTTGGGGTGGGGGGCGGTCACCGCCTTGGCTCCAACTCAGATCATCAGGCCATCGTGGGGAGCGCACAACCTGGATCTCTGGCACCCTCACATGCGCAGTTTGCATTGGGTTTCCCGCTCCTATGAGGGTCTGATGTCCCTGCTGACCCGACGGGGGGCGGGGCTCGGGTGGTGATGCCAGCGATGGGGAGCGGCTGTGGGTGCAGGTGGGGGCTGCCACTCCCCTCCTGCTGTGCGGCCTGTTCCTGGAGGGCTGCGGACCACTGTCGTCCTGGGCCGGGGTTTGGGGACCGCAGCTATAATGGAGCCACGGAGATGAGAGAAGCAGAGAGAATCAGAGAAACTAGGGCCAGCAGAGAGAGGCAAAGACACAAGAGATAACAAGAGAAAGTCCTAAGGGTTCCACTGCCTGTGGATAGTCCCTTTCCTATTTATTGACTCCATAAAAGAACATCCCTTAACTGTTAACAGATTCTTTCATCAGAAGCAGTTTTAAAAATGATGTTTATTCATTTAATATTTGATGGTATTACATTTGCAGAAATTTTACCAGGAAGAAGTTAAATGCTTAGAACACAGCTTTAGTTGTATGTTTTCCACCTCGTCATTCTGAGGCAGCATCCTTGTGATCTTTCCTGGGTCCAGATGGTCTTAAATTTCTTCACCCTCCTCTTCTCACATGATGACTTCATAGTTTCCCAGGTTGGATCACTTCAACTCTTGACTGATTCTATCTATTCGGTTTACTTGATTTAAAAGTAAGCTCTTAAAATTTAGGAAAGTTCTATTATACAACTGTATGACATCCCATTCTCTTCTTCTTAAATGTAGTTTTATTTGGGATATTATAAGGAATGAAAAATTCCTCTGAAAGAAATGTTTCAGTCTTGGACACTGCTGAAAAAAAAAAACAAAAAACCAGCTTTATGCTGATATCTGTGATTGTGGATGCCTAAAATGGGGTGGAAGTTAAGGCCTTTGAAATTCAAGAGGTTGAGCAACCAAGAGACCAGAGTGTTCATACGTTAATAAAAGAAGCATACTGGTGTTATAAAGCATGATATTACAGAAGGGAGTGGAGAAAAAACAGTGGTCAAATGCTGTTGTCCACTAGGAAGTTAAGGAGCAAAGAGTGGTAGGGGACAGCTATGGAGGAGATGGACTCTGGTGAGATATTTTTGAGCCTACAGGGAAACCCTCACCTGCCTTATGAGGTTTAGGGATTATCCTTCCTACATGATGGAAATGTCATTGCTCCACCTGCTATTACTCCTCTCTCAAGTAGCCAATTACCTGCCTGAAAACTATGAGTAGAGAAAGCAGTTCATTCTAGTCCTCTATTAGCATAAAAATGGTGCCACCTTCAAAGAAAACTCTGGATGATGTCCAAGCTCATGATGGCACCAAGGACTCTTGTCACCCATAGGATGTGATGTTCCTTGTGTGGCCATCAGTTAGGGGCCCTGTAACACAAGCAGAGTGACATATAACTATACAGATACACAGGATTATTCCCATGTAATCCATTTTAAGAAAGCTTTCTGAAAAACAACAAAGAAAAAAACTTAAAGAATAAAGAAAAAAATATTCCTTGGTAAGTTGAAAATTAATAGCCATAATTAAACACTTTACATGTTTTATCTCTGCTTCTCCCATGATAGGACAAAGTAAGAACAAATGAAAGCATGTAAATCCCCAGTGTTAAGTGAATTATCCAGAATGACGTAACCTGTAGCTGGTAGATCTGAAACACTAATCCCCAGCTATAAAACAAAAAACCCAAAATTTTCCCACCACATTACACCTCTCTACCACCAAGGTGACCCTCAGGTGAATCATCAGTTTCAAATACCCTTAATTTGTTTTTCTTTTCATTTTTTAATTTAAAAAAATCTCAGAATTTGTTTTTTTTCTGTTCTGAGTGATCACCTTTCCGTTTTTGCCCAGTGGTATGGCTTAAAAATTCAGAAAATATCCTAGTTTTTTTCTTTTTAGAAGTTAATCCAAATACACTCCATTATCACCTACCTGTCCTCAGTTACTCCTTCTCTATCCACCAATGTGCAGATTCTATTTGGAGCTTAATTTCTAGAAATACTGTGCCAGAAATTTTTTTTTTCAAAGGAGAAAATTTTTTTCTTAAAATCTTGTTTAGCAAATAAGTCTACTACATATCTACCTAGTCTGTAGTAAGACAGATTCTAGCAATTTTATACTACTTTTGTGTTCAATGGGGATATTTATTAATGGGGATATTAATGGGGCTAACTTGAATATCATATTAAATAGAAGGTGTGAACTGATGCTTCTCAAACTTGAGAATACATTAGAATCACCTCAAGGGCTTATTAAAACACAGAGTTTTGGGCCCACTCACAGAATTTTTGATTGAGTAGGTCTGAGGTGAGACCTGACAATTTGTATTCTAACAAGTTCCTAGGTGATATTAACCCACTGGTCTGATGACTACTCTTTTAGATTCTCTGGAATAGACTTATTCTAATCTTATCCTGCTTTTATCCCAATCTAAGACAGAGTATGTATATATTTCTAAATATATATTTAATTAAAAGAAAAAAGAGATAAAAGTGAACATGAGAATCCTTAGCTAATAAGTATACCTGTCCATAATCTTTTTGATAATAGTCATCACCCATTCAGCCTCAGGATCCAAACAAATTAATTTCCCAGATTTCAATGTGACTCTGAAAAACAAAAGCGTTCTGATTAAATAATAGCTATATCTAATTTAATGATGCTTTAAATGTATTCATTAGAATTTTTGAAACATGAAATGCATATGCTTAAAATGAACACACAGATTTCTCAAACTGAATTAATCATATTAGAAAATGACTTTTCATCACATCAGGGTGTATAACTAAAGCTTTTTTATGAACTAAAGAATAACATCTTTTTTAGAGTCTTTTGAAATATCAACCAATCAGCAAACATTATTGGACATAAGATGTACAAGGTGTAGTGCTAAGACTCGAAATCTAGTATCATGTCTTCCAGGCTGACAGTTGTCAACTTCTTACCATATATTCTTTATTGCTGTATCTTACTAATTTTGTTAGCTTTTAGGACCTCTTTACATCCTTGTTGATTATTGAGCAGGAAGAGCATAAATTGCTTATTTAAGTTAATTCTGTAGTTTTCAACAGTACTTCACAGAACCACAAAGTTCCACCAGCAGATTCAGGACCCCTTTAAAGTTCATTAAATAAGGACTAGATCATCTTACCACACTCTGAGTGTTTAAGAAAATACTATAACTTAATATCCAATTATGAAAAATAATAAAAATAATAATATAATAAATCCTTAGTAATTAACCAATACCAGGATAGCCATAAAACATCATACATAAGAGTGAAAACTTGAAAATAATCCCTTTCAATGTAGAAACAAGACAAGTGCGCCTACTGTTATTACAGCCATTTTAGCAAAGTTAGGGAGACAAATAAAAGGCATAAGTTATTCCTGTATAATGTGGCTACTCAAGTGAAAAGATGGTAGATTATCAATACAAGACTTTATGTCTAAACACTAACAGCTGGCATGTGAAATTTTATAGAGATACCCTTTACAATATCACCAAGCAAAATCAAGTGTCTAGAAATAGGTTTTTTATAATAAAAAAGTATGGAAGGTCTTTATGGAGAAAAATATAAAATTTTAAGGACATTAAAGAAGGCCTTGATAAATTGAGAGCTAGTCTATGTTCTTGAAATGGAAAACTCAGCATTATAAAGTGTCAATAATTTCCAAATTAATCTATAACTCCAAAAAAGTTTCATTCAAAATTATAATTTAATTTAGTGCAAATTTGCAAGCTGCTTCTAAGATTTATATGGAACAAAAGTCCAAGAAGAAATAAGATGCTCCTGAGCAAGGTGGAGGAATTGTCCATTCCAGATGTTAAGAAATATTATAAAATGTTAATGAAGACTGTGTACATATAAGACAAATTAATCAATGGGACAAAGTAGAGAGGTCGGAATCATCCTTCCACTTACAGGAGATCTCAGTTTATGGCAAAAATAGCCTTGTGGATCAGCGGGGAAATGATGATATTTTAATAAATAGTGCCGGAATGATTGATGAATCCCATGAAAAAATAACATAAAATTGGAGAATTCCCTCCCATCATACAAAAAAAAAAAAAAAAATCAACTCCAAATGGATTCAAGTCTTAAGCACAAAGGAAAAAATTATAAAAATTTTAGAAGATAACATAGAAAATTATTTTTAGGAACTCTGTAAAGGTAATTTTTTTTTTCAAACAAGACATTAAATGGCTAATCAGAAAAAAACATATTGCTAAACTCAAGTGTAGTAAAAATACAAACTTATGTTCACTGAGGACACGATAGAAAGAATGAAAATATGAGCCACAAGTTGGAAAATGAGCTTTGCTATCCATAAAACTGACAAGGGATTAATATCCATAATACAATAAGGAACACCTGTGAGTCAACAGGGACAACATAATACCCAAATAGCCCAGATGGTAAAACTACAAAGGAAAGCAAGAAACAATACAATTGAAAAATAAGAGGTTAATGCTTGCAAGGGGATGGGTAGTGTATTCATTTGTTATGGCCGCCATAACATTATACCACAAACTGGGTGACTTAAACAACAGAAATTGTTTTTCTCACAGTTCTGAAGGCTGGACGTCCAAGATTAGGGTGCTGGCCGATTTGGTTTCTCCTGAGACCTCTCTCCTTGGCCTGCAGATGGCATCTTCTCACTGTTGTTCACATGGCTGCCCCTCAGTCTGAGTCTTAATCTCTTGCTATAAAGACTCCAGTCATTGGATGAAGGCCCATGCTAATGACTTGACTTTTACCTGATTACCTCTGCAAAGACCTTATCTCCACATACAGTCTCATTCTGAGGTACTGGGAATTAGGGCTTCGACATATGAATTTGGGGGGTGCCCAATTCAGCCTATAACAGGAGGTTCCTGCATGGAGGCTTCTGATGTACTAGTTCTATTCCAGAACTTGGCGTGGATAGCAAGGGACTGGGTGTTTAGTTTGTTGTTGCTCTCTAGCCTGCACACTCTTTTGTATTTGTGACAGGCAGAATCCTAAGAAGGCCCATCAACTTCTCCATCCACCTCCCTGGAAGTGTGAATATGATGAGATAGTATTAATATATCCACCATTATGTTACTTGACATGACAAAAGGGATTTTGCAACTGTAATTAAGGTTACTAATAAGTTGACCAAATCAATCAAAACAGTGATTATTCAAGTGAACCTAATGGAATGGCTTGAACCCTAAAAGCAGAGCATTTTCTCTGATTGGTAACAGAAGAGGAAGTGTGAAAGATTGGAAGGTGAGAATAATTCAATGCAAGGAAACTTCTTCATTGCTCATGTGAAAGTTCCTGAGAGCAGCTTCCAGGAGTCGAGAGTGACCCCAGACCAACAGTCAGCAAGCATATAGGACCTCAGTCCTATAGCTGCAAAGAACTGAATTCTACCAACAGCCTGAATTGGAAGTGGATTCCTCTACAGAGTCTCCAAACGACCCTGCAGGCTAGCTGGCACCTTGATTTTAGCTTCATGAAACCCCAAGCAGAGAACCCAACCAAGCCACCTAGAAACTGCTAGCCTACAGAACCGTGAGATAGAAAGTGGGTTTATTTGAAGCCACTAAGTTGTGATAATTTGTTACCTAGAACCGAACAACTGAAATAGTATGTATAATTTAAAGTAAAAAAAAGTTTTAATAAAAAGCAGAAGTGTTCCCCACAGTCTGAAAGCTCTCTATTTTGCAGATTTATGCCTCTGAAAGATTGTTTCTAGGCCATTAGGCCATATTGAGCTTATTATATATCCAAGTGTGTAACAGATTTCCAGATGATCAATTAATTATTCATGTATCCTTACTGGGAAATGTGCATCTTTGCTTCTTGTACATGTTCATTGACTTCAAAGTTAAGTCCACTCAAAAGAATTCACACCCTATGTTTTCAGGAATGAGAGCATTAAAGACTGGGTGATTATCTTCCCACACTGTGCAGGAATAACGCCCAGAGCCTTGGTTTCCTATACTCTCAGTCTAGCACATTTTTAAAGCAAATGCCAGCTTTGAAAACCCTGTTTTCAAACATAGAGGTGTCCGTACTCCCTCACATCTTCACTACTCACATGATTTCTTTTCTGCTGCAGTAAGCACCTTCAGGTATCAACTGGATATTTTTAATAACTTTGGGAGAAATAAAGTCAGAATGGGTCTGAATACACTGACATCGCAACTCTTCACTCTCACAGGAATCAGCTGAGTAAGAAAAAAATAGAAAAACCTTCAGTGAGAACAAATGTAGCTGTGATGCTGACTTCTACACTTGAAACTTGAAATCAATGCAGCAGGACACTCGCCTGGATTCACAAACTCAGTACTGACAGAAATGTTTAGGGAGATGATCTCATAAACCTAATTATATGCTATTATTATGATCAACACACACTCACTGAGCATCTACTATGTTTAAGAAACTGGTAGATACACTAGAACAATAATTCATTGCTTGAAGGTATGTGTGGTCAATAAGAGAACTTACGTAATGGCAAAATCAACTTGATTCCCTCCTAGGAAAAGTTGTAAATATAAAAATTGTATGTGAGTTTTATCAATCGAACCTCAGTTTCTATCTGCTTACTATCATTACAGTAAACACCTTATAATTATTTTCAGTAATGCTCCTGCTATAATCTCTAATAAGAAGAGCAGATTCTTACATCTACATATTTCTAGGAAGTTAAACGTGTTTTTATTTAACTCAACAAAAAATTATTTGACATTCCACAATCTAAATACTGTATATATCTGCAGAGGTTTTTAATCTCCAAGTTTCTACATTTTGCTTAATGCCAGATACAATCTCATTAGATCTGGAATCTTTTCTGAATTCTTCCAGTGCCTGGAGGGAAAAGATAAAAAGCCACAGTTGTCTTACCGAAGGTGCCCAGGACAAGGACAGTCAGCAGGAGGAGCGTGGGTGAGCTCTCAGCAGCCATGTCTGTCCTTGATCTTGATCCTGGTCTATGTGGTGGAATCAATACTGCAGTCCACTTTTATGAGTTCTCTGTAACCCTAAGAATTTTTGGTTGCTCTCCTTACCTACCCTCTTTCCCCATTAAAGAATGAAAGGTGTGGCTTATCGGGTGTCATGCTTGTCACTCACGAGCTAATAAGGAAGCTGGCTTTGTTTTTCAGGCTTTATTTTAACTGGGGGCTTGGCGGTAGGGTGAGATGAACTTGTTGAATAGAGAAATCAATCTCTTATTTCCAGGAGGTGAAATTGCGTAATTGCGAAGGGCTCAATGCCAGCTGCAGTTAACAGGGACTTACAGAACGGAGTCATGAAAATGTCTACGCACATTTACAAAGGACATGTTTGTACACAGTGGGGAATTAAGACGCTTTTCCTCAGCAAGGATTTGCTTTTGGCTTTAGTACATAGTTGCATAATCCCATTTAAGGTCTTAATAGAATCTGTCAAGCTAAAACTACACTTATAGTATAAATATGCTATAAAAAATGGAGTTCAGATGATAACATTTTTATAGCATTTTTCCTGTCAAGAACAGAAAACTACAGTTTACTTGTGATTCGAAGGTAGCATTTTCCGTGGACTTGAAGCTGAATTAACTAACAATGAACTACGAGCTTTAATTTTATTCCTTAAGCAGTTTTATAAGTATCATTAATTATTCCATACTGAGTTTTTTTTTTTTTTATATATATTAACAAGTCAAACACGGAGGCATTTGTATTCATTTCCTCGGACTGCCATAACAAAGGACCACAGACTGAGTGGCTTAGACAACGGAAGTGTTTTGTTTTATAGTTCTGGAGGCTGGAAGTCCAAAGTCAAGGTTTGACGGGGTCAGTTATTTCTTAGGACTGTGAGAGACGGTGTTGTTTCAAGGTGTCTACTTCGATTGTAGATGGTCATCTACATCTTTGCCGGTTGTTCTCCTAGTTTGCATATCTGTCTCCAAATTTCCTCTTTTCACAAGAGCACCAGTTGTATTGGATTAGGGACTCACCCTAATAACCTCACTGTAACTGAATTAAAGACCTTACTTACAAATAATGTCACATTCTGAAGTACTGGGGCTTAGGACCTCGTTGTATACCTTTGAGAGGGGCATAATTTAACCCATAACAGCATTTAACTGAAGAATCAGTGATTACTGAAGGGATGATATAGTATGAAGGTAAACCTAGCCTAAATAATAAGGTTTTTTCTTTTGCCAATTCTCATTGAGCATCTATTACCTGCCAGAGCCTTTGCTTGACACTAAATATTTAAAGATAATAAAAATTGAGTTTCTGCCCTTGAGAAGTTTATGGCCTATTTGGAGAGACAGACATGTGAACAGATTACACTAGAAGGTGATTTGCGTTATGACAGATGTATACCCAGGCACTGTGGAGGCAGGACTTCCCCAGTCAGGGAAGACTTTACAGGGGAGGTAACATTGGACTTGTTAAAAGATAAAAAGAAGCTCATTATAAAAAAAAAAAAGAAAAAGACTGATACACATTTGAAACAGAGAAATGCACAAAGTACAGCTTTGTGAAGGATCTTGGCATAGTAACGAAGGAAAAAAGCTGTATTAATCTTAAAATGAGATGTTTTATTATAATAATCTGACAACATTCAATTAACTGATCAGTTCTTGACCTTTGTATAAACCAAAAAGCTGTAAATAAGTTAGAAGTACTATTCAGAGACAACTTTAATTTTTTGAGTCTTATTTTCTTTCTGTACCAAGTAAAGTTAATAAAATTCTGTGCAATCAATGTGTACAGATATTATGATGATAATAAAAAAGTATACAAAGATTAAATAGCCAAATGTTGACTCAAAATAATTTTGTTTCCCAAAACTTCAAAGACAGGCTTAGGACATTATGATAGTTATTAAGGAGTTATATATATATATGTTAAAGAGATAGTGATTTTTCTTGTCACATATGGGTCTCTACTTCTAGACCTATTAAAATTTATGCTAGATCTGGAGCAGAATTAATTTACAGTTAGGTCTAGTTTGTTTAAAGTATTGAGATTGTTAACTTTTCAAGTTTTATAGACAATCTATTTTTTTAACTGAATTTTCACACAAGCCTGAGGCCTATACAAATATGCAAAGCCACTGAAAAACATTCCATCGTTAACTGCAATCATATGTCTCATTCTTCAAAATATATAACTACACTGAGAACCCCTGTATTGTAATAATAATAACAATCATTTATTGTATTCTGCTTTGGGCCAGCACAGCTTTATGAAATTTTGCAAGTTATCTGAAAACTTTACAAAGGGTATTCCTATCTTACAGACAAGAAAAGAGAATTTAATAACTGTGAGAAATTATAAACAGCTACAAAGCTCTTCTCATTTTGAGGGTTAGAATCTATTTCCCAAACCCCTTGACTCTATGCTGACCTTGCTTTGACCAATAAAATGTGATAAAGTGATGTTGTGGGTGTTCCAGGTCAGGAAGGCAAAAAGCCCAGGGATTCTATTCCTGCCCTTGTGAAATGCTGCTGCCACCATACAAAGAGAGTCAAGCTCATCTGCTGGAGATATGATGCCCAGCCAATGGCTGGCACCAACCACCAGACACACGAGTGAGGCACTTTCACTCAAGTCACCAAGTGACTACAGAAGAGACCATCAAAAGAGCCACTCTCTCCCATCCTCAGATGAAGAAAGCCCCCAGGAAGAGAAGCAGAAGAACAGGGAGCTTAAGCCGGGAAACTGTTGCCCACTGCAACTGCCGAACTCACTGGAAAGTGAAGGCCTGCGGAGTGGGCGGCAATGGCGAAGACAGGACAAGCCCTATGTCTTTATTATTTCCTTATTATTAAATAAAACATCTTTTTTCCTGGAGTGCCCCCACTGTGCTATTGTGGGTCTGCCACCCCCACCTTCCCCCAACATCTCTCCAGTTACTTCTGGAAGTCCTGAGAGGATGTCTCAGGAGGATTCCCAAAGAAGGACCCACGGTGACAGAGTAGCATTAGCTACATTTCCTCCTCTCCTTCTCTGGCCCCCAGGGTAACATTGCTCAGGAAACCTCAGTCACTGCCGCCATTGCTGTTTCCTGCTGATGGCTTCTTGAAATTGTGATGTGTCACACATCTTTTTTTCCTACTTCCTTCACCCCATGATCACCACCTCACACACCCTGGGTCCCTTCCTGCCATAGTACTCCCAACAGGCTGCCTTGCACTTCCGAAGTCTCAGGGCAATTTGGTGTGCAAACTACAATTTACATGTCCACTGATCTAAGACTGAGACTGAGACAATGTCCATAGAGTTGGCCTGAGGACCAGAGATAAGAACCAGATTTCTGGAACCATCAATAACATTTAATCCCCACAACACTCAATAGGTGCATTCTGTTGTGGTCCTCATCTTGTAGAAGGGGAAATGAGGTTGGGTGAAGTAAAGAAACTTGCCCAAGATCACAGTGATAGAGCTAGAATTTACTCCAACATCAATCTTAACACTTATGTGAATAAAAGCATCTCCTTTGTCTTTCTTATGTTCTATGCTCCACATAGACAAGAGCTAGGTAGCCAGTACAGCAAGCTCCAGACAATGTTTAAGGGTAAGGTCTGGTCTTGGGTGTAAGGTGTGGCTTTGTTAGGTCCCTGGGATACCACTCGTAAACATTTTGCAGCGTCCTCTAACTTGGGGTCATGGAGTGAATGCTAGCTTTTCTGGAGCTCCTAGAATGGTTCGCATTTATTTATTTCTGTACAGCTTACACATTTTCTTTCTTTTCATCATATTCATAATTAACTAATAACCTTGGAGTTATGACAATCTATCGGGTCCTATAAAAATTTCATTAGGAAGGGTAGGAACTAGTGCAGTCAAATCTGAAAAATTATATTTGATACCACATTAAATTTAGTGGTAGTTACTTATATACAAAGGCTGGAAGGTTGAACCCAAATTTCAGTTCGATCTTTCCACAGGCGAAGTATTCAGCCACTCACTTTTTCTGCTTCTATAGATGACACAAATTATTTGAGTTTGGAAGAAAAAAAATCCACTTTCTCACAATTTCACTGCTAGCTTCATTGTCAGCAATTGTGTGAAAGAAATATTTTATTTAGTGAAAGCAATGAAATGAGAGTTTTTGTTAAGGTAGCTATAAGAATGTAAATATTTTTTAGGAGGTAAACTTGAGTAGCAAGGTGGCAAGTAACTTCTTATAAAAACAGCAATACATGTCAGTGACTTTCCCATCAGGGGTCAGCCCACAGTTTGGAAATGGGTATTCTTAATAGGTAAAAATCAAAGGAAGTGACAGCTATCACCAGATTGATTTATTTGTGTATAAAATTGAATGCCCGAGAAGGGGAAAAAAAGGTTGGGAAACATTCATGTAAACCATCAGGGTCTCCAGTAAAAAGAGTCCTTTTTTCCCCCCCCAAAATGAAATAAGTATTGTTTATTTTTAAATATTTTATTTTCATGTTCTTTGTGAAAACACCAATAAATATTTAAACCTCTTTGTTCTAAGGCACAGAGAAACACTGCATAATTAACACACTAAACAAGGCATTATGCCTTACGAGAAAGACACAAAATGTCCAAGGAATATTTAGAACATTGTAGTTCTTAAAGCTTCAACATGAGAAATGTTGGCCATGCACTGTAAAATCATTTCAATAAATAACAAATGACAGTCCTTTAAACAGTTACAGAAGCAGATATGCACACACATTCCCCTACCTTCACAATGACCTCACTGTCTATTTGCTTATGTCCCTATCACAGTGGCTGAGAGGTCGTGAGCTCCTCAGAAATATTAATATAATGACTGGAGAACACTTGAAAACCTTTTACTTTCAAATTAAATAAAGATCATAAATTTGACATGAAATAATAAATATAATGGTATAGTGTTTAAGGAGATTTAATCACACCCTTAATTATTTTATATGTAAAATATTAACGTAGAATCGTTGAAAACAAACAAATAAATAAATAGAAAAACTCCCATAAGAGATGCTTAAATGCATTAAACTCAATCCAGGCAGCCTCAGGAACTATTTTTCTCTTTTCTCTTCTATTCCTCCTATAAAGGCAGGGCCTGCTTCAGGAACAGCCACAGATGAGCTTCCTCTCTCCCCCTGGTCAGCTGGAGTTGCCACTATAAGGAGAAAATGGTTGTCCTTGGTGGGTGCT
>CM052449.1:14457111-14534236 GCA_028533085.1 Varecia variegata | reverse complement strand
GAAGAAATGAGTATAAAACAGCTAAGTGCACTGAATGTGCATGTGTTTGCTTTTTTACAAGCCCCCTAGAATACAATGTATTTTCTGCCCCGAATTTTAGAAACTGAAGCAGGATGTACATGGCCTGCAGCTAAAAATGACCTGGAATCTCAGCAATTCAGACATCCCATTTGGTGTGACATCTTCCCCTTCAAAGCTGTTCCTCATGGAGTTCCCAGAGACTCTGACCCTAGGTCAGCGGCAGAGATCGAGATGGAAGGAAGCCTACGGGCAAGAGGATTTAACTATGAGCTGATCCTGAGCATCCTGGCCCTGCCGACTCTCCTAGTATCTTATCTAGAGCGTGGGCTCCAATATGGAATGTCAAAACTTGCCTCTTATTAATAAATCAAAGAACTAGAGGAGTGTTTGTAAAGTACATGTCATGATTCATCAGTGGGTTAAGAGAAAAATTTATAGGATTGTGGCCAACATCTTTGAAAAAGTGGAATATAGTAGGATAGGATAGTATAAAAATAAAATATCAGGACATACAGTATAAAGCAAGTGTAAGTATTATATTGTGAATTTGTTTTGTGTGTGTGTTTATGGACATGTATAGTAATAGATACATATATATACACATACATATACACACACATACATACATACCTATACACACAATGCATATAAACATACACAGGACTTACATATGTATAAGTGAATGCCAGATCATATTGAGTAGCGATTCATTCTCTGGCCAAGGAAAACTTATTCTATTACTCTGGGACTTGGTTTCCTATCTGTAAAATTGAGACAGGAATGTTCTCTAACTAGTTGCAAGGCAATTAAGTAAATACTAAATGTTTTCCTTAATGATTATGTGCAAATAAATAACACTTCATTGAAAATTAGCCATTCACCTTATGACCACATCAAATGACTAATATTTTGAAAACGAAAAAGGACATTTTTGAGTGGTGAAGTTATGGATTTCTAAAAAACCATTTTTCTCTTTATCTCGTCTCTATTTTCTGTTATCTATAATAAATATGTGTTGTATTTTATAATGAAAAATATGGCTATATCTTTAATACCAACTAAATCTTCAATGTTCTATGCATTACAGAGGAAATTCCCTTTTTACCACAAAGGCCTTACATGGAAAAGAAGCAAAAATTACAAAAATGCAGAACCACTTCCAAGAGCAAAATATGCTCTGGCAGTTTTGTTTTATCGATAGGAACCATGACTGTGCAGTAAATTTCTCATTTGTGGACAATTTCTGTTGACCGCCTCCAACCAGTAGGGTTGCAGGATGGTGGGCTGGAGTTTAAGTACATTTAATCTTTATTATTCTGTGAATATACAGGGAGTTGCTCTGTGACTTGGGCTTTTCCCAGCAGGAAAGCCCTCTCTCAATGCCCTTGCTGATAAAGAAAGCAACTCCAAAGTGTTCTCAGAATAGTGTTAGACCAAGATAAATCTGAAACAAGAATTTACGAGCCACCAGCATTCCATCACTGGTTGACTTTGCAAAATTTATTTTGGCCTTTGACCCTTTGAGTCACATCTACTAATTGTTGAATATAACTAAGCATGTTTTTTGAGCAGACAGCACATGGGAAATGGGCAAAAAAAAAATGCTATACCACTCACACCTCATTTCCAATATTTTCTGCACCAACGTTCATTTGATTTGAGGAAATTTATTGCTGTTGCAACCTTTTCTGCTGCTTATCACCAAAAATTGCTCTGTTAAATGCCCATTCAACACTCCAAACTGAGTGGGATGCTACAATGAGAGCAATATTGGTAGCAATAATATAATTAATATTTGCTAATTTTTAAGCATAGACTATGTACAAGGAACTATGCCAAGTGTTTTGCATGTATGATCTACTTAGTCCAATTGGCCTCCAGAAGCTGAGAAAGGCAAGGAAATAGATTCTTTCTTCTCTAGAGCCTTCAGAAGGCTCGTCTTGAGTCTAGCCTTATTTTGGACTTGTGACTTCTAGAATTGCAAGTTAATAAATTTGTTTTGTTTAAGCCACTGAGTTTGTGGCAATTTGTTACAGAAGCAATAGGTAACCCCATACACCCATCTGGCAACACCTTTCCTTTCCTTTCTCCCCAAAGTATATAGCAGTGTCTTCCTAAAGGATGAATGAAAACACCACCTGGCACCTCTCCTGGTTTGCACAGTCTTAATATCTCCAATGTTAAGGAATTCATGGGACGAAAGCAGAGTCCGATTTATTTACTATTTTTTAAAAGCAGTTTTGAAATACTTTAGTGCTATTTATATTTATTGGCAAAGCTAATTATAACATTAAAGTAAATATGTAACTATGAAGTAAGACAACCATGTAAATATACCAATATGTGTCAGCCAACATATAACACCAAGCAAAACCATTAAACCAACCCTTCCTTCAAGATGTTTTTTGCTTAAAATTCTGAAAATTTATTCTTATATGAAATGGTGATGTGTCAGCACTATTTTTTGTTTTATCATTAAGAAATACTTTGACTATAACACAGCTTAATTTATTTTGTTTATTCAAGATTAGAAGAATACAGCAAACAGCAGAAAATTCTTTCAGTTAGATAGAAAGTAAAAAGAAACTAAAATGCATTATATAGCAAAGGCACAGATTACAGTAGCTGACAGCTAAATCTCCAAAAGTTTCTTAATTATTTTCCTATATATGGAGGCCTGCTGGTCCAGGCAAATTTTCTGTCCATGCTTCAGCGTGGCTCTGCCAGGGAAAAGAGAAGAGGTGTGACTGTCAGTCTTTGGGTTCGAAGATGGGATTAGACAGGGGAGGGTGGGCAGAGCAGGCACAGGGTGGGCCCTGACTGTGCAAGGACTCACATCAGTTGGGCAGTGGGGCAGTGGGGTCCGGCCTTGATCACCTCCAGGCTGGTGACATGCTTGGGAGGGACCCGGGAGATGGTCTTCACACACAGGCACTGCAGGTCCCCAACTCCTTCTTCAGGGTCAGCTGAGGGTGGAGGGGAGGTGGGGAGACAGACAGGAGTAGGGGAGGGTGTGGTCATTCCATAAGTGGCCAGAGGGACCTTAGCGATCGTTTGCACTAGCTTAGGTCCTCCTTTCCTTGGCCACAAATCATACCTCCCTTAGAAAGAAGTTGTACCGGCTTGGTGGGAAAGTGCGCATGCAGCGCTCGGCCATGCACTAGCACACTTAGCAAGCATGCAATGAAATGTGGCTGGTGTCCTGAGCGTTAAGGACTCCTCCCCAGCCCAGGGGCTTCTGGGATGCCCTCCCTGCAGCTCCCAATCCAGTCCACTGCCCTCCTCGCTTCTGCTCTCACCGCTAGCGCTGGTGGTGGCAACCGCAGCAGCTGTGAGGAACAGCAGCCCCAGGACCAGCAACCCTGGGCTGGCCCAGGGGCGGGAGATGCCTGAGCCTGCTGTGAAGCTCATGTCCTGGAGGTTCCAGCAGGATCCAAGTGTGCAAGGGATGTGGAGCTCTGAAGGCCAATGTCTTCAGGAACTCAGCAGGGGCCTTTAACCTCCCCTGTCCTCCCAGTCCGGAAGCCTGGGGTGGATGGTAAGGAACTGCTTTGTGGAAGCTAAGACACCGCTGTGAAGAGCTGGGCTCTGGACAGCCAAGATTAGAAAATGAACGACTAAAAAAACTCAGCAAAAGGCTGTGGTCAGCTTCCTTGACTCGGATCTGGTAATAGAGTCTACACCGCCAACTGAAACTTACACATGTGCACATTTGTGGAGTTAGAAACGGTACTTGAATCTTGAAGATGTATGTTTTCTTCCTTATGTGTAATGTAGTATGTAGTCATTGTGACACAGCAAATACCCTTCAGGACCCAGTTTGTTTCCTTCCCAACTCCCAAGGCCATTACCAAGAAGTGCCCATTAGCACCTGTCTTTGCCCTTCATTACTATTGAGTTGTTTGGCAGCTGTGTTTGCTAAAGATGTGTTGTTTGTAATTGTTTCCTGTTACTAAAATGTTGAATTTGATTTATAGGCCATGACTGTTCTGAATTTCACCTGAATGTGGAAGCCTTCCCCAGTCTCTTGGATGGTGTTCACCGGGCTCTACTGATAATCATCCAATAGACTGTAGGAGGCAGGGTCTAGTATACACATTACTCTTAGAAAAATTACAAACGTAGCATTTGAATGCATACTCAATACGCCTGGATGTTCCTCCATTGGGTCCATCCTGGATAAGAGCCCAGAAGAGGGGTCAAGGAGAGTTTGCAGGGTCACGTCTCCCAGTGCCTCCTGCACCCTCGGCCAGTATCAATGACAGGGGAAGGGGGCAGCACCGTTGGTGCGGAGCAGTGATGCTCTCTGAAGGAGGACACAGAGCACCTGGGAGTTGAGTGTAAGATGCTGGGGAGCTCAGGGTGGGGGGTATGCAATGGAATCCCACACAGGAAAAGTGAGATGATCAACATGGACTTTCTTTCCTTCCCTGAAAAAGAATGACTTTGTTTTTTTTTTTTTTTTTTCGGTCTCCATAGAGACTGTCAAAAATTGCCAACACCCATTGTGTTGCAAGTCGTCATGTGGAGTACTGGGAAAAGTTTTCACTTAGCAAGAATCACACCTTGGATAAACCCTATTGGCTGTGACACTGCCGCTGTGCGAAGCTGAAAGAGAATGACTTCGGCTCCTGATCAGGGCAGGTGCACCCTCAACCCAAAGCGGAGACTCCCTGCCACACTGATCAACAGTGGGGAAGGGTGTCAGGGCCCCACTGCGTGGAACTAGCCGACGTCCTCATGCTCAGCAGGACCAGACTTCTGCAGGAATAAGCAGTTCAATTACTGGGCCTGGAATTTTCTTTCTCCGGCTCTCCCACCACACGCCTTTCCAGCTGGCTCAGTCCTGTTCATATTTCTGGTGTCAGTTTAATATCCTTTCCTGAGAGGGGCCTTCCTTGACAACTGTATCTACTTATGTTCCCTTGGTTTTCTATCTTGTACCACCCTCTGCTTTTCCTATTTCTTACAGATCACACACACACATACACACATGAATTATACTCACAGATATGTGCGTGTGTGTTTGAAAATGTTTAAAAGGGTTCTGTTCCCTAAATTAAAAACTGTATGACATTAGGGGTCATAAAGTTTATCACTACTTTAGCACACTAGCAGGGACTCAATAAAAAAGAGCTTCATTAGTGAAGACAATGTGTTGAAAATGATGATGATGATAAGGCTTTGATGTGTTCGTGTGTCTGTTCCTTCATCCAGTTGGAGCATAACTCTATAATAACATGAGTCACACATGGTTATAATTATTTACCTCCCTGTCTGCCTCGCCCACTGGATAGTGACCTCTTCAAGGGCAATTTGTTGTGACTTATATACAGTCGTGTGCCACGGAAGGACATGTAGGTCAATGATGTACTGCAAATATCATGGCGCTCCCATTAAGATTATAATGGAGCTGAAAAATTCCTATTGCCTAGTGACATTTTAGCCATAATAAAGTCCTAGCACCCAAGATATTACTTGTGTTTGTGGTATTACTGGAGTAAACAAACCTACTATGCTGCCAGTTGTATAAAGGAATACAATGTACAATTATGTATAGTATATAATACTTGGTAAAGAAAAATTATATTACCAGGTTATGTATTTACTATACTATAAATTTTATCATTATTTTAGAATGTACTTCTTCTACCACTTATTTAAAAAAAAAGTTAACTGTAAAACAGCCTCAAGCAGGTGCTTCAGGAAGTATTCCAGAAGAAGACATTGTTATCACTAGAGATGACTGTTTCATCCGTATCATTGCCCTGGAGCCCTTCCATTGGGGCAAGATGTGGAGGTGGAAGACAGTGACACTGATGATCCTGACCCTGTGTAGGCCTAGGTATAATCTATGCCTTTGTGTCTTAGATTTGAACAAAAATGTTTAAAGCGTAAAAAAATAATTTGAAAATTTAAAATGCAAAAAAGCTTATAGAATAAGGATATAAAGACAGAAAATATTTTTGTACACCTATACAATGTGTTTGTGTTTTAAGATAAGTGCCATAACAAAAGAGGCAAAGAGTTGAAAAAATGAAAAGTTTATAAAGTAAAAAAGGTACAGTAAGCCGAGGTTAATTTATTATTGAAGAATGAAATTTTTTTTATAAATTTAGTGTAGCCTAAGTGCACAGTGTTTATAAAGTCTACAGGAATGTACAGGAATGTCGTAGGCCTTCACCTTCACTCACCACCCACTGACTCACTCAAAGCAACTTCTAGTTCTGCAAGCTGCATTCATGGTAAGTGCCCTATACAGGTGTACTATTTTTTATCTTTTATATTGTATTTTTACTGTACCTTTTCTATGTTTAGATACAGAGATACTTACCACTGGGTTACAGTTGCCTACAGTATTCAGTACAGGAACATGCTGTACAGGTTGTAGCCCAGGAGCCATAGGCTGTATCATACAGCCTAGGTGTGTAGTGGGCAATACTGCCCATGTTTGTGTAAGTACACTCTGTGGTGTTTGAGCAATACTGAAATTGCCTAAGGATATATTTCTCAAAATGGATCTCTGTGTGAAGCAAGGCACAACTGTAATTTTGAACATCTAGTATCGAACACAATGGCTGTCCCAGAATGTATTGTAATCTATACTTGTTTATGGAACTGAAACTTGAGGCTCCTTCTGGGTTTGCAACAGAGCGAATGTATAGAAGAGATGGTTTTGAATATGTACAACTTCATCCCTAGACTTCAGAACTTGCAGCGTAAAGGAATCGAAGCCCTAGTGAGTGGTAATTAAATTACCCTTTCTCTGCATCTCAACAGAATAACTCAATACATACACACAAAAATAAAAGACACCTGCATCTCGGGACATATAAGCATAGCACAAACTCTGTGTCATGTCTCAGGATCTGGCCCTGGCAGGTTTCAGGGGGAAACCGTTATGCATACGAGTGAGATGCGTGAGCTATTTTGAATTACTGGAGGGAAAAATAATGAAAATGATCACAATCCTTATTTACTGCTTTATGACGCGTCTATGTATGAGTATTTTTGGTTAACTATTACTTAACAAATGCATTTATTTTGTAGAGAAAACATTCTAAGACATTGAGCCTGTGAAGGTGAGAAGATAATAAAAGGAGGCTTTAATAATGCAAAATGTGTGAACTACCTGCTCAGTACATGAGTGCTTCCCACAGTCCATGCACGGGGCGGAGTAGGCGAACTCATTCCCTCTCCTATAACTGGTATGGCATATACAGTACGCTGCTTGTGTATCAAGTCCTGTTTTGTGTGTCAGTAACACTATATAAATATATATATATATATATAGCGTATATACAGTAAGCTCTTCATTAGAGAAAGAAGCATCACAGAAAGTGGTGTGGTGTAGTAGTTGAGAACACAGTTTCAAATCCCCAGCCTCACCTACTTAGTGGCAAGTTTTTTATTCTCTTTAAATTTTACTTTTCTTGTCTGTAATACTGGGAATCCTAATAATAATAATAACAAATAATTATTCACCTTTGTATATGAGTTATAGTATGACATGCATGATTTTAAACACCCTGAATGTATTAACTCTTTTAATCTTCATGTCAGCTCTACGAGGCAGGCAATATTATTACCCTCATTTTAGATCCAAAGAGATTAAGCAACCTGACCAAAGTCATATAGGTTGCAAATGGTGAAGCCAGATTACCTAGTTATTCTGACTTCAGAGGATGTGCTTTTAACTAGATCATAGCTGTCTTACAATCGTTTAATTCCTGCAAGCAAAACACTTAATATGCCTGTCATATTAAATGTAATTAATGAGTTTGAGCTATTATTGCACTACATTAAGAATGGCAGAGATCATGACTACTGTTGGCCATACTGCAAAAAACTAAAGTGTAAAAAAAACAGAGAGGAGAATTAATGCTTTTATCCCTAATAGTTCTGTTACAAGTAATAATATATTACAGCAAATCAAAAGCACATTTTGACTTCATGTTAATACTTTTTATAAGAATAATGTGGCTATAAATTGTAGTAGTTAGGAAATGAATGAAAATTTTGTTGAATAAAAAAATTTAGTAGTCTACTAAAGCTTTAGTTTTCTATAATACTTATTTGCAAGGCCAATTCTAATATTAAAATTATAACCATGCAGATATTAAATAACTGCAAATATATACAAACATGTCAGGGTAAAACATTTAAAATCAAGTTGTTCTTTCTTTATTATTGCAGAAAATACTGGAGTTTTTCTTAATGGAATATGTTAATGCTTTTTCATTATATATTTTTGCTCTATCCTAGTGTTAAATATATTCACTTTAAAGGAAATAACCACTACTGACAAGACTCACATTCTACAACTTTATTATTTTTAGAGTTTGAAGGCTAAAATTAACATTAGGAAAACCTTTCAGAGAATGCTTTGAAACAAGACATACAAGGACTAAGACCTTGAACAAGGACTAAGACTATGAAGTCCCTAAATATGACAACAAACATCTATTGAGCAATTATTCTATTCTGGGCTCTGTGTGATTCCTAGTGTCGTTGACCATTGTGAAATCTACTATTCATCATGGGCATGTCTAGTCTAACAGTAAAGTAGAGCAAGAAATTTAACATCCATGGGTTTGGAAAGGAATTTTCAAACAAAGAAATGCAAAGCACTGTGCAAGGTTTATCTAAGAATTAGGCAGTAACACATATATTAGTTGTTGAAAGTAGGTTTGCTTATTTTCATCTGCTTTCTGTCATCTTTTAAACAGCCTTCTCAGAATAAAATGTGATTTTTAACACAGAATGAAAAACACACCCAGACTTTAATATAGTGAGAATAGGTATCCTGGAGAAATAATAACTCCAGAAAGTCGAGGCTTCAAACGCCTGCCCTTCCTGGAAGGTGAAAAGATTTGGCAGAGAATGAACAGATTAAGCAGCTGATCCGTCACCTTTCAACATTTTCTGGGCTATTTTCTTAACCATCGGAGCTTCTGGGTCCAGGCAGACTTTCCTTCCATCCTTCAGCATGGCTCTGCAAGAGAGAACAGAATGATCTGTGTGTGTCCTGGTGAATATCAGAACAGATGTGTGAGTCAGGAGAAAACAGTGGAGGTGGTGGGCGGAGGTGGTGGGCTTCCCTAAGGAGGCGATAATACAGAAGCGGGGACTTACATCACTTCGACTTTGTTGCAGTGGGCTCCTGGCTTGATAATCTCCAATTTCTGGATGTTCTTGGGATGAATTTCAGAGACTGTCTTCACACACGCACAGCGCAGTTCAAGGTACGGCTCAATATCTACAAATCCACCTAGGGTACAAAATGTGACTCCATTACTGGTCATGGTTATTTTCCTCACTTCCCTTATTTGGAAGTTGAGGGTAGTTGCACCTCTCATAAGGCCATTGTGGACAGGGTCTGTAAACCTTTAGTGAAGTCCCAAGCAGAACGCCTGGCACATGGGCAGTGCCCACGACGCTGCCTCCTCCATGTAGACTTGTCAGGACATGGGTTCTCCCAGCCCCAGGAGCATCAAGAGAGTCTTTCCCCCAGACACGGCTACGGCAGAAGCAGCCACAGCTGCAGGGAAGCAGAGCCGCCTCCTTCAGCTTTCCCAAGTTTCTCTACCTTTTCCGATGGTGGAAGGAACCAGAGCGATGAGGAGCAGTGACAGCAGCAGCAACACCTGCAGGACGTGCAGTGGCCTGGCACTGGTACAGGAGGCAATGGCATTGGGCCTGAGGCTCATGGTGGAGACTGAGCTAGGGCTGTTTCTAGAGTCAGGAGACCTCAGCGTGAGGGTGAGTTGCTGCCTAGAAGTCTGCAGCTAAGTGGGTTCCTGTGCCCTTCAGATGTCATTTATATCCAGTCCCTCAAGGCCAGTAAGGAGGAAGAGGTAGGGAAGGGGGAAATAAGGGCATTGGTGATCTACAAGCTGTGCCCAACCCAAATAAAGACAAGATAGGTCAAACTTCCTGCTCAGTTGCATTGTATGCATCTCTTCACATTCCTGCTCTTTTTCTCAATACCTGTCTCCCTGACACATGTGTAAGCACTCTGCTTAGGTAAGTAAGAACTAGACTGAAATGCTACCCATACAGCCTTCGTATGACTATGTAACAATATGCCCTGCCATTTCTATAGTGCAGTTTATAGGCTTAATAGACACTTTATATGCACGTGAAAGCACAAACATGTGGACTTTGAAAAAGAGAATTACGTTCCCTTTTTGGTTGTCAAAGAAAGCAGATGTTCCTGTTCTGGTCGCTGATAAATGTTGGGCTTGGTTTGGAGTATGTGGGTAAAATGTGATCTAATTAGCAACAAAGGCTCATTTTGGATGTTAGCTTATGGGCTCATTCTTTCTTCCAAATATATTACCTTTTGTAATTTTATCTCAGAACTACAAGCAGAACTCATCCTCCTTTCTATTATAAAATAAGCTCGTTGTTTCTACCATCTGAGTATACCCTAAAAAGCAAGACCCAGCATATTCATTTTTTTCTTTTATTTGTATTCTAACAGAAAAATAGATATAATTTGTTGTAAAAGATTCATATACTACAGATATATGTGAAATAAAACATGCAAGTTCCTCTTCATCATTATTCCACATTACTAGTCTCTAGTGGTAACCATTGGCAACAATTTGGCATTAGTTTTCTATTCTATCTGCATTCATATGCACACACGTATACATATGTGCATTTAAATGAGATACACAAAATACATAGAAATACACATATACATGGAGGTATTCATAGGCTTTTTTAAATATAAATGGGATCATTCTACATAGATCATTATACAACTTACTTTTGTCCTTTAAAAATATGTGTTCAGCATCCTTTCATGCTAGCTCAGTGGAGTTTTGTCCCATTTTTTTAATGGCTACACAACATCCTATAGCAGGGACAATAGTTGTTCAACCTCAGCCTTGTTGGTGACCTTGAGCACGTTTCCAGTTTTGCACTATTACAAATTGTAATAAAATCTTTGTTCCTGAATTCTCGGACCTTAAGTAAACGTCTTGGTCTGAGATGCTATGTGATATATAAACTGAAGGCCACAGAGATACAGAGGTGGACCTGTATGTCATGCTGTGTCCCATGCTGGCTTGTATGTTATTGTCTGGACCTCTGTCCCATCTATAGGACTTGCCTCATCAACTAAACTGTGCAGTTTTGAAGGCAGAGTCATGTTCTGGGTTTCTTTTAATGTCTCCTGTATCATCATAGCATGTAAGATAAGGCAATTCACATTAGATCTTAAACAGTGTTGGTGAATAAATCAATGAATATGTTTCATATGAGGGAAAATTTCTCTTTCCTTTCTAATCAGCTACAATTCCCAAATCAAACTCCATATGAACCAAAGCACCTGTGGAATGAAAAGAGATTTGGAAGACTGGGAATAAAGTCAGAGGCAGGTGCAAGCAGCCGTGGCCCCAAGTTTTCTTCCTATCACAGCTCTGTGTAACTCTCTTTTTTTTTTTTTTTTTTGAAACAGAGTCTCACTCTGTTATCGGGGCTAGAGTGCCGTGGCGTCAGCCTAGCTCACAGCAACCTCAAACTCCTGGGCTCAAGTAATCCTTCTGCCTCAGCCTCCTGAGTAGCTGGGACTATAGGCATGTGCCACCATGCCCGGCTAATTTTTCTATATATATATTTTTAGGTGTCCATATAATTTCTTTCTATTTTTAGTAGAGACAGGGTCTCGCTCTTGCTCAGGCTGGACTCGAACTCCTGACCTCGAGCGATCCTCCTGTCTCGGCCTCCCAGAGTGCTAGGATTACAGGCGTTTGAGCCACTACGTCTGGCCTGTATAACTCTTACACGATATTATTGAAACTTCTCATATTCTCATTCATTTTTTATACCTTTAAAATTTTAGAAGATATTCTCAAAATATTAAATATACAAAATTACTTTCTTTCAAAAGAATGAATATAACAAATTTTCTGGCCTCATTATTTTTAAATACTCAAACCCATGTTTTTCTGTTGTTGAATGGCTACTGACTATGCCTACTTAAGTTCTTAGGTCCCATTTTTGATAATATTCCTTATGTTTCTCCACCTCAACTTTTCTTTTTAATTATAGTTTAGCAGCAGAACATGTTAAACTAAAATGATTTTCCACCTGTCCCAACAGAAAAATTCATCATCTAAGATGCAAGCTTAGAGAAAGGGCTTACGCTGAAAATTATTACCCCTCTAATAGCTGAGATGTAGAGTCGGTTACAGAAAGCAGCTCAGCAGAAAACAAAGAGGGTTTACTTCTTTCTAGTTCTTCCTGAGTGATGACTTTACAGCCTTTTCCTATTATTATGATTGAAATATTAATTCTCAAGTCAGATACATTTTTATTTAAACCTAAGCTCAAAACTATTTCCAGAGCAAGATATAAAGGTTTTTAACATTATTAATGTATCTTTTTTTTCTTTTCATTACAACCCCCAAAATATACCACTGAGAATATTTATTGGCTTCACTGGATACTTTTTTCTTCTCATACTTTCACTACTCAAATTTCTTTTCCGTTTCACTCTAAGATTACTCAAAAGTTTCTAATCCTTTTCAGGAAACTATATGACAAGCGCGCTGCAGTGATGATGCTATCTGAGTTGCTTAACACCAGGGAGGAGGTGGACAGATAGCACAACATCACCAAGTCATTGTCTTAATCAATACATGTCTTGTCACAAAAGATACATCGTCAGCAAGGTTCATGGGGAAGTATTAACAAATTTCTTGCCATTAAGATTTCACAAATGTATTAGTCAGCATTTGATATAAAGCAATTTTTTCCTGTATTTCATTTATTCTAAAAATATTGATTGAGCGTCTGTTATATTATGAGCCAAGCATTATAAAGTTCTCTTCTTTGTGTGACTGGTCATTTTGCTATATTTCATTTATTCTAAAAATATTGATTGAGCATCTGTTATATTATGTGCCAGGCATTATGAAGTTCTCTTCTTTGTGTGACTGGTCATTTAACTATTTCTTTTTTAAAAGTGAGACCTAAAATATTTGTGCAAAACAACGGGATATAACAAATAGTCTGCCATCACTACTACTATTACAGCTACTACTGTTAACTGGCATTACTGTCATATACGTCATTTTCTTCAGTTTCCATGATGAGAAACACCATACCAATGGTGATGAACTGACTCTATATAAAAGTGTTTAAAAGGTATTTTAAAGTCAGTTATTTGGTTAAAAGAAGTTAGCTTATTCAAAATTATGATTTAAATGAATGCTAGGAACAGAAACAAGTGTCAGAGGTTCTTGGGTTTTAAAATAACTTGACAGCCCTTTTTATGAATCTGACATTGTCACCCTGGGTTTTTGTGGTGGATGGTGGTAAGTTATTTTATCTCTTTTCCCTTTAAGCCCTCTTATAAATAGAGTCATTTAGGAAATGAGCAAGTTTTCTAAGACACCAAACAGAACTTATCTATTAGCTATTAAAAAAATATCTAGAGACACTGGAGGAACATTATGCATTAAAATTAAGACATTAAGATTATCTCTCCCTTACACGGAACATTTTGAGCTGACATTTCCCAAATTCTTCTTCCAAGTATAAAAAAAAGAAGCTGTCACCTGTAAGTCCATCATAGAAGCAATTGATACAGAAGATCCTAGTAAAATATTGGGTCACTTTGTTAAAGTATTTAATCAGTAAGTTGAACTACTAGACAATAAAAGAATTTCTCTAAGTGCTGAAAGCAAACGTGGTTTCTGTGTAGCTTGGAGTTGACAAGAATTGCCAGAACTCTATTGCTCTGGCACTCCAGCTAATTGAGGTTTTGTTGCCTACTGCCCAGAGGTGAGGAGCAGGTTGGGGAGGGGCGATATAGAGGGAAGGGGAAAGAAGGTTGGGGGGGGATAGTTTCCTGGGTGTGGTTACATAGTAGTTCTGCTAAGTTTTGCAGGCCTAGAAATTTTATTTTCATTTTATGTTGATTAATATCACTTCTTGAACCTCAAATGCATGAGTTTCACTACATATTTGTTCATTTGAGGACATTTTAATGCAATGTTGTTCTAGGGCCTGGAAACACATTAAGAATGTTTATAGCAGCACAATTCACAATTGCAAACGTGGAAACAACCCAAGTGCCCATCAATACATGAGTGGATTAATAAACTCTGGTATATGTATACCATGGAGTTCTACTCAGCCACAAAAAACCATGGTGATCTAGCACCTCTTGTATCATCCTGGATAGAGCTGGGGCCCATTCTACTAAGTGAAGTATCCCAAGAATGGAAAAACAAGCACCACATGTACTCACCATCAAATTGATATTAACTGATAAACACTTAAGTGCACACATAGTAGTAATATTCATCGGGTGTCGGGCAGGTGGAAGGGGGGAGGAGGAGATGGGTATATGCAGACCTAATGCGTGTGATGTGCACCGTCTGGCGGATGGACAGGCTTGAAGCTCTGACTTGGTGGGGCAAAGGCAATATATATAACCCCAACATTTGTATCCCCATAAAATGCTGAAATATAAAAATTAAAAATTAAAACAAAAAAGTTGTTACGAAGCACCAGCAATCCTTTTTTGCCGTATAACAAGTCAGGCAGCATTAAACTTAGTGGCTTAAAACAACAATTCACCTATTTCTGATAGTTCTGCTTGTTAACGAGAGGTTCTTCAGCTGAACTCACTTAAGTAGATGCAGTCAGAAGCAAATAAAATCGCTGAAATGTCAAAAAGGGCCTCATTCCCATGGGAGGTAGCTGATCCTGGCCGCCAGCGGAGATTTCTGCTGGGCCCCCTCTGTCTTTCTCCTCCTCTTGTAAGTAGCATTATTTTATGTCTGGGGAATAACAGAAATGAAGGAAGGAGGGAAGGAGGGAGGAAGAGGAGGGAAGGGGAAGAAAAAGAAGAGGAGAAGAGGGAGGTCAAAGGAAGGAAGAAAATAGAAACGAAGTTAAAAAAAGACAAGATACAAGCCTCTCCACTCCCTCCTGCTTTCTTCCTCCCCTCCTCTCCTCCCCTCCCCTCTCCCCTCCCCTCCCCTCCTCTCCCCTCCCCTCTCCTCTCCTCCCCTCTCCTCTCCTCTCTTTCTCCTAGTCCTTGCCCTCATCTCTCCTCCCCTTTCTTCCTCTCCCCTTACTAGAAAGTTCATGGGAAAACTGAATATATTTGCTCCAAAAAGACCTTAACTTAGACTGAAAACTCTTCATCTTCATAATTTCCAAATCATAAAAATTTACAGGGATCTCCTGTATCAATTGCTTTTATGATTGATTTGCAGGTGGACAGTTTATATCTTTTATACTTGGAAGACTTTGGAAAATGTCAGCTCAAAATGTTCTGTGTAAGGGAGAGATAATCTTAATGTCTTAATTTTAACGGATAATGTTCCTCCAGTGTCTCTACATATTTATTTTAATAGCTAATAGAAAAGGTCTGCTATGTAACAAGATTATCAATAAATGTCAATAAATTGATATTTGATGAATGTTTATATGAAGGCAAATACATTTTTATAGTTTCTATAAGTTGACAGAGAATATATACAAAATATATAGTTTCCAGAAGGTTCTTTAAAAAGACTCATAGAAACAAATTTTTAGGAGCACTAAAAATTAATCATTCATACGTACATAGAAAGAATATATATAAATAAAAACAATAAGCGTCTCGGTTTTCTCGTTTGTAAAATGGAGTTTGGATTAGGAGACTTGGGAAAGGAACTATTAAATAGTATCTATCAAGCATCTACTTTGTTCCAGGATAGTGCCGGTAAGATAGATAGTATACCAATTTTACAGATGAGAAAACTGAGGAATGGAGATGTTAAAACAAATTGTCAAGGTCTCATAGGTAGAAATACTCAGAACTAGATTTGAAATGCAATTGCTCTGACTTTGTACTGCACACAAAGTTATACAGTTATACTGTAAAGAAGTACAACTAGCCTCTCTTGCTTTAAATAAGTCAACTATTTTTTTTCTCTTTGTTCAATCCTAGAGATGGATCAAAAACAAACATCATAAATTTATGTGAGGGGAAACATGCACTAAAAAGGTAGATTTTCCAGGGAACGCTCCTTGTAATTTCTCTGTATTTAGTAAACAGGACTCTAGAATTTGTAGAAACAAAATTTTAAACATGAACTCTAGGTCTTTCTATGTTATTATCTCCCCCTACATAGTTGAAGTATGAACAATCCTTCTTAATAATATAATATTAATTTTGCTAAGAATGAACCAGAACTGTCAGCCAAAATCAGAATCATGGTACACTCTCCTTCTCTTCCTTGATTTAGTCAGGGAGACAACTAGAAATCCCCACTTGCTCTTTATGTCTGGTAAATTTCTCATTTTGTAACATCCAGGAAGGACTTCTGACTACGCACAACATGAGAGTAACCCACAGCAATTCTTTTCCTTATGCAAGGATTAAAACTATGATACAAAAACAAAGCCACTAGTCATATGTTATCATAGATCTTGTCATACCTTTAGGAATTGAAGGATTATGTGAATGTGTCACACCAGGCAGCAAAGTCTGGTAGAATGAAGGACATTAACTACATGTTGAAAATTGCCTGGGTTGGGGCAGTAATATAGAGTAGATTTTAGCTGAGCACTTGTTCAATTCCAAGTGATCTAAAACATATCCTCAGAAGACATACACTATATTAATTTTCACCAGATATGTTAGTCCTGAGTTTGCTAGTGGCAGGATCAAGTAACATTGGTCATAGTGGTGAGCAGTAGTTGTCACTGAGGTTCTTGTATAGGTTTCTCTTTGGTAATAGACTATAATCTATCTTCCTTGTGGAGTGACCAATTGTAGAATGGACAGGACAACTAGAATTGCAAGGATATTACAAATCAGGTTTTATTCTGTGGTCTATGAGTAAACTAAACTTACCACTTTCGCTTCAGGGAAAAACAAAGATCTTGAATGGTGATCAAAAAGAAAGTTGCTGGTAATGTTTATTTCTTCACAAAACTTGTATTTTACCCATCCAAAGTGCATTTAATATGGTTTAATTTATTACTGTCGGTCGTTATTTAATAAGTATTTCAGGGTGGCATAACAAATCAAGGATTGTTTAAAACACTGAAATTTAGAGTTCAAACATTTCTGGTAATTTGGTTTGCTTTTTAGTGTTTCCCCAAGATTAGTGGATAATTCACAGGTTCAGAAAAAAAAAGATACTATTTGAGGAAGCAAAGAGATATCACAGAAGTTTATAGACTTTTTTAAAAATTAGAGTTATTTTGTACTTTTGTATATCATTAAAAAAGCTGTCAGCAAATCCATCTCTTTCAATCTACTCTAGGTTTTTCCATATCTTTGTATCTGTCTTTCTTTCTCTTTATCTTATATAGGTATATCAATATGTAATAATAGAAAACATATTAATCTAATTGATATTTTATATATGAGGAGAGAGATCAAGAAATACAGAAGAACCTGGGATGGATATAGATATGCTAACAATATATTAGCATATTCTAATAGATACAAATAATGCCAATGTAAGCATATATGATATATTAATCCAATCACAGTGTGAATGTGTGTGTGTTAACTGGATTACCTTTTTCCTTTCCTTTCCTTGCTTTTCCTAAGAATGGGTTATTTATATGAAATTGACATTTTAATATTCGAAAGAAAGTGGAACTTGTTTAGCCTAGATCACTCATCTACCTACATACCTAATATGTGCTAGACACTGTCCTAGGAAATGAGGTGAATATGATAAACATCATCTCTGCCCTCATGGAGCTTACAGTGAAGCTGGAATAGATACGCATTAAACAAATGACTACATGTATATCAGCTCTATAAACTCTACAGTCATCTTGGTGAGAAAATGTTCTGTAGGATAAGCACAAAATGCTATGAGAGGGCATAAAGGGAGGCTTTATCTGGTAGGAGGAAGGATCAGAGAAGTTGCGTCCAGAAAATGACAGGTAAGCTATTCCTAAAGGAAGGAAGGATGGAATTAGCCAGGTGAAAGTGAAGGGTAGATGTTATAGGTTGAGGGGATTACATATGTTAAAGCCCTTGTTGGATTATCTATAGACAAGAAGGAGAAAAGAGGGTAAAGAAATTATAATTTATTCAACACCTACCATGAGCCAGGTTATTGATTTTAGAACACTATCAGACAACCTGAGAGTCAAAATACTTACTAATTCATTAAGTCATTCTGTGCCATGCATTGGGGGTGCAGAGATGGATGAAAATACAGCTGCTGCTCTGGGGGAGCCCTTAGTAGTGTAGGGTGAACACATCTATAAAGCAATAACAGCAATGCAATATATTTGTTATAATTCTGATATCTACAAGATAATACTATGGGAACATCAAAATGGAAACTACAAGCTCTACTGGATGTGCGAAGGAAAACTTCAGGAAGGAGATGTGTTCTGAAGGATGAATATGCTTCCTCCTATAGGCAGAAGAAAGAGAAGTTCCTTCCAGGTAGAGGCCCCAGCAAATGCAAAGGCAAGGACCCAGAAAAGAACTCGCTCTGTTAAGGAACTAAATGCCTGACAGCAAAGAAGGTGAGGGAGCACTGAAGTTGAAGTAGGGGTCAGGAGTGCGATGAGACAGAACCTGAGACAGAACCTCCCTCGTGTGTCATGCCTAGCAACTTTTATCCCATGTCTAGGAAATAGAGAGCCAGGTGAGGATTTAAGATAGGGAAGTCGCACACCCTATTTGTGTTTTCTAAAGGCCTGGAGGCCATTGGTGCCGTGAAGGAGTAACTGGAAGGAAAGTGAGGAAAGCTGAACCAATGCAATGGCTTTGAGAAATGAGGGCCCTCTCTGCTAGCCAGAGAGGAGCAGAGTTAATTTTTTAAATAATGTAGAATTAAACGAAAATAAAATTTATTGTAACAATATAAGAAGGAAAAAACAACTTGTAAGTTTAGAAATCTTTTATTTTTTTTCCAAAGAACAAAATGCTATAAATTGATGAGACATGGTTAAAAAGTACAATTTTAATATAGCAGATGTGATACATACATGATTGTTTATAACAAAATGGTCAAAACCTTTAAAAGATACACTATAGGCATCTAAAAATTTTAGCAATGCTATATATTTTTTGGAAGACTAAATGATGGATTTATACTCAAATAGTTAGAATATGTTTCCAAAACTTTCAGAGTAGATTAATGTTGTTTGTTTTATTTTAAAAAGACTAAAAGGATTCATTTCTATAAAAAGTAGAAGACATGAATTTACCTGTTTCCTAGTTTCTTCATCTATTCAGAGCATACAATTAGTGACCAGAATTATAGTATTCCTAGTAAAATAATAAATAGCTCATAAAATCAAAGTTTAATGAGTAAATCATGACATTATGCCATACTAAGAAGACATTAAATGTCTAAAATTATATGAAGAGAATATGTTAGTCCTTATAGAACTTAAACACTTTGAAATTCTAATAAGGAAATACACTCTTTACAAATAATGGTATGATACTCCCAGCTTCCTAATGCAATGCAACTTAAATAGCATCCTGTGTTCAAAAGTAAGGATGTTCTCCCACATATTCCCCCCAAAACAACACTAAAATATTGAGAGTGAGGATAACAATGTATGCCCCTCAGCAGTATTTTAATAAAACATCATTCACATAACACTATAAGAAATACATTCTAGAAATACAATAGTCACTTCAAGACACTTTAAAGATTAACAACCAGTGATTTCTTGGCTCACAATATAGTTAATTACCAAATATTCCAATAACATAGCAGATAAAATAATGGTAAATAGCAGGAAATGCAATGATAAATACTTCATGAGCTGAGCTGAAAGTTTCAGGAACAAACATGGGTTTTCTCTACCCTCTTCAAAGTGTGGAAACCATGAAGAAAGCTGCTGGAAAAAGTTGACCCTTCCTTCTTGTCTTCAGTGGGTCTAGAGACTCGTAGAAAATTGCTCTGCTGAAGACGGGGCAGTTTTTCCAGTGCATGGTTCTTTCTCTTCATCAGTTTTTCTTGTTTCCACTGTTGAGAAAAGAATTCTATCAGTTTAACCAAACTTCAACATTTTCCTCTTCACCACCTTTTTTTTTTCTTCCCAAAACAGTGTTTAAAACGTTAGGTGAAAACAAAAATAAAAATCAATAAAAACAAACAGTAAACAAAAAGTATGTCTAGGTAAGGAACTCTGCGTAAGTGCTCAGGCAATTAACATGTATGGTTAGAGAGCAAGGTCTTCTCTGGGCATTCCAGAAAAACTTTTCCTTTTTCTCCTTAACAATCTTTTAATTCTATGCATAGTCTGGAATTCTATGCATATGTAACCAAATCCTACAGAGAGAAGGACGACCTTATGAAGTCTACCCTCTCCCTGGAAGAGATTAAGAAACCACAAAGATCAAAGTGACAAGTACCTGTTCAAATATTTCTTGATGATTTTGCTGATCAAAGGGGCTTCTGGGTCCAGACAGACTTCCTTCCCGTCTTTCAGGGAGGCTCTGCAGAGAAACAAAGAGGATGCATCCATGAGCCACAGGGGTGGAAGAGCCAGGCTGGGGGACTATCCTCTTGTCGAGGTCACACAGCAGACACCGCGGTGCGGGAGAACTTACACCACTTCCACCTTGGAGCACTGCGGGCCAGGGGCGATCACTTGCAGGTTAACAATGTTTCTGGGGTGAACCCCTCTGGGAGTGGTGTTCAGGCAAATGCAACGCAGCTCTCGCACCACAGCCGCGACGGGACCAGCTGGGGAAGGAAAGAGAGAGAGGTCATTATAGGGGTTGCGGGGACCGCGCTTCCCCGCGCCCCGGACGCAGCTGCGGCGCAGAGGCTGGGACGTGCCGCTGCGCCCGGTCGGTCCCTCTGTGCCCTGCGCGCTCACCGCTGGCGAGGGGCCGCGGCGGCGTCAGCAGCAGCAGCAGTGCCAGCAGCGCACACAGCGACCCAGACGGGCCGGGCACGCGGGCGACGCCTTTGGGCAGGAGTTTCATCGCGGCCGAGAGAGCGCAGCGAGGAGGGTTCCGGAGGAGCAGGAAAAGGCTCAGAGATTTGAGGCTCCAGAGCACTGTGGCTGCCTCTTGCCCTCCACACTCCTTTTATCTGCACTCACCCCTTCCCGCAGGCAGGAAAGTCAAGTTTGGGGATGATGTTGGGGAAATTCCCTGATCTCTGGGCTGGGGGCTGGGAGGTGAGTGGGGGTGGCGAAGGGGAGCTGGGCAGCACGAGTTGGGGAGGAGGGTGGCTGGGAGGAGCTGCTGCACCCGCACCCAGGACTGCCAGCCCCGCCCTGCGGTGGAGGGAGCGCCTCCTCTCCCGGACGCGAAGAGCAAGACTTGCAGAAATCTCGTCCCCTGGGCCAGCGGGGCTTGCAGAGGCCAGCCTCTCTAGGGGGACACAGCCTCCTGGGACATGCTCCGGGTCTCCAGCCAGCAGAGAAAGACTGAAACCAAAGTAGCGAGAGCTTTGGAATTCAGAAAAATATCAGAATGTCTTTCACCCTTTCTGATTCTCATGATTGTTATTATTCAGGAAATGTAATCTCTGATTAGTAGTGTGCTAAACCGAAAGAACTTTCTCGCCTCTTTGCAGGCAGGTCATTCTAGGCTCCTTGAATTACCTTATGAGCCTCTGGACTTCAGCCAGCTTTAGAAGCCAAGAAAATATGATGAAAGTGTCTTTATTCCCACTTGAAGTCAGTGACCCAAACAGGCTCCGAAATCAAGGCTGCTTACTGGAAATTCTACACTCGCCGTGGAGCGAGCATGTATGTGTGGAGGTGGTTTAACAAACAAAAAACTCCAAAATGACCCAGCAAGATGCTGGGGAAGATAATAGCTTGCAATGGGCAGTTTAATATGGTGTTGAATTAGAAGAGGTTTTTTTTTTTTTTTTTTTTTTTTTGAGACAGAGTCTCGCTTTGTTGCCCAGGCTAGAGTGAGTGCCGTGGCGTCAGCGTAGCTCACAGCAACCTCGAACTCCTGGGCTGAAGCGATCCTTCTGCCTCAGTCTCCCGAGTAGCTGGGACTACAGGCATGCGCCACCATGCCCGGCTAATTTTTCTATATATATTTTTAGCTGTCCATATAATTTCTTTCTATTTTTAGTAGAGACGGGGGTCTCACTCTTGCTCAGGCTGGTCTCGAACTCCTGACCTCGAGCGATCCACCCATCTCGGCCTCCCAGAGTGCTAGGATTACAGGTGTGAGCCACCGTGCCCGGCCTAGAAGAGGTTTTGGTCTTCCTTGGGGGTGAGGTGGTGGGCTGAGGGCAGACTAAAGCATGCCAGAGAGCCCAAGCCCGCCCCAGATCTGGCTCCTCAGCCACGTGTATATTTGACAGGATTTGGAGAAGCTGTGGGAGGCTGATGAGATTGACCGCCTCATCTGGAAGTTTGGTCTGAGGTTTTGAACCAGTTTGGCAGCAAGACAGCATCCACTCTGGCTTTCCTCAAACAACTTCATGTGTCCCCCACAAGCTTCTGGAACCGTCCAGCTTCATGATGACCGGTGAGTAAGGCTACTCCCACAGGCCTGCTCTAGTCCCCAGAGAGCCCAGAGCTGCCACCTGCAATGGAGGGGTGAGGTAACTTCCAGGTTCCTCTCCCTCTCTCTCCTTTCCCTGTTGTCTGTGGCTAGGTCTTCCATGTGTCTGACTCTACTGGAATGGCACATAGGCTTTCTTTCATGGAAATCTAACTAGATCCTCTTCTGGATTGTTCTCAAGACCCTTGTCCTCAAGGTGTGCCAGCTAAGGTAATCTGTAAACATGAAGGGAATCCAAAACCAGTGATGGAAGGAAAATCTTTTCCTTGTGCCCTGTGACACTGGGGAATTTTATTCATTCCCCCACCCATCACCTCCCTTGGTGAGCAAGAAAGAGGTGTCATAGACCTTTAGAACTTTTATTCTGGAAGGAAACTTAAGTAATTCTCTGGTTGAGGAAAGCTGGGAGGTTTGGCCCTTACTTTGTGGGAAGGTCAATGGGAAGTTCTCAGAGCTTCCTCATACCATCAGCATCCTTCTTGACTCAGCAAATGTCATCCTTCATCCTTCTGAGCAGTGGATGGGTAGGAAACAGCCTGCAGATGTATTATATTGACATTTTAGAGGTAAGGACGAAAAGATAAGCCTCGCTGAAGATGCTAAGAAAACTTCAAAAAGTGATTCAAGATTTCAGACAATTAAATTCAACATAACCACAGGGAATAAACCGCAGTACAGTAGGACTTCGGTTAAAAAAAAAAAGTTTAACAACATAGTTTTTTTGAGTTTTAAAGTGCGTGTGCATATGTATGTGTGTGGGGGTTAGTTTCAAATAGGTATCTTAAATATAGGTGAAAATATGAATTAATTTTTGGCAGCAAATGGGAAGATCAGAGAAGGGTCATGAGGAAAGATTGCCAGTTCCTCCTGACGGTCTGACAGCTGCACATGTAGATGCTCTTGCATCAGCTGGTTTGCACTCTGAATCAACTCACCATAGCTTCTTTATAGGATATAAGGAGAAAAAAATATTTCTACAGCTGGCAAGCAGGTAATAGGAAGTCCCCACTTGAGTGGGCTGTTGTGTTGCCCAAGCTAATCAGGAAGCAGAGTGTCACTTTACCTGGCTTCGCATTGAAATCGTTCTGGCCCAGTGCCCATGTCTGGCTCCTGCCTAGGCGCCGTGTGCAAAGACAGATAGGAGTGTGGATGACCCAAAGACCCCCTGAGGTTGGGAATGACAACACCAAGAACCACTGGAGACAGATCACTTTAAAAGTAATTGCTTCTTTCCTGCCAGTTTAAAGAGAAGCTATTTGTCTAATACCCTCATTGTGTCCAGGTGGTAGAGAAAAAATGTGTTATTTTTGTTCCCAACTATAGTAAAACAATCCAGATAATGGCATTGCCATCCTGATAGCCTGAAAGATCTACTGTCTGTCCAAAGGAATCTAATTTTAGTCATCATAGCACAGAGTAATGTAATAGGAATAAAGATATTCCAAATGGTGCGCAGCTTCCAAAACAGTTTCATGCTCATTATTCTTGAGCTTTAAATTGATTTTTTGATGCAGATCAGAGAAATGCTTTCCCCCACTTTCCAGCTAGGGAAAGTAAGGCCAGAGAAAGAGTTAAGTAGTAGAAATACCAGAGTTAGAAGAGAATTTTGCCCCATGAAAGTTTTAATGGTTTCCAGGTTAACAAACCGCTATGTTTATGGTCCCTGAAAGATACCTCCCAGAGACTCTCCACAGTCTGGTTAACCACTGAATTGTCTTGCCCAACAAGCATATTTTAAGCTATTGAAATCCTCAGTGTATCTGCTCCTGGCTTTGAGGCCACAATTGTATCAAAGGTCCAGGAGATCTCCAGGTTACCCAGTCCGAGCCTGTTCTCTGCTTTCTAAATCCTTCACTTTCTCAAGACAGATTCAAAGTCCTGCCTTCTCTGAGAAGGCTTATTCGGACAAAGCCATTTAAAACACATTCCTTCCACCTGTGGAATTTGAACATCTACTGTATTGATAATACTGCCTCATGAGACAGAGTTCAATGATTCCTTAATTTTGCTTTTATCTCCCTCAAGTTAACTATGAACTCTTTAAAATCAATGGTGATATCATATTTCTCACATAACCTCCCATAAATTCTAAGTTCAGTAGTGAGCAGCCTATGACTGTTCAATGGTGGATAACGATAATAACTTCATATTTGACATTGTTTGTTGCCTTACAGGTAGAACTGAAAGTTAAGGAGGAAAGGATAGGGCTGCTTACTGTCATTAACTTCTCTATTTTTTTTTAACTCTACTATTTTGAATTGGCTTTCTTCTGTGTTGACATTGTTTCTTGGTTAGTCTCAGAGAAAATACAGATGATAATTTCAGTCTTTAAAATACAAACTGTTTAGAAGAATGCTCAGAACCCAGCAGGACATTTCTTATAAAAAGAAAGAAAATGATGGCTAGGTATAGTGGCTTACACCTCTAACCCCAGTGCTTTGGGAAGCTGAGGCAAGAGGATCACTTGAACTCAGGAGTTCAAGGTTGCAGTGAGCTAAAATCACTCCACTGCACTCTAGCCCAGGCAACAGAGGGAGACTCTCTCTCAAAAAAAAAAAAAAAATTACCCAACTAAAGCACCAAAATATCAACCAAATTTCGAATTTTCTGTAACAAGTGACAAGGGGAAATTCAGATAAAGTTATACTGTGTTCAATATTAACAGTATGGGAATGTCATTCTAAATTGATCTTTCCCAACAAATCAGAGAGGCCTTTAGTTATGTGGTTTAGTATGACATAAGCCTTTTCAAATATTTTTCTGAGTTTCTATTTTCCTTTATATCTACTATTCTTTATATTACCTTTTAGAAGTGCTATACAATTGCAGTAATTACCAATGTAGACACAATTTTATCAGGTTAATAATACTTAAGCTATCAATATGAGGAAGAAAATAATTGTTTAAGTGGAGGATAGAGTTACTTGCTTTGGATGCAAAGGAATGGAAAAAGCCAGTAACTCTTGAGTTTGCTTTGCAATGTGAGGGCAGTCTGTCTGTCTGGGCTTGGCAATCCACTGAAGAAGCAGCAGCATTCAGAGAAGAACTTTGTTTCAAAGTTGCTTTAACTCTACTGTGAAATGTTAGAAATATTTTCCTTCCTTTTGCTCGTTATCCATTTTTCCTTGCTACCCATTACAGATTGAATCTGCTTGAAAAAGGAGTAAATCAATAAAACTTCATTGGGTTTTTACTGAACTAGATTCCAAGTAACCATAGCTGGGCTTTTCCTTGCCACTTGCTGGGTAAATGGTATAGCTAGTTATCTTTTGTCTAGCTGTGCAAACCTAAAACAGTTTTTGTTGACAATAGATGATGCATACAAAGAAAAAGGTAAGGATTAAAGTTTTAAGTGTGTCCGAAAGCTTTGGGTTTGGAGAAATAAGAAGCATTCGTTGCTTTCACTTCTTTCTTCAGAAATTTTCAGAAAGAAAAAAAAAAAAAGAAAGGAAATGAAAAGAAATGGAAATCTTTTTAGTGGTGACTTATCTAAATAACTGTAAGATGACATTTCTATGATATTGCAAAGGTCCTTTACGGACATTAGACTTCCACTACTGTGCTTAATAATGGCTGTTTGCTATATCATGTCTGACCACCATTACCTTCACACCTTGTAACTTTCTAGCAGGATATTTATTTCTGCATAACCTCACAATATATCTCATTATTATTTAATATATAGTAGAACCTCATCATCACTGCTTACATAGGTATAATTGTGATGTATTTTTACGTGTGTGACTTATGTATATCCTAGACAGTCAAAACCATCTGTTTGTCTCCCTTGTCACTGCTTGAAAAGATAACCAAGACCTGTCATTTGTCAAGTATCCACAACAATGTTCATGAACATAAAGGACGAACATACTCATACACACAACCGTGACCATCACCACCACCAACAAAACAAAGACAAAATGAAAAAAATAAGAATAGAAATTGTCTTACTTCCAAAGGGTGGAAAGCCTAGAAAACAAAACTATCTTATAGTTGATTTTTTGCCACCAATTTTTCATTAAATCTGATTATGAATAACTACTTTCATGCACACTTAAAATGTTATTTTTATAAGAATTGGGCATTAGGAAATTGCTCACATTGACATAAAAGGTGTTGTAATACCAAGCCAAAAGTCACAAAATCCTAGAAATTTTGGCTAATGTTGGACTGTGAGTCCCTGACTAACCAGTTGGGATTTTAAAACATGACTTCCTCTGAAAAGTAATTTGACTTAAATTTTTTTAACAAAATGTTTTACTTTGAATCATTTTGGTTTCCAAAAAATTCAGTATTAGTAAGTCAGACTGCATGTCATTTTCATTGGAACAGAATGTTCCATGCAAACAGTTTTTACTTTTTTTACCTAATTGAAGTTTGATACCACAGTGATGAATGGTATGACCAGAGATTATGTCATAGAAAAGAGAAATATAATAGAGGCTAATATATTAGAAATGGAGCACACACTGGTATTTGACACAATATGACTATATACAGTCGTTTGTAATAAATGAAAGTTGTGAAAGTTTTATTTCAAAGTATATCCAGTTTTATGTGATGATTTAAAAATAAAATAATTACTTAAACTCAGGCAAAAATTAGGGGGAAAAAAAAGGTTTCTTCAGTCAGGAATTATAGTCAGTCCTGTACCAAAAACTTTCTGTATGATCTCAAGCAATTTATCACTTTTTTAAATGAAAATACCAATACCAGCTTTCTTCCTCATAAAACTATTAAGAAGAACAAACAAGATGGCTACGAAAGATGTTAAAAAGATTTTTTAATTTTTATATTTTAAATAGAGGTAAAATTTACATAGTGAAATGCACACACCTTAAGTCATTAGTTCAATGACTATTGAAAAATGTAAACAAGATTGGAGAAAGATGGCTGATCAGAGAAACTAAGATGCCAGAGCATCTTAGTAAGAAGTTTTAGATGAAAGAGAAAATAGGAACAAACAGACAAACAGAGATCAGGTGTGGATCTGAGGGAAGGGTGCCAAAACCATCAGGAGACTCCAGGGGAAGAAGTTGTGGAGCAGAACAGGAAGGAGCAAGGTATCAGCAGAGATCAACCCCTGAGAGCCTTGGAGTCCAGCAAGAAGGGTAGGCAGAGCAGTTAGTTTCTCCCTCCCTGACATCTCTGACAGTTGGTGGGTTCCTGAGCTGCTGGAGAGACTTTCTGCCCACACAAGCCCAGAGGCTGCTGCCACCAGTGAGCTGGGAGCTTCTTGTGGAGAGGGCACCAGGCTCCCAGCCCTCCTGGGGTGCTTCCATCCCCCACAGACCCAAGCCCTGATGGCAGGCACCATATTGCTTCTCTACCCACCATGCGTCTTTTTCCTCCCCAGGGAGCTTCCACTCCTCAAGTTTCATCTTGCTCACTCCCACATAGACATTTCCCAACTCTGGCTCAGTCTGCAAGAGCCACAGGGGTACAGTAGGTCCCAGGTGATCTGTGTGACTCCAGTGCCTGGACATTCTTGGCAGACGGCCTCCCAGACTGAGGGATGGACATGACCAGGGTGCTAGCTTCTCTTCATTTAGATTGTTTTTCTCTTTTTCCTCTCCACCACCCATGGTTGCCCAAAGAGACAATTGAGCCATCACACGGAAGCTCCCACAGTGAGTGGGGCTCAGACTTTTCTTCCTGGAGTCGTGCAGTGGACTGAGGGGTGCTCGCACTGTGACTGCCCTGCCCACTGGCCCTCCCTGGTGCTGCTTGCCCAGTGACTCCATCAAAGTGGGGCATGCCCAAAACAGAGGGACATTGAACCTGCTTGGGCATCCCATGGGCAACTCAGGACCAGCATGCTTCTCCCTGGCATGGTCAAGGATTGATCACTGGGAATCTAGGGATGGGCCCATAGGCCAGATCTCATACCCCCAGGTCTTGATCGCATTGCTTGGTGGCAAGGAGGGAAGATTTGTGAATTAGTCTTGGAAGGTGAGGGAGCCCATATGGGCAGATCAGGGGGCAGAGTGCAGTGTGGGTCCTAGCTGCAGAATCCTTGTGGGATACCCCTCCCCACACAGGAGGGCTGCACTCTCAGCTCAGGGAACTTCCTGGCCCACATCACAGTTGTGGGGGAGCTTGGTTGGCTTGAGCTCATGTCTGCCAGCATATGCCAGAGGGAATCCATGGAGCAGGGGAGGGTGGAGAGGAGCAAGAGCTAGTAGTGCTATTGCTGGATCAAATTGTATTTCTATTTTTAGCTCTTTGTGGTATCTTCAAATTATTTTCCACAGGGGTTGTATTAATTTGCAGTCCCAACAGCAGTGTAAGAGTATTCCTATCTCTCCACATCCTCGCCAGCATTTGTTGTTTTGGGACTTTTTGATAGGGGCCATTCACACTGGAGTTAGGCGATATTTCATTGTGGCTTTGATTTGTGTTCAACTTCTTATTCAGTGAATTTTTTATTTCTGATGTTGCACCTTAAAGTTCTAAATTTTCATTTGAGTTACCATTTTCTTTTAATATTCCCCATCTGTTCACTCATTATGACTTTTTGTTTTTCTTTAAATCCTTAAAAATATTGATAATAGCTATTCTAAAATCTTTGCCTGCCAATTCTAATGTCTGGTTTACCTTGGGTCCAATTTGAATGACTTCTTTTCTCTCTTGATTCTGGGGTATATTTCCTGCTTCTCATACATCTAGCAATATTTGATTATATGCAAATACTGTGTATTGAATCTTCCCAAGAATTGGGATAATGCTGCTTTCTTTTATAAGATGTATTGATTTTTGCCCTGGCAAGTATTAAATTACTTGCAGATTATTTTGTTCCTTTCAGCTTGGTTATTTTTCTATTTGATTTTGATTTTAATCTTAGGGCATGTCCTTTACTTTAGGGCACACATCATAGCCTTTTTGGCACCTAATCTGAATATCAGAGATATTCAAGGTCGCTTTACTTTTCCTAAGCTAGAGCCCCGACATTCCTAATACTACCTGAGTCTGGTGTCACCATCCCGCTCTCAGTCACACAGGAGGCCATCTGTTCTAGGCCTCACAGAGTCTCACCCTATGCCTGCACAGCCCAGTCTTTGTCCAAGGAGCTGCACTGATTTCTTACAGAGTAACTTCATGAGTTTACAAATTTCATTTCATTTACATGTCTGATGATGTACCTAAACATTAACTGCTCCTTTTTCTTTGTACACTTTAGCCTTTTAGCTCTCAAAAAGCTCCAGCTCCTGGGAGGAATATCTCATATCCTGGCCCAAAAATTGTTAACTTGGTTTTTTCACTGGTAAGAGATTTTCATTGTATGTATAATCAGGCTTCTTTCCTTTTCTTCCTGTACATTGTACCAGGATAATATGCTGCACCATGCCATGACTAGGTAGGCTGAAGTTTTCTGATAGTTTGCTAGTTCATGCCTGTTCAGGGGTCCTCAAATTCTATAAATGTTTGGGGTACAAATATTGGGTTTTACCGCGGACTGTTGTGCTGCTTTGGCTCTGCACTTAATGACTAACTAGTACATAAGCTGAGGGCTGTAGAATTGGCCAATTTGGATGCTTCCTGCCTCTATTGAGCTTTTAAAATTTCTCCTTTCCTTTAGCTTCATCTTGAATGGAACTTCTAGAATCTCCATGCCAAAGCACATGCCTCTAGGCAGCCATAACCCTTAACCAAATCTAAAACAAACAAATACAAAAAACCTAGCAACAAAGCCAATAACATAATTATTGGGGATTTTATAAATATAATAAGCCTAGTGTGTACGTGCTGTAGGAATGGCTGTTACCACTCTTGTGGTTTGAAATCGGGGGAGGGAGAACTCCTGTCAGTTTCTGTTTAGTACCACCGAGTACATGTCCAGGCAATCCTTTAATACCTCTGTTGACCCTCTAAGAGGACTTCACTTTCTATTTTGAGGAGACTGTATAGCATACCTTATTTTATGTAAATAGTGCAGCAGTTTTAGAAAACAGTTTAACAGTTCCTGAAAATGTTAAACATAGAGCCACTATACAACCTAGCCATCTAACTATTAGGTGTATAACCAAGAGAATTGAAAATATACATCCATCCAAAAATGTGTCCATGAAAGCTTATAGCAGCAGCATTTGCAAAAGCTAAAAACTAGAAGCAACTCAAATGTCCATCAACTGATGGACGGATAAACAAAATGTGCTATGTTTATACAATAGAATATTATCTAGCCATAAAAAGTACTGATTTATGCTATATCATGGATGAACCTGGGAAACATTATGCTAAGTAAAAGAAGCTAGACACAAAAGGTATATATTAGATGATTCCATTGATATAAAATATCCAGAATAGGTAAATCCATAGTACAGAAAAATTAGTGGTTTCCAGGGGGTTGGCACAGGTGAAATGGGGAGCAACTGCCAATGGGTATGAGTTTTGGGGATGATGAAAATGTTCTGCAATTAGATACTTGTGATGATTGCATAACTTTGTGAATATATTAAAAACCACTGAATTTTAACACCTTAAAAGGATTAATTTTATAGCATGTAAATTGAATCTCAATGAAAAAAAAAAAAATTCTTGGACCCTGCCCCAGAACTACTACTAAATTAGAATGAGAGGGTGAGGTTGCTAGGAATCTGTTTTAACAAGGTCTCCGAGTGATTCTTATGTACACTAATGTTTGAGAAGCATTTCTTTGAAGTATTCCTTTAAAGCATTCAAAAAAAGACTCTTACTAGTGCTTAGACTATTCTTTCCAGTCTTTTTTTCCTATCAAGTCCTCAGAATATCCCTTTACAGGACCTCATAAAAATGAAATTTTTCATAAGTCTATAGTAATAATAAAAATGGCTACCATATGTGTCTAGCAAATTTTTAAAAATCATGCAATCATTAAGATCACAGCATGTGATGTTCTCCAATTTTTTCTGCTGACTCAGTGCCATGTAAGACTTTTTGGTCTTGGTCAACTCTTTTGTCTGTTCCCATAAGGAATAACTTGAACCTTCCCTGGTCTGGTGTCTTCAAGTGCTCTCTCTCTTTGTGTGTGTCTCTCCCTCTCTATTTCTCTCCTTTCCTCCCTCTTCCTCTATTTCTCATTCTCTGGTAAAAACTTTCTTAATTCTTTTGGCCTTCAGACTCTTCTATATTTGCACCTGGCTTTGTCTGTTTTTGTTTTATTCATTCAAACACTCAGTTTCTATTTATTGACAATCTTCCTTGTGCTGAAAGCTCAAGATGCAGTGGTGGGTAGGGCTGTCGAGGACTTTGTCCTCATGGGGTTTATAATCTGGTCGGAGAGGTCAAAATAAAATAAGCAAAGCAACAAGATAGAGACCATGGTAGATGCTATGAAAGAGTCAGAGTAACTTCATCATTAGATAAAAAGGTAGCATGGGCTGGGAATGCCTATATTACAACAGTAGTCATTGAAAAGGTGACATTTTAAACTGACTCCAGAAGGATAAAAATGACACAGGCCTGCAAACAGTCTAAAGAGGAGAGTTCTAGGCAGAAGGAGCTGCAGGACAAAAGTCAGAAGCAGGAAAAAGCTTGCTGTGTTTTCATAACTGAAAGTAGGCTGCTGATGGTTGGAACTTAGAAATGAGTGGTATGAGTGAGGTCAGATAGGTAAGCAAAAACCAGGTCATACAGAAATTTCTAGGCCAAGGTATAAGGTTTGTATTTTACTTTATTTGCAATAGAAAGCCTTCCAAGGATTTTATGTTACAAGGTCTTATCTGTTTTGTGTTTTGAATAAATCTGTGACTTCAGTGTAGAAACATATCAGTGTCACATTTGGATTCAGAAATTCAGGTTAGAAGGCAACTCTAACAGTCTGGTGAAAGATCAGCAAACTATCAAAATGGGCCAAGTCTGGCCTGTTTTAGTAAGTAAACTTTCAGTAAAACACAGCTGAGATGATTTGCTTGCATTGTTTCCCATGGCTACTTTCACACTACAGTGACAGTATTGAGTAGTTATGACAGGAACTCTATGGCCTGCAAAGCAAAAATATGTGTAATCTGGTCCTTTACAGAAAAGCTTGTCAGCCCCTGGCTGGATGAGAAATTAGGACGGATTGGACTAGGATATCAATGAAGATGTAGAGATATTGAAAGATTCTCTAAATATTTCATAGGTACAAACTTCAGGACATGGGTTAGATGAAGGCGATGGAAGATTCAATAATTATTCCTAGTTGTTTGATGGAAATAATTGTATGTAAGGTGATACTATTTACTGAGATGTAAAAGACTGAGGAGGAACATGTTTACATGGTAGTGGAATTAGGAATTCTCTTTTAAAACTTGCAGTTTGAAATGCTTGTAAAATATCCAAGTAGAAATTCCATGGAGCAGGCTGTTCATAAGAGCCTGGAAATTAGGAAAGAAGTTTGTGCTGAAGCTGTTTATATGAGAGACATGCCTAGAGAATTACTTATGGAATCCAGCTAGCGAGAGATCTAGAAAGAAATCATGGCCTCAAACGGTGCATGGAAGACTCCAATACTTTCTGGTCTCCAGTCTGAAAGCATGTGTGTTCTCAAGTTCAAGTCATTTCCTTCTGTCTGCATTACCTGACTCTTTTTATTTTCTCCAGGATCTGCCTAAGTTCTTCATATCCATTGTTCTATGAATCTTATGAGAGCCCTGAAAAATAAATGAATGCTATTTTCCATTATATACATATAAGAATAAGAACGTCCCAAAGAGTTTAATCAACTTGTTTTAGATTGTATAAATGGTAGAGTTCTGATTTCAAGGCCCATGATCTGTTCACTTTGCTACTTTGCTTCCATGGATGGTCTTTATGCTGATCATTGGTGAGATGTCAGGAATCCCTTTTGTTTGCTTTCTTGCTTGCTCCCTCCTGTTGTGTAAGCTGCTTCATGTTGTATATAAAAGCCTCAAAGAACTGGCCTTCTCCAGAGAGCTGTTCAAAGAGACTTCATGCAGGCTCTTGTGTAACCCCAGTATCTTGCTAAAGACAATGAGATCATTAGTTGCAAGTGACAAATAACAATTTAAGCAGAGAGGAAATGTATTGAGAAGATACTGAGAGGCTCACAGAATTTCCAGGAAGGCCAGAGAGCCACTGTCAGAAGAAGCACTTTAAGAACAATGTCCAAAACCACACAGCAGAACCAGGCCAGTGAAGACAACACAAGCTTTTCCCGCTATCCATAGACTCCACAACTTGCATCACTGACACACACTTACAGTGCAGGACAGTGGATTTTATCATAGAACTGTGCAGCTACTGCTGCTGGATTGTGATGATATATCTGCCATACTGCCACTACCCATTGCTGAAGTTACTATACCTGCTGTAGGTGGTTCTCACCATAGTCCACTTTCTTCATTAAATATTGGTACCTATCAGGGGCTTCTGATGCATCTCCTGAAACATTTATTTAAAGGCACGAGAAACTACACTGAGCAAAGGTGGATTTTCCCTATTTCTCATCATCTTTTGGTACCTGGTACTATCATCTTGAATATAAAATGCTAATTTTGTAGCAAGCTGAAAAATTTGTCTTGCTTGGCATGGGAGCCAGAACTACAGCTTTTTGTCCAGCCTTCGACAGACAATTAAGAGTATCATAATTGACAGACATTTGCATGTTTTTTTCCAGCATTCTTTTTCAATGGGTGAGGTTTGTGGCTAATGGGATCCTATGATAACCCTCTAGCCAACTGTTAGCCAATTATTTTATAATGGATGTCCTTAGGTCACTAACCTCCAATGTAGTAAATCTCTAAGGTTTATTCTAACACTGCCATGAATCATTTAACATTTTGATGTCTTATCTCATGAATAGCCAACATTCATTTTGTGTAGAGAAAGTACTTAACCCCAGCCTTGAATTCCCCTTCAATATATGCTACTAATACATATGGAATGAAGCTTTCTTCAGTTAAAAGCTATTTGAACTCAATTTTTGAGATCTTCTAAAAATATGCTCAGGAGAAAAAGAGATTATTGATTATTTTGTTTTTCTCCCCACCTCTGGCTTCTGGTAGTCAAGTTGATTATGTATTACTAGCTTACTCTTGGGATAATATACCAGAACCTTAGTGAGGATAAAAACAGACCTGTTACTGCTATTGCTACGGTGGTTCATGTTGGATCTTCATGCAATGGAGAACCCAGGGACATCTGTTTCTTTAATGTAACAATTTGTTCAAACAATTGAATCTCTCCGTAATGTACCCTGGGTTGAAAAGGCACTGAAACTCAAACCATAAAGGCCTATTGCTGTTAATTCATTTCTCGATGCATTTATTCCGCAGACATCACTGATTACCGATTCTGTACGAGGGGCAAGGCTGTCTTCTTTTAACATTAAGTGATAGGAGAGACAGGCAATAATCAGAAAAGGTTTTTTAAATTGTCCTTCTTTCTATCTCTGGTTAGTTCTCTGATACAGGCTTCCTAGTTAGAAAATAAACCAGTACTTCTGAGTTTGGTTTGTTATTAGGAGACTAAAGCTTTGTGCCATTTGTATTCCTCTGGTTCTCTGACTGGTTCTTAGAGGCCATTTTCTTAGTTCCAAATCATGGTTCCTCTGGTGGGTAACTACATTGCCCGTGGTGGTAGCAGAGACCCAAGTATATCACTGCAACGTTGGTTTTACATGGGTTAAGGATATGTACGGTCTGTTCAGAGAAGGAGCTGTGGCTACCCACAACCTCCAAAGCTTTTAATGTGGTGGGCACGGCCTCAACATGCTGTCACCATGATGGCCACTGCAGTGCCTCCAGCCAAGGCAGGAACCAAGGCCTCAGGGCTGACTTTGTGTCCTTCTCCTCTTCTCCCTATGTTAAGCCTCTGATACCACTTCGCTCTCTTGCTTCTCCCACATTCTAATTGTAACCACCAAAAATCAGGGTGATGTTGTGATCACTCAGCATTTAGCTGTGGCTAGCATCTGTTCTTACAGTTTTTACATGAACTTGATCTGCTCTATTGCTCCACTGTCCTCAGAAATTGCTTTTTCAGCATCAGCACGTAAGAGGTTTTTATTTTCCCCTGCCTTTTGATGGTATTAAGAATTTAACATACCCGTCCTTCTATTCCATTCTTTTCTTTCTCCCTCCCTTTCCTTTCCTTCTCTTCCCCATATTCCAAACATCCACTCAATAGACTTTAATAGTAAGGCCACAGTTTCAGAAATACTGAGAGTCTTTGGTCATTGAGCAACCTCCTGAGCAGGACCTTGTCAACAGATTTTCATCAATCTCCTCCTCTTTCAACTGATCATCCCTGCTCCATTTCTCTAGGATGATTTAGCCTCCTCCCCGGAAGATGTAGTTGTTAAATGAAAGCTATACTTTGCAATACATCAGGGATTCTGTCATGGACATGGAGACTTATCGAATCACCAGTTCTGCAGCTACAGCTCAACCTTCAGAGAAGTCTTCCTGGGAGGCTAAGGAAAGGCTTGGGCTTCTAGTAAGAGAAAAATTCCTCTCTTTGGTTTGTTTGGAAAATTGCTGACCAGAGGTGTTGACTTACAGTTTAGTTTCCAGGTGTCTTCCTTTCCTGCCATCTTGAACAGTTCCCATAAAACCTTCTAGGCTTTTCTCTCTTTCATATATTATGTATTAATTTGAGTGCTCTGGGCAGAAATAAGGATTTAACAGCTGCCACATCATCTCTAGGTGGTATTGTCAAGACCAGGAGATATAGGAGGGGTCAATATGGATCCTTTAGTCCTATTAGTTTGTCAAACTCTTTAGTTCACAGTCAGGCAGCCACGGGCAAGATGCCCCTACTGCTTCTATCTGGGAATAGTGATGTCTCAGATAGAGAAATATGTGACTCCTCTCCTCCATAATGCCTGAAATATCATTTAAGCCTGAAATTCACAAGCTTCAAAACCTTAAACATAACACCATTTTACCAAGCTGTAATAAGCGTCTGCCATGTGAGGTGTTATTAAATTACAAAGTCTGTTATTCTTTAGAAATAACTCATGCATTTATATTCTCCCTTGCTGTTACGCCATTTCAAATGCCTTTTGAACTAAGCATTTTCAAATGCCTTAGTTTCCAGATGGCTGAAACTAAGTTGCCCCAGTTAGATCTGACTCATCGGAACCCAGGGCAGCACGGCCCAGAGATGCCCTGCTGGGACAGCGTGTTTCCTGAGTGCCTCTGCCCTGCTTCCATTGTCCTTCCGTGCCTTGTGTCCAGGCCAGCGCTGCCTGTGTTTGGGATTAAGCAGCACCAGAGACTTCTCCTCCTCATTTGTCCTCAGGGAAGCCGTATTCACTTCCACCTTTCTCTTCTTTTTTATCACAGAAAGACCTACCAGGGCAGTTGATCCACTCAGCTGCAAGGCTGGGGCCAGACCTCATCCTGCGACAGCCTCAGTTGGTTGATGGTTCTTTTACATACACCACAGTTTCTCACCATGGCAGGCAGTCGGGGTAGCCCTTTTTCTCTGCAGAGGAACATGCTTAGAGGGAGCCTTTCCAAGACTCATTCCATCTATCTTCTTCTCTCTTTCTGAGTAGATCTCTTTCCCTAGAGTCCTTTAGCAGATGTGATTTAAACGTTGGATTTTACATCTAAATGTTTGCTTCATGTTCAAACCCCTGATACTTAATAACAGAGGTAAGAATGAGTTGCCTGTTGATTTAGCAATGTGAGATGTTGGATGAGGAATCAGAGATCTCCAATAAAAACAATATTCATGGCCAATGGTGCATTTCCCTGACTGAGATGTCATTTCTAAGAGAGGTTTCACCAACCTGGTTGCTTTAATCATGTTGATACCTGCAATACAAATCTTAGTATTTAACATTTTGGTAAATGCTGGAATTGTGAATTGGCTCCCAATATATTTAAGCATGCTTATGAATTGTAGAAACTCTGAATAGTATGACTGGATATGAGCTAATATTTGGGAGACTTAAGAACTTATTAAAGATGTGTATGTATGCTGGAGAGTGGAGAGAAAATAGAAATAACAGAGAAAATACATTAAAACGTTCTAAAAATTTTTGATCTCTTCACTCCAATTATTATGATTGAATGTAAAAATATAATTCTATATCTGTGAAGTGCTATGGTTCATCTATTGTGTCTTCAAATGCTGGGATTATAAGGAGATTTCTCATTTGTTCTTTTCTTTGTCATTTGATGGCCATGTTGAATAATGCAAGAGTTGGGTGCCTCCGGCAATCATTGCTGATGTTGAGCAAAGTTGGTCTGAACTATCCTTATGCTGCTAGGACACATAACATCGGGTAATGACCCAACAGAATAACAGGATGTGGTGTACATGACGCACTAAATCCTCTGCTGAATCAAGCTTTTTGCTTTTCTCAATTGCCTTCCTCTTTTCATCTAGCACTTGATCTGATTATGCCTTACCCTCTCTTCATGAAATACAAAGATCTAACTAGGTCAACCCTAGAAAGATTGTGACAGCTGGTATTCTACTTACTTCTTACTGTAAATAAGCATTTTAACAGGCAAGAAAGATCTTTCTTATCTAAATATTTGTGGCAGAGTAAACACAATGTCTTGGCTCTTCTGAACCTCTTCTTTTCACCCTTTTACATAATATTGGGTTATTAAGTATGAAATGTCCAATTTCCTTAAGTACTAAGTTTGACAGTTGGTATCTCTGACAGTTCACTTTGACACGCTTGTTTTATTTTTATTGTGAAGCTACATCCTCATTCTTTCAAATGCACAGTTTGCCTCGTGATTATCTTTCAAAAATTTTTTAGAGCAATTTTTGTGAAACCACGGATAAGTCAAAATTTTGTGTTATTTTTGAATGTGGGTTCCATCATGGAACCTATCCTATGCAGACAGCTTGAAATATCAACAAAGTGTTCGGGAAGGATGTGGTAATGAATACAGAGTACATTGATGGTTTGAGAATTTCCATTCTGGTGAATGGTTTAATCTTGAAAATGAACCATGTGGGCGACCTGAGACCAAGGTGGATAATGATGAGCTGAATGCTGTCGTGGAAGCGAATCCATCTCAACCCACCCGTGCGTTAACAGTAAGGTTTGAAGTTACTAGTCCAACAATATTGGACCATTTGAAACACATTGGCAATGTAAAGAACCTGAATAGATGTGTACCACATGAGCAAGGGCAATATACGTAACCTAAACATTTGTACCCCCATAATATGCTGAAATTAAAAAAAAAGAGCATCAGAAGAGAAATCATCTTGAAGCTTGCCTTTCTTTGCTGTCATGACATACAGGTGAACCATTTCTACACTGTATTGTCATGTGTGATGAAAAATGGATTCCTTTTGACAATTGCAAGCATTTAGCACAATTGTTAGATAAAGATGAAGTACTGAAACACAGTCCAAAACCAAATATTCATCGAATATTCATCAAAAAAAGCTAATGGTGTGTGTTTGGTGTCCAGCGCTGGTATTATCCACTACAGTTTCATGAAACCTGGTCAATCAAGTGCAGTAGATGTCTATTGTATCTAACTGGATGAAATGATGAGCATGCTTGTGATTAAGCAGCCAAGATTGGTCAATAAAGACAGGCCAATCTTCTTGCAAGACAACGCTAGACCACATGTCGCACAAACAATGCTGCTCAAACTACAGGAGCTGGGCTTGGAAACTCTTTGTCATCCACTGTATTCACCAGACTTTGCACCAACTGACTACCACTTCCTCCAGGCTTTGGACCATTTCTTGTAAGGGAAAATATTCAATTCTCAACAAGCTCTGGAAAATGCCTTTTGTGATTTCATTGCCACTTGCTCTTCAGGCTTCTTTGCTTCTGGCATAAACAAGCTACCATTTAGATGGCAAAACTGCGTCAATAGTTTAGGTACATACTTTGATTAATTGTACTGCTTCTTGTTTGTGATATAATAAACTAAACTTTCAATGCAAAATCAGACGTTTCATATTTAATGACCTACTGATAAACAGCTAATATTTGATGACATCTACTTCGTACCAGGTGCATTTTATGAATTATCTTCATTTAATCCCCCAAAGGACTATTTTCCCCCCATTTTTGGATGAGTATAGAAGCTGAGAGAAGTTGAGTGACTTGGCTGGGGTCACACAGGAAAGTGGTGGAGCTGGAGTTCAAAACCAGCTGTCTGACAGCAGAGCCAGCATTGGTAACCATGGCCTGCTATTCTTCCTTGCCTCTCCTGTGGTCCTCTGTGCATATGCACAGCTTTGCCTACTAAGAAAAAATGTGGGGATTTGACTTTTTGCAGTGGTAAGGCAGGTGTGTCAGAGATGCCACTGTGCACTTTCCATGATCCTGCCACCCACCCCATTCTCTGGCCCACGGCTATTCCACCATCTCCTTTCTCCATATGCCATTCATTCATTCCTCAAATATTTGTTGAGCTTTTACTAAATACCAAGCAATGCTAAAGGCACCGAAGATATAGCAATAGGCCAAAATTTCTCTCTCAAGAAGCAGTCATTTTATTAGAGATGACAGTTGACAAGAAAATGAAATGTGTGTGTGTGCACAGATGTATTTTATGTACAGTGACCTGGAAAGATTACAGTACCATGATATTTGAGCAAACACCTGAAAGAGTGAAGGAAAAATCATTTAGACCTGAGAAAAGAGTATTCCAGGCACAGAGAAGAGCACATACAAAGCTTCCAAGGTGAAAGCTTGCCTGGTATATTTACAGACTGGTGTGGCTGAGCAGTATTAGCAAGAAGTAGTCAGAGATTATAAGATTTGAGGGTTTGTGCCTTGCAGGGTATAATGAAAACTTTGAATTTCCTCTAGGTGACTTACAAAGCCATTTGGAGGATTTTGAGCAGAAGGGTAAAATGATCTTTCTTTCTTTTTAAAAGTTTCCCACGTGTTCTATGAAAAATAGAATACAGGGAGGCAAAGAAAGGAGAGGAGAGGTCAGTGCAAAGGCTGTTATAAGAGTTCAAGTGCAAGATGAGAATACATTGGTCTAGAGTGGGAGCCAGGGCTCTAGTCAGAAGTTGTTGGGCTGGTGTTGCCTTTGAGAGGTACAGCTGACAAGACTACCAGTGAACTGGACGTGAGGCATGACACACATGATGTAGTAAGGGTGGCTCTGAGAGTAAGGCGATGCATGAAGTTGCCATCACTGAGACAGGGAAATTCAAGGAGAAGAAGAAGAGATGGGAAGTGGTGGGGATTTAAAGTTTTATTTTGGTCATGTTAATGTTATAAATTCCTATTAGAATATCCAAGTAAAGATATAAAGTAGGCAGTTGGATATAGGAATGTGTAATTTGTCAGAGAAGTTCGGGCCTGCATTATATAAATTTGGGAATCACTATCACATGGATGATATTTACAGACAAAGAATTGGATTAGATGAGTTGGAAAATGAGTGTAGAAAATAAGAGAACTATCTCTTGTTAGTTCCCTACTCTAGTTGCATATCAGAATCCCCAGGGAACTTTAAAATACGTGCATATACCAGAGCTCCACCACAGACCCATCAAAGCAAAATCTTTGAGAATAGGACCCAGGAATCAATCTCAATCAGCTTCCCTAGTGATTATGTAGAAACTGACATATATTTTGGAGTCAGTATTATAAGCCATTCTGTTTGTGTTATAATACGAATTAATTTTTTTTTTTTTTTGAGACAGAGTCTCACTCTGTTTTCCAGGCTAGAATGCCGTGGCGTCAGCCTAGCTCACAGCAACCTCAAACTCCTGGGCTCAAGCAATCCTCCTGCCTCAGCCTCCCAAGTAGCTGGGACTACAGGCATGTGCCACCATGCCCGGCTAATTTTTCTATATATATATTTTTAGCTGTCCATATAATTTCTTTCTATTTTTTTTTTTTTTTTTTTTTTTAGTAGAGACAGGGTTTCACTCTTGCTCAGGCTGGTCTCGAACTCCTGACCTCGAGCTATCCTTCCACCTCGGCCTCCCAGAGTGCTAGGATTACAGGCGTGAGCCACCGCGTCCAGGCAGGAATTAATTTTTAAGGTTGCAAAGACACTTCTTTCCATATCTGCTGCCACACACCCAAACCCAAGATATGGTTTTCCCTTTCCTGGATTAATTCTTCAGTAGCTCCCACATCTATCCTTACCCCCACTTTTGCACACAATTGGCTCACATAATCTTATCAAGGAATAAAATTTTAATATCATCCCATTGTTTTCAAAAACAACAATCCTTAACGTGGCCTGCAAGACCCTGCCTGGCTTCTGCCGTCCTGTCTCCACCCTCAGCAGGTGCCAGGCTCCCCCTCGCTCTCCACACTGCCGCCACGCAGTGGCTTCCTTCAGTCCCAGCCACACATCTACTTCCTCCCGTGTCCAGAATTTGAACTCGCTGTGTCCTCTGAATAGACGTCTCTTTTCTGCCTTCTTTTACAAAATTAACTGTTACTCATCTTTGACCTCAACTCAATCATCACTTCCTTAGAGAAGTGACTTTTCTAAGTCAAGTCCCTCCACAGTAGTAGATTATGAAATAAATTTATAAAATTATGACCATATCTTTTTAAAAAAGGAAATAGAATGGAATAGAAAAATGTCAGAGCAGGTTGTATGTTATAAGGATAAGTATTATCTCATAAATTTTTTTTTCTGTGTGCAGTAGGAGGACAATGTACTCACCTTGTAATACTTGTACAATTGCAATATTGAGTGTGTGTGCATGTGTGATTATTAGCTATTGTCAGACTCTCATTAGACTGTAAGCCCCATGAGGACAAAGGACTGTGTCTGCTTGCTTTTCATTTTATCCACGGTCCCTGGTCAAATGGATGGCCCTCATATATGCACTCAAAGCATATATTGTAGAAAGGTGGGATGAAAGAAGACAGGTGTGGAATTGATATTTGGGGCAGGGTAATACTACACCATCACATTTTATAACACAACCATGACTAGCTTTGCCAATGCAAATTCTATGGGCTTCTCAGCATCAGATTTGAAAACAGCAGGTTTTCCATGACATTTATTTATTTTTAGTAATGTTTAAGTAAACAACAAAACACCTTCATTTATAAGTGTTAAGTGAAATACTAAGATTAGGAAATCTATCGCTCTAGATTGCATTATTTCTTAAGAGGAAATTTAGAAATCCAAGCGTTCCTGAGAACAGTAGGGCAGTCTTTATTTTTTTTTTCTTCTGGAAATTTATGGAAATTTAGAAATGATGTCAAAACTAACAAACTGGCATCCCATCTCTGCTTGAGGATACCTTTTTCTTTCCCTATGAAGCTATTTTACTCACTCTTATAATCACTGTTTCCAGCCTTTTCTACTCAGTCATAATTTTTCTGTTTAAGTGTTAGAATCCCTAACCTAAACTAGCTGCATGAGAAAATGGAAATTAATTGGCTATTTGACTACTGGAGGTTTAGAATGAGTTTCAAGTGTAGCTGATAATCTGGGACCCAACCACGGTGTCAGACGCCAAGCCACGGCCTCCTGCCTCAACCTCCTTGGTGCAGGCTCCCTTCTCGGGTTCCGCGTGGCTGCAGGTGGCTGCTGTGATCCCAGGCCCTGTGCGATCTTGAGTTCACTCCATGGATTTCCCAGCAAACTCTCATTTTGTTCCACTGAAGTCCAAATCCGTCCCCGAGTCAGTCACGGTGGTCAAGGGGACGTGACAGTCCCCGTGCCTAGAGCGGATTCAACTTTTCAGAAAGTACGTGGACTGAGAGTGGGACACAAGGTGGTTCCTCAGAGGGAAGTCAAGGAATGGCTACTAGAAGGAAAATGAATCAAAGACAGTAGCAACAGCACCTTCTCATATACGTACTTTTCTTAAATTATGTTCCTGCATCAATTTAGGATATTGTTATAGCCATGTAAATGCTGCTTCCCACGCCATGATTTTATTATCTGGTTTTACTAAAAGCTTCATGTGTAAATGGCCATCACAAGTACGCTGTAATTTCTTTGTAAAACTATAAATTGGGTTATACTTTTTACTGTGATAGAATACTGATTTCCCCAGTGTTAGAGTCGGAACTCCATTTCAATCGCCACCTTATGCCTTTTCGTTGGGAGTTGTAAAGTATTTTGGTATTATAATAAAATGTAGCTGCCTCTGGGAAGAGGGGGAGTATTTAGCCTCAGAGAGGAGGGACTAACAGAAAGTCCTAAAGAATAGTAAGCGAGAGATCTTAAATTTCCAGAGAGGGTAACTCAAGTTATAGACTTACGTTAATATTATCAAAATACACTCTTCAAAAAAATGTTAAAATCATGTTTCTGATATATAGTGAGAAAGTGTCAAAGATTTGTTTAACTCATTAATGAGGGGACTAGAGGGATGATAAAAGCTGGTTCATAGGAAGAGAGGGGATGGGTGTGTGTGTGTTTGTGTGTATATATAAGCTATATATAAATATATAATCAGTGGGAAAAAATTGCAAAGCTAGATAAAAACAGATTATTGTCCTACAGTATATAAAATTGTAACATTTGAGGTTATCTTTTCTATGGGACAGAAATAATTTGAATCATTAATGAACAAAAACAATTGCAATGATCAATCCTCTACAAGTTAACATCTAACTTTACAGAGGCTGAGCATAATCAATAATAAATAGAAAATCAAACAAAATTGCACCCCATAGAGAGAGATGTAATTTATGTAGGATTGTAAGGCAAGACTATAGTATGGCTTTGAAAAGGCATGCAGTAACTTATTTCCATCTTTCAGATTTTTTTCTTAACACTATAAATTAACAGTGACATCTAAATGCCTACGTTGGAATGGGGAAGGTAAAGAAAGACTATTTTCAGCACAGGAACAATATGCTAGGAATGGAAAAACTTGTATGCCAAAAAGCTGGAGAAGAAGAAATCGGTTCTCAATGTCCATGTCTTTGGCCCAACCAAATTAAAAACCCAACTTAGCAGGGGAAAGTTGATGTGGAAAACACTAGAAGCAGAGTCCTCTTAGGAGGTTGACTCTAAAACTGTGCATTTGAGGTGGCCTGTTACTGGGAGTTTGCTAAAGGCTTTAAACCTATAAACGGACACTTTTTTTAGAATATGGTACAAGGACTTTCTGTGGGTTACCTGACAAATCAATTTATATTAATGAAGTGTACCCCATAATTTGTCATCCACTTCCCAGGAACCTCTAAAAGGAAGGTGTGATGAATCAATAACAGGTGAATGGAAGAAAATATTTAAGGCTGGGGAAAGGGATGGAAGTCCCAGTAATTTTTAAGTTGCATAACCAGAAGACCTATTGTTACATCCATAGATAACATCAGTCTGGGCTTTTTATGTCATGATTTAATTTCTTAGAAGCCTTGTCACCTTTTTCTTTCTAATTGAAAAACGAGTTCCATCCTCACTCTATTTGTGGTGGTAACTATGTATATTACCTTGGTACTTTCTGTCTGTTCTATTCCTGTCGAAACCTTGGCTAACTTCCTTGTGAACTTAGGAATTTCCTCAGGGACTTCTAAGCATTCAGCAGCAGATACGTGACGCTGTGCGTTATTGTTGGCCGTGGGGGAACCGTCACCGTACTTCAGGGGCAAAAATCACACACACAACCTCCATTCTCACAATCCATTCTCAAAAACATAAAGATGCATTAGGGCCAGCGCCATACTTAATGTAGGATTAAATGTATCTGGGGTTGGGAAATTCTAACAAAGATCTTTCCTGCCTCTTTGGGGATGTGGTAAATGCAGACTCTTCTATGTGTGGAATTGCTAGTCCTGTCAGAGGAATTAATTTGGCTCTGAAATTGTGGAAATATACTACTTTGGTTAATTTTATTTTTTAAAAAAAATCATGTGTCTTTCTAAGCAATAGAATACTATACAGTGAAAAATAAAAGGGGGTACTCAAAAAAGGGAGTTTCTATAGCAAGTCTGCATCCTGGGACACGAAGATATTATATTTTCCTATTGTCCTATTTCCTGTTTACCTCAGTTTCTCATAGTCAGTTCACCACCTTAATCATGTAACAAACCTGTCTTAACTGCAAAGCTACTGTTTGGTGTTCCCTTAAAAAAAAACATATGAATAAACAATATATAAAATTTTCTAGGGGTTTCCACAGATCTCCTCTTCCTTCCATGTATCTGTAAACAAAATTATCTACCGTAATGGCAGCGGAATCCATGGAACAAGTGAGATTGCCAAAAGCACCAGAGATGAACTCTTAAAAATATTGTCTGCTCCTATCAAGCGATCACAGAGGAAAAAAATGAAATGGCTTTTCCAAGAATAATATTTTCCAGAACTCTTTTCTCGGAATCACCATAAAGGAAGGCACCATTGCTTAAGGAACTTATTTCCTGTAGGTTCGGTTAGGATACAACATAATGCAAAGCCACACCTGTTTATCCTATCCGCTTAAATTTCTTGCTCCACCCAGAGCAGTGAATGCGTGAAGTCTGTTTGCCCTTTGAAATGCTGCTCATTCCCCTCCCCCCCAATACTAAATAGGTTAATAAATAACTAGCCATATGTCCTTAGGAGTGAATTACAGTGAAACCAAAAGCAGTGGCCACAGAAGTAAGTAGACCAAGCTGTGAGGAGGGGACTTTGTCTTCCTCTTCACCTAACTACCTTCTCTAAATCTCTTTATTTTCTTTCTAGCACTTCCCCATGATCAATTTTTTTTTATGTTGGGCTGAGTGATTAAGCCATTGTTTTTGGTATTTTTAATCCAAGTGTCTAATGAAGGAGAATGAAGGGCAGTTATCTACACAAAAGAATTTCAGACGTAGAGTAAATGGGGAATTCGAGGGAGAAAAGAGGTACTTTCCAAACAGAGCCTGGAATTGCAACAATGCTGCTAATACAAAATTTCCAGTGCCTGTGTTATAAGGGGTCCTAGGCTACTTTGGGTAGAGTGCTTTGAAACTTCGACTACAGTGCCTTGTGTCTTACCATTTTTTCAGTCTTATTCTCAGATATACCACTATTCCTATACTTAATTAAATTCTATTGCATAATTATTTTTGTGATAAATTTATGGTTTTTAAAAACCACTTTATTGAGGTATTATTTACATATAAAAAGCTGTACATATTTAATGTATACACCTCACTGAGTTTGGGCATAAGTATACACACACAAAACCATCGTAGCATCCATCAAGACTGTAAACATAACCGTTGCCTCCAAGTTTCCTCCAGAACCCCTTATTATTGTTATTATTGTTATTCTTATTTTTATTTTGGTGGGGGTAGAAACAACATAAGGTTTACACTTTTAGCAAACTTTAAGTGTACAATATAATCTTATTAGCTATAGGCACTATGCTGTATCATAGATCTCAGGAACTTACTCCTCTTGAATAACTAAAACTTGGTACCTTTTGGCCATCCTCTCCCTCATTACTCCTCCTCCAAGCCCCTGGGAACCATCGTTCTCTCTCTCTGTGATTTGGACTATTTTAGATAATACATATAAAAGCAGTCTTATATGCAGTGTTTGTTTTTCTGTGTCTGACTTACTTCATTTACCATAATATATTACAGGTCCTGATCCATGGAAGTTAGCCTGGCATTGGGGAAGGTTGAGAGCCTGAGTCTGCAGGAACAGGCCTGGAGCTTGGGTCTATAGGTGGCTGGTGTAGCACTGGGGTGCACTAGGATTGGCCTGGTGCTGTTGTCTAGGGTAAAGCAGAATACTCATTTCACTGTCCTTTCCCCAAGCAGAGGGTATTCCTGTTGGCACTGTACTGCACGAGCTTAGGGGAGGGTATCACAGCCAATATAAAACTGTCCTTTCTACCCTCCTCAATTCATCTTTTCTTGTTTCTGTCCTCCATCCAGGTGCTACAATTTCTTACCTGGAATTCAGAGCTCTTGTGAAAGTATTTTTATGTATAAATGGTTATTTATATTGGTGTTTTTGTGAGGGGAAGAGGGCTGGAAATTTCTGTTTTGCCATCTTGCTCACTTTAGTCTCTCATCAATTTGTGTTTTTACTTTCCAAATGATATATTTATTTGGCATTCCCATGGAGAAGCAGAGAAACATTCAAATTGTAAAGTTTCAATTTTTTATTATCGCTACAGGCTTCCTTTTTCTCCCCTTGCAGCTGTGAAGCAGGATCATTTAATCATTACTTTTTCTTCGCTATCACCTCCAAAATAATTATTTCTTATTCTACTGTCTCAGTAGTTCTGTCTTTCTGTGATGGTACAGTATCAAGCTGCCTTCAGCCCTCTTATTTTCCCTTTAGCTTAAGTATCATTTGTTGGCTATGTCATTTATGTGGTGGTTGTATATTTTCCATTGAAGGACTATTTTTAGTTTATCTCGTATTTATCTCATGACCTACTTTATTATAAACTTTTTGTGAAAAGGAACCATATATTATGTCTTCGTTCTATGTAACTTGTACCCTGAAATATTTCATTGTAGTTGCCCAATGTATTATTGTTGGCTTTGAATTAAAAATCAATGGACATTATGTATATTATAAAATACTTATATCAAAAATATATAAAGAACTTTTTTTTTTTTTTTTGAGACAGAGTCTCACTCTGTTGCCCGGGCTAGAGTGAGTGCCGTGGCGTCAGCCTAGCTCACAGCAACCTCAAACTCCTGGGCTCAAGCAATCCTACTGCCTCAGCCTCCCAAGTAGCTGGGACTACAGGCATGCGCCACCATGCCCGGCTAATTTTTTCTATATATATATTTTAGTTGGCCAGCTAATTTCTTTCTATTTTTTAGTAGAGACGGGGTCTCGCTCATTGCTCAGGCTGGTCTCGAACTCCTGACCTTGAGTGATCCACCCGCCTCGGCCTCCCAGGGTGCTAGGATTACAGGCGTGAGCCACCGCGCCCGGCCATATAAAGAACTTTTAAAACTCAATAGTAAGCAACCCAATAAGAAACGGGCAAAAATTCTGAACAGACACTATAATAAAGAAGATACACAAATGGCAAATAAGCATATGAAAAGATGTTTAACACAATGTATCATTAAGGAATTACAAGTTAAAACATTGCAATATCACTTCACACCTATTAGAATTCTATTTTATTGTGGTTATTCCTCTGGCTAAATGGCTAAAACCCAAAACATTGACAACATTAAATGCTGGTGAGAATATGGAACAATAAGAACTCTCCTTTGGGTGGTGGTAATGCAAAATGGTATAGGCACTTTGGATTACAGTTTGGCAGTTTCTTACAAAGATAAACATAGTCTTACCATACAATCCAGCAATCCTGCTCTGAGGTATTTACTCAACTGATGTGAAAAATTATGTCTACAGAAAAACCTGCACTAGAATATCGGTAGCAGCTTTATTCATAACTGGATAAATGTTTACTTCTTCAAAATGGAAGTAAACATGATGTCTTTAAATAGGTGAATAGATAAATAAACTGGTTTATCCATATAATGAAATACTATTCAGAAATAAAAAGAAAGGAACTATCTAGCCATGCAGAGACATGGCTAAATGTTAAATGAATATTGCTAACTGAAAGAAACCACTCTGAAAAGGTGATATACTATATTATTCCAATTATGTGATCAGTGGTTGACAGGAATTTTGTGGGGGACGGTTTGAATAGGTGAAGCACAAAGAATGTTTCAGTGTGGTGAAACTGTTTTATATGCTACCATAATGATGTATACAGGACACTATGCATTTGTCAAAACCTATAGAACTTTATAGTGCAAGAGTGAACCTTAAAGTATGCAAACTTTTTAAAAGGCATTTAGGAGATTGAGAGATCCCAGGATGGAATACAAAATGTGACAAAACGATCTAACTATATCACAAATATATGAAATAACTTCACTGAAGGGGGAAAAATGTGCTGATCTAAGCAACTTTAGAAGTGAGTAGGGTCTGTGAGGATTTTAAAAGCAGAAGAAATAGTACATAAGGCTATATTCTTGTTGATAAAGTTGGCTACCATGGAGGTACAGGTCAACAAATCTAAAACCACTATATATATGGAAGTGAACAATTAAGTAAAAGGATAGTTGATGATGGGTGCTGGGTTTCTCTTTGTGAAATGGGTGGTTCACATAGAGTAATTTGTAGATACGTGTATTTACTGTGGTTAGTATTCATACATATATTTTCTTGCATTGTCAGCTGAATGGACCTAAAAGTCCCAGTAATAATGAGCATACCTAGTATCCAGATTTTGTTTTTTAATACCATTCTCCGATAAAAGGAAGCAAAGATCCTTGGGGAAATGGCTGATTCTAAGACTGTAGCACGAAATATACTATATGATCCAGGAGTATCTTGTAGTTCTAGAAAGCAAGAAAATCTTAAAAAGAAACCACACACACACACACACACACATACACACACACACACACAAGGATGGGATATATCAAAGTGACACAGGAGCTTAAGAAAGTGTTTTAATGGCCAAATCTGGAACAATCTGAGCAATTAAATAAAGTAACATTGTATTATATGCCAAAGTATAGGTAGAGTCTTTAGATTTTTCTAAATATAAGATCATGCCATCTGTAAAGAAGGACAATTTGACTTCCTTCTTTCCAGTTTGGATGTCCTTGATTTTTTTCTCTTGCTCTGGCTAGGAATTCCAGTATTATGTTGGTGAATAAAAGCAGTGAAAGTGAGAATCCTTGTCTTACAGAAAAGGCTTTCAACTTTTCCCCATTCAGTATGTGAGCTGTGGGTTTGTCACATATGGCCTTTATTATTTCGAGGTACATTTTTAAAAATGTTTAATTCTTTTGGGCACATAATAGTTGTATAATTGAGGTACATTTTTCTATGCCTTATTTGTTGAGCGTTTTTATCATGAAGGAATGTTGTATTTTATCAAATGCTTTTTCTGCATCTATTGAGATTCCCAGATGATTTTTGGCCTTTATTCTGTTGATGTGATGGTATCATGTTTATTGATTTGAGTATGTTGAATCACCCTTGCATCCCTGGGATAAATACCATTTGATCATGGTGTATAATCTTTTTGATGTGCCTTTGGATTTGGTTTGCTAGCACTGTGTTGAGGATATTTGATCTATGTTCATCAGGGGTATTGGTTTGTAGTTTTCTTTCTTGTTGTGTCCTTGTCTGGTTTTGGTATCAGGATAATTCTGGCCTCATAGAATGAGTTTGGAAGAATTCCTTCCCCTTCAATTTTTTCAAATAGTTTGAGAAGAATTGATATTAGTTTTGTTTGTTTGTTTGTTTTTTTACTTTTGATAGAATCCAGCAGTGATGCCATCCAGTCCTGGACTTTTATTTGTACGGAGATTTTTTTTTTTTTGAGCACGGATTCAATCTCATTTCTTATTATTGGTCTGTTCAATCTTTCTATTTTTTTATAGGTCAATCTTAGTAGGTTGTATGTGTCCATTTCTTCTAGATTTTCCAATTCATTGGCATATAATTATTCATCATAGTCACTAATGATCCTTTGCACTTCTGTGTATCATTTGTAATGTCTTCTTTTTCATCTCTAATTTTATTTATTTAGGTCTTCTCTTTGTATTCTTAGTCTAGCTAAAGGTTTATCAATTTTGTGTATCCTCAAAAAACCCAACTTTTTGTTTTGCTGATCTTTACTGTTGTTTTTTAGTCTCAATTTCATTTATTTCTGCTCCCTTTTACTAATTTTCAGTTTGTTTTGTTCTTGCTTTTCTAGCTCCTTGAGGAGCATTGTTAGGTTGTTTATTTGAAATCATTTTTTTAATGAAAGCATTTATTGCTATAAACTTCATTCTTAGTACTGCTTTTTCTGTGTCCCATAAGTTTTGACATATGGTGTTTCTAGTTTCATTTGTTTTAAGAAATTTTTAGATTCCCTTCTTAATTTTTTCATTTACCCAGTTTGTCAATTTCTTATAAAATCATCTATAGCGTTATATGACCCAGTAATTGCATTCCTAGGTATTTATCCAAAAGAAATGAAAGCATATGTCCACAAAAAATATATTAAAATATATAGTAAAAAATATTCATAGCAACTTTATTCAAAATAATCAAAAACTAAAAATAGGGAAAGTATAAAAGATTGCAGTATAGTTCTATGGTATGGAATGCTATTCATTAACTAAAAGAAATGAGCTACTGCACAAACACACTGAATGAAAGAAGTTAAACATGAGAGCACATAGTGTGTTATACTGTTTATATAAAATTCTACAGTGATAAAATTAGATCAGTGGCTATCTGGGACTGGTAGGGTGTCAGAGTGACTGACTAAAAAGGGGCAAGAGGGAACTTTGGAGACATTTGTAAATATTCTATATCTTGACTGTGGTGGCTATCTGGGTTGATATTAAACACTACAATACTTTAAAAGGATATATTTTTACTGTTTATAAGAGACACCTCATTCTGCTTTTTCATACTCTTATTCAAATAGAATACCAGTACGGCGATTCCTAGGATTTGTCACAAATGGGAAACAAAACGTCATCTTTACTTCAAAATTACAGGTCCTAATGCCCTTTTGGAGCCATAAATATTGTCTGTACGCCATCTATTGCTCACATTGGGATTTCAGCAGACTCACAGACACAGACTCCAGAGGGCAATGCTGCAGAGTCCTAGATTGATTCATTCACTCCGTGATTCACAAAATATGAGACAATTTGCCACTTTGCTTCATCATTTGCTGTTTCTGAGGCCCAGCTGACATCAAGCCCATCTGAGATTTTCCTTCCAGAGAGTTTCAGCAAATGGCGTGACAAATTTCAAAGATGACTAATACAGAGCCCTCTCTTTTGGAAAACATAATTTGAACAAAATAATTTTGAAGTATTTTAAAACCTTTTACATTTTAAAGATGAATGACAATGAATAAGCATGAAGCAAAAAAGTGAAGACTAATTTTAAAAATTAGTGAATGTGCATCATTAGAAGAAAATTTTATAAATTTAAACGTGGAAAAATAAAAACATGCTAGTCATTTATGAATCTGCCCCCTTAATCTTAAAATACTATTTGCAAGCCAAAGTTTTACTCATTTTGGCTCAGCATGCATTATTTACTTAAAATTTACTTTTACAAAAAGCGAAAGTAGTATGCTTTTAATGTTTCTCTAGTGATTTAAAACAAATTGTCGAACACTATTGTATTTATAATCTTTTGTTTATTTTACAATCATATACCCGTTAACTTAAAATCAACTATATCCACTTCTAGAGACTTTATGTAAGACATATTAAATAGATATTTTACATATTAAATACTATTTTGCAGGAAGCGTTTCTCTGTATTACAAGTATTTCAGGTAACACAGGTTAGATGTCATTTTTACATCTGCAATATCATAATTTTTTTGTTTTCTTAATAACACTGTCATCATAAATGTTGATGAGCCTTTAGCCAACACCAGTAAAGGTATGAGGCATTGTACAGAACATAGGATTCATCGTCTTTATATAGGGAAACAAATCCTTTGCTTCTCCATGCAAAAGTGCACACTTGATACATTTATACTTTTAAGAAAATAACCATTTTATAAAATATAAATGTATTAGATAAGCCAAAAAAATTAACATGCAATGTACCATCTGTAGTAACAGGTGGCTGGCACTCTTTGGCTTGCAAACATTGAGATAGCCACTTGACATAAGTTTGAGAACAACTTCGAAAACAAACAAAAGCAATGCATTAACTATTAAGTATTAACCCAGGAACAGTAACATACATGATCCCAGAATGTTTCTATTCTGCTCTGAAAACCCCTGCACCAATTGATAAGCAGGGCTGAGACAATTTCCAGGCGCATATTATGGACACCGTGAAGGATCCCAGACTCAGTGACCTACATGGCATTTCACCAGAAGTTGTGTCAACATCAACGTGTTTTGGCTTTTCCCTGCAGCCCTGCCAGACAAAACTTCCTTTTAGAACCTCTAGCTTCAGAATCTCGATTAATGTGGGCTGTCTATAAGCCAGCCAAATTTTCTTTTTCAGAATGAAACCACAGAAGTAAATTATGGTTTGGGGTTACTAATCCCCGTAACAAGGAAGAAGGAAACTTGACAAATAAATGTTCAAAGGGATTTTTCGAAGGAGAAAATACTGAAATTCCCTTCTTTTTCCCTGTGAAGAGACAAAAATGCCACCTATGAACCCTTTTAACATTCACTTATAAAACCTTGTAACGAAAAAGTAAAATATATGTGCATATAACAGTTAGCTATCTACCCACCTCCGAGACTAACAATGTTTTATATTTGGTCAGGTCTTTTTTAATTTAAAAAATTAGATTAGTACTGAAGTCTCATTTACCAATTCTTTTCTCTCTCCATTGCCCAAATCCTACAATAATAGTGTCATTCTCATTACCTTTCTCTGAACCTTTATCACATATGCAGGTTTCTATATATAATATTTGGTGCCTTAACACCTGCATGAATAGCATTGTACTGAATATAGCATTTTGCATCTTCTTTTACTGTAAAGTATGCTTTAAAGACCCATAAAAAAAAAAAGAATGCTGTCTTCCATTGCATTAATAGATTCAGATCAAAGATGAACACAGCCAAAATCCCTTTCACCTATCAGATAGCACATGGAATTTTCTAATCTATTTGGATATTGGGGGTTACTGATGAAGTAAAATGGATTCATAGAACTACTGTCTGAAAACCAAGTTGAAGTAAATGAAGATGCTGAAGACTAAAAATAAATAAATAAAGACCCATATAAATTCCATCACACTGAGTTGTTTCATTTTAACTCTGTATTGTTGCATTGTTCATCAGTTTGACTCCTGAGGGACAATAGCTGTTTCCACATTTTTGCTATCATCAACAGTGCTTCATGAGCATCCTTAGAGGTGACTTCTTATATACGAGGTTGAGAATTTCTGGCAGATACTCGAAAGGACTAATGCTGAGGTAAGATGTGCTTATCTTCAACTTCAGCTAGGTACCACCAAATTGTTTTCCAAAGTACTTACATGCATGTTTATTTCCTCCAGCCGTGTCTGAGTTCCTATTTCCCCACATCCTCACCAAAACTCAGTGTTACCACATTTACCAATTGTTGACCGTCTGATAGATAAGAAGTGTTGTTTCCTTGTGGTTTAAATTTGATTTTCATTGATAATTAATGAAATTAAGAATCTATTAAGTTTCTGTGAATTGGTGATTCTTATTCATTTTTCTATTGGATTGTTTGTCTTGTTTTATTGATGTATAGCAGTTTATAATATAATCTAGATACCAACTGCAGAAGAGTGAAATTTTCATTATGTTTAAAACTAATCTGTTAGACCATTAGATGTGCCGATTCAATTTTAATTTCACTGGATCTTAGTAGAAAAGTTTTATGATTTATTTTACTTCTAGTCTGAGTCTCAAGCCTTACTCCTCAATATGATACAAATGTTCTCTTACACATTTGAATACACCCTGATATATCTCTCTACCTATCCATTTACTCATAAAGAGGCAACGTGGCATAATATTTAAGAGGGAAAGGCAGGCTCTGTACGAGGCTGATACTTCCTAGCTTTGAATCCCAGCTCTGTAACTTCCTAGGCATACAATAAAGGGTACATTATATAACGTCTCTGTGCCTCAGTATTTGCATCTATTAAATATAAACAATAACAGTACTTACCTCCTCAAAGAGTTACAATAAAGGCAGAATACTTGGAACAATGCCTGGCACAGAGTAAGTACTCTGTGTTACATATGATTATCAGTCTATAAGACATTTTATAATTACAATTATTATTTAGAACTTTTAAAACTGTGATTTTAATATAAATTATGTTTCATAAGATAAGGATATCAAAAGTAAATGCCCATAGCCTCAAATTTTCTCCCCCAAAATATTTGTTAATTGTTGTGGTTTGAACATGTGACCACAGATTCTTTGCTGCCCCCCCCTCCCCCGAGGAAGTGAGGCTTAATTCCCTTCCCCTTGAGTGTGGGGTGAACTTAGTGACTCCTTTCTGACAATAGGATAGAGAAAAGAAAAATAGCACTATTATAGTGGAGAAACTTGGCTGACAGCACCTTAACCAAGCGATCAGAGTTAACATCGCCACTTAAGTGTGCTCAGAACTTAGACAGGATTCGGTAGGCCAAGTATGCTAAGTGTACGATACATTTTTTAATTTTCCACCTAAAATAAGAAGATGTCATCACTAAAAATAAAATTATATATGTAGGACTTAATGTACTCTTGCTTTGTCAAGCTGTTTGCTATAGTTTTCAAGATCATGTTACTCTAACTCTGAAAAGTGATGTAATCTGATAGCAATGTAGTAGTTCAAATAAAGGCATTTACATAATAAAAAAAAATAACACCTTGATATCCTGTGTAATGAGAAGGGCACTTTGCCTCTGTGAGAGCTTTTCCTAAAATCCATAACCAACCCCAGTCTAAGCATGAGAAAACATCAGACAAACCCAAGGGTGCTAAATGTAAATAGAATTATTTTATATGACAAAGTGGAAGAACCTGAGATGAGAGAGAAAGAGAAAAACAGTGAGGATGAACAGTGAGATATAGCAGACCACAGATTTGTAATGAGACCCGAAGTTTCCAGCACAGAGATTAAAGATGTTTGATAATAATTCTTGTGAAATTGATTTGAATGAGCCTAGCATGATCCTGTGGTGCAATGGAGCGAGGCTTCATTTTAGACCCAGAGATAGTGACAAAGACATTACCACATTTTAGAAGAGCAAATAGTTATTTTTATTGAAAGTAGGAAAAGTGTCTTTGTCACTAACTCTTTGCAGTGATACAGCATTTGCATAAAATATCTAGCATTATCTGCTCACCATTTTCACAGAAACTCAGAAATCAAAAATAATTTTATTGCTGCTATTAGCAGTATATCTCCTCAGGGCCCTTGGCCTCCTTAGATCGCTAGATAAATATAACAAGGATGGAAACTGGCCAGCATTGCCGAATCTTGGGAAAATTTAAAGATCTCATGATGACTTGCACCATGAAGTTAGGAAATAGTACATTCCCAACCCAACTCAAAACAGTAAATTTAAAAAAAATTGTTATACAGACTAAAATCCTTTTTTCTATGGCAATATTTTTTCCTGTGCTCTCCTCCCTCCCATAATAACCCACATCCAGTAATCATTTGCAGGAGAATTTCAGGAGAGATTGAGTCTCTTCAGAGGGCTTATTCGGTAATTGCATGTTTTCTTAAGAGCCCTTGGTCCTTGTATCATAAAAGAAGCACCACTGAGCAAGGGAACAATCCTCAGATGGATCAAAGAACTCCTTACGTTTTGCCTCTCAAGACTCTAATTGTTATAAAGACAGGTTTTCCTAAAAGTCTAGAACACAGGATAATATAAATCCTACAGACTATATTGGAAAAAGATCTAATATTATAAAAGTTATAACACATATGGCACCAAAAACACAGGTAACAAAAGAAGAGGATACATGAATTGGACTTCATCAAAATTAAATACTTTTGTGCATCAAAAGACACTATCAACAGAATAAAAAGGCAACACCTGGAATGGGATAAAGTGTTTTAAAGTCATACATCTAATAAGAGATTAGTATCCAGAATATATTAAAAACTCCTAAAACTCAACAACAACAAAACAAACAACCCAATTAAAAAATGTGCAAAGACTTGGGTAGACATTTCTCCATAGAAGATATATAGCTGACCAGTATGTATGTGTAAATCTGCTCAATATCATTAATTATTACAGAAATTTAAACCAAAACCACCTTGAGAAACCCTTCACATCCCTTAGGATGGCTATTAAAAAACAAAAAAGTCAACAAAGCAAACCCAGAATATAACAAGTATTCCTGACAGTGTGGAGAAATTAGAACTCTTGTGCATTGCTGGTGGGAATATAAAATGATGCAGTCTCTGTGGAAAAGTATGGTAGTTCCTTGTAAAGTAAAATTGCCATATTATCCCATAATTTCTGGGTATATACCAAAAAAAAAAAAACCTGAAAGCAGGGACTCAAACAGATATTTGTACACCAATGTTCATAGCAGCATTACTCACAATAGCTAAAATGCGGACCCAGCCAAATGTCCACTGATGGATGCATAGTTACATAAAATGTGGTGTCTACATACATTGGAATATTAGCCTTATAAAGGTAGGAAATTCTGACACATACTGCAACACGAGTGAACCTTGAAGACACTATGCTAAAGAAGCCAATCCTGAAAGGATAAATATTGTGGAATTCCACATATATTAAGTGCCTAAAGTAGTCAAATTCATACCTGCAGAAAAATAGAACAGTGATTGTCGAGGGCTGGAGGAGAGGGGGCAGTGAGGAGCTACTGTCTAAGGGGTAGAGAGTTTCAGTTTGGGAAGATGATAAAGATGGATGGGGTGATGGTTGCTCAACAGGGCGAACATACTTAATGTCACTGAGAAACTATAAACCTAAAAATCATTCAAATCATAAATATGTTTACATATATTTTACTATGATTTAAAAAATTTTTAACATAATCAGAGATACACAGGTGATGATGGATAAATAGGTGATAGATGATAGAGGATTTAGAATCATATAAAAATCTCTTAACTTGAATAAAAAGGGTAAAGAAATACAGATAGGGCAGCTTGAATTCAGACTTATACTTCTTAAGTGGGAATCTAGTGTATTTATTCAAATTCCCTTGAATATCTCTCACCTATGTCTACTCAACACATAACCTCTCTAGAATCTCTCCGACACAGGCTGCCGAGTTCCTTCTTTTTAGGGCTAAAGAAAAGGTGTCAAGGTTATGTTAGCATTATTCTTTTTTTTTTTTGAGACAGAGTCTCGCTTTGTTGCCCAGGCTAGAGTGAGTGCCGTGGTGTTAGCCTAGCTCACAGCAACCTCAAACTCCTGGGCTCAAGTGATCCTCCTGCCTCAGCCTCCCTAGTAGCTGGGACCACAGGCATGTGCCACCATGCCAGGCTAATTTTATATATATATAAATATATACATATATATATTTATATATTTTAGTTGGCCAGATAATTTCTTTCTATTTTTTTTAGTAGAGACGGGGTCTCACTCTTGCTCAGGCTGGTCTCGAACTCCTGACCTCGAGCGATCCACCCGCCTCGGCCTCCCAGAGTGCTAGGATTACAGGAGTGAGCCACCGCGCCCTGCCAGCATTATTCTTTTTTCTGCATCTTTGACTGACTGGGTTAGTGCAAAAGCCCTGTCTTCATGCTCTGAGATTCTTTGTTCTGCTTGGGGCAGCCTTTGGTTGCAGCTTTCTGCTGTATTTTGAAATTCCCTGAATGACTCGTTTCTTTAAGTTCTTTTATAGCCTTTCTTATGTTGTCTATCTCTTTAGCGACTTTTTCATTTTTTTCATTCATGTCGTGAAATAAAAAAAAGAAAAAAAAAAAAGAACTGGACTGGAAGTCATCCTGAACAGTCAGAGGCAGACATAGGGTAAGGTACAAGGGGCAAGTACAGGTAACAGCCAAGGAGGGGACTCGTAGTCTCAGTTATTACTTCAAGAGAACAAGTGGGGGGATGTAGTTAAGAGGAGAAAAGAACTAGTCAGAAGCTGGGGTTGCCAAAACAGAATACAAGGCAAGAAAATGTTACACAGTTCACAGAAAAAGCCATAGCAAAGCTAAAGTAGAGCTTTGCTTTTACTGAATGCTGGCCAAGTGTTACTGAGTTGTCAGTCGGTCAAAATACAGTCCTGCTACGTGGAACTTTGTCTCAATATTTTATTCTCTAGGTATAGGCCTCATATGCAAAGCATCTTTCTCTACCTTTATGTGTATACCTCCCCGTCTTCTGTTTTGGTTTCCTACATCATCACAATTCAAGTCACCCTGGGACACTGTCAACACTGGGGAAAGAGAGAAGAGTAGGAAGGTGAGACCCAGTGGTGGCTGAGAAGTACACTTGAGCTCAGACAGGGCTGGGGGCAACTAAGTCAGCTGCAGTGGTGAATCCCAGTTAAGGCACATTTATGGTTTGTGATATCATGTCCAAAGGACTCTGACAATCAGTAGTATCAGAAGGGCCATCGAAGCGGGCAAGACATAGCAACAGAATTCCCAAGTGGTGACTCAGTCTATACTGGGAATGAGGGTTTGTCCAAATGTGGTAGGCTTTCTGTCAGTAGTTAGGTGGATGTGGACAGAGAAGGTAAAGTACTGTCTCCAGACCCAAAGAGGCAAGTTGCCTGGAAACATACTTATCTAGTTAGTGCACCTGATACCTGAGATCAAGGATAGAACCCTAAGCCTTGGAGAAGACTAAGGGAAAAGATAGAGTAGCTACAGAACAAAAAGTACAGAGTGATGCATGAATAAATAAGTTCTGTCTCTTGGTCTAGGCCAGTGCAGAGCACAGATAGAAGGAGAAGTTAACACAAGGACTGAATAAGAGAATTTATTGGAAAATGTGGGTAGATAGAAGTCAGTGGGAGCTCAGCAGGCCACTAAGTGGGTTGCTGGAACCTGTTTCTGAGGGAGTCTGGTTTGCTGCTTACAGTTTTAATCATCCTGCTGGTATTACCTCAACGACTTGGGCGGACTGCAGATCAGGCTTAACCCTTCTCTTGAGCCAACTATAAGGATCTGGAGAAAAACAGTGACTAACACTTTATCCTCTGGATTTCTTTCAGTTCCTTTTTGTTTTAGCTCTTTTCGACTGGGCATGATGTAAACTTAAAGAACAATTTGGCTTTTAAATAGTGTTTATTGAATAGCATTTTTGTATTTCTCAACTTCCTCCACCATTCTGGATACAAGAAAGCTAAAACACATGGTATTTTCCATGTGGTCCAACAATGATTAACAACCTCACTGAAGGGAAGTAGGTGAATGGAACCGTGAACTTAATTAAAGGAGAAATACTGGTGGTGTCAGATTTTACTATATCAGATTTTTTATAAAATTCTCTGCGGAACTAGTTTTTAATCAATCAGTTCTGTGGTCCAAACTAGCAACCAACAGAGTGTGGCTTGGCAAATTCTGTGTTTTAAGATAATTTGAATTATTATGACTCAAGGCAGACTGTGTGTTGTCCCTTCGCCACAGTCTCTACCACCTCCTGCTGATGGCCCTTCTCTGCTGCATACATTTTTCTAACGTGCTTTGTCCCTGAATATGATTATCATTATCATTATCATGGTGGACCCTTGACAGTTTTTTAAAAAATAGATCTAAAGATCTGGCAAGTTCTCAACGTCCAGCATACTTTATCTAGTAGCAGTCCTCAAGGACAGGAAGGCAGAGTTGTGCAGATGTGCTTAATAAGCTTGGCTCTGTCACCACCTAAGGGACGTCCTCCCCACCCATCATCTTCACAGCCCATGTGCCAGTTTCATTGTAATGACAGAAAATTGCAAGTTACCACATGCTGTAGATATTTTTTGACTGTCATACTCCGACTTACTTTTTAAAGACTTTTTTAAAAAACAGTTTTAAATTTACAGGAAAATTAAGGAGATATTACAGATTTTCCATATACCCCACACCCAGTTTCTACCATTATTATATTACATTAGTAGGGTAAATTTTTTTATAATGAAGGAATCAACATTGATATATTATTATTAAGTCCATACTTTACTCGATTTTTCTAGTTCTTACCTAATGTCCTTTTTACTTCTATGATCAATCCAGATGTCACATTACATTTAGTTGTCATGTCTTCTTAGGCTCCTCTTAGCTGTAACAATTTCTCAGAATTTCCTTGTTTTAGATAAACTTGACAGTTTTGAGGAGTACGAGTTAGGTATTTTGTAGAATATCTCTCTATTGAAATTTGTCTAATGTTTTCTTCATGGTTTCAGCATCTCTTCAAATGCTGTCTCTGGCCGGGCACGGTGGCTCACACCTGTAATCAAGCACTCTGGGAGGATGAGGCAGGAGGATTGCTTGAGCTCAGGAGTTGAGGACCAGCCTGAGCAAGAAAAAGACCCCCGTCTCTACTAAAAATAGAAAAAATTAGCCGGGTATGGTGGTTCAGGCCTGTAGTCTCAGCTACTTGGGAGGCTGAGGCAGGAGGATACTTGAACCCAGGAGTTTGAGGTTGCTGTGAGCTATGATGATGCCACTGCACTATAGCCCTGGGAGACAGAGTGAGACTCTGTCTCAAAAAAAAAAAAAAAATTGTCTCTGATCCTTTCCTCTCTCTTCTGCTAGTAAAAGTCTAATTAGGCATCTATAAAAAGTTATCCCTGTATCTTTTATGCCTTTTAACTTCTTTTTCCAACTTACTATCTCTCTGATGTGAATTCTAGATAAAGTTCTTTGGTTCTATTTCCTAAATAGTTCTCCAATTTTTTCAGCTGTGTCTAATTTGTTATAAAACTTATCCACTGAGTTTTTTAGTTAAATAATTATATTTTTACTTTTCAGAGTATTGTTTGATTTATTTTCAAATATGCATGATCTTTAATCATAATTTAAACTTCTTTGCCTCATATATATCAGTTTTACTCTTCGATCATTGATAAGCGCCTTATAATGTGTACCCTCTTCCCTCTTTAACCAAATGCCCAACCGTGCTAAGGTAAACAGACACATGGACTGGTTGATTGAAAATCTAAAGTCAGCTTTATTAGTAAAATGATATACAGCAGGGAGTAGAAAAAGTTTCTGACATTTTATGGAAGAGACTACTGTTTGTAACCCATTTCTGGAAAGGAATTCTGCTTTTCTATATAAAGGTTTGTAATTTTCAATATAATATACAAAATGCTAAAGGAAATCATTTATGTTTCCTAAATTAAAATATGATTTTTAATATAAACAAAGAGATTCCCAACAAATTAAAATTACAAATGAAAGACAAACACCTGATGACTTCGATATAAATTATATTTTAAATATTTTATAGGTATGTTTATATTTCCATACTGTCAAAAATAGTAGAAAAAATCTTTGGGAACACATGAAAGCATCTTAAAGTTAAAAAAAAAAATAAAGCCTGGTGTTGAAAAATACAATCATTTGAATGTGAGAATCTATTTGAGATTATGAGACTCTATTTGTACATAATAAATAAGTTTCAACCACCAAGAAATTACTTTGCTAATATTGCCTGGTGAATTTTTGCTGTTTTGAGGTAGTCACTCAGGATTCTGTAATTCAACACAGCACTGCATAACAAGGCTGGCAATGACAAGATACCAGGAGTATCAAAAGTAGGACTGTCATTTTAATTAACATTTCAGGTAAACAATGAGGTACTTACTCTAAAAAATCACTAATTATTATCTGAAATAAAAATTTAACTGAGTGTCCTTTTTCTCTTTTTGCTTAATCTGAAAACCCCGATTAAAAGTTCTCTAATATAACATCACTTAATATCTAAAATAAATATAAATTCACTACAATATCACAACTATGCCATCAGCAATGTTTCTTCCTTTTCCATTTTTCCAAATTCATGCACAAATATGACCACATTTGATTCTTAAATAAATATATAAATAATAAATAGGAGAATAAGTTATACTTAAAAATAATTTACATGACCACAAAGAAAACTTAAAGTGCTTCCACAAGTCCTCACAACATCCCTGTGAGGTAGGATGGTGGTTGATATTTTTTCCCATTTAGAAATAAAGGAGAAACCAAGGCAGAGTTGAACAGGGACTCATGGATCTTGGCTAACAGACTAAGGTTGCCCAATTTAACAAATAAAAAATGCAAGATTTCCAGCCAAATTTGAATTTACAGCAAATTTCATAGTCCATGTGATGTCCATATTTCCATCAGATGCTTGAAACATCACATTTCTAGCAAACCCATTCAGTTCCTGAAATTGAAGGGCAGATATGCACCTAGCTTTTGACTTCAATTTTGTTCTTTGTACAAATAAATTCCATATTAAAAAAAATTTTTTTTTGTTTGGTGTAGATTGAAACAAATAATTTTTTAAATTTAAGTTTGTCCAAGATATTGCATGATACAATGGAAAAACTATTCACTGTTTTACTGCAATTCAAATTTAATCAGGCATCTTGTATTTTATCTGGCAACCCTGCAGTAGACCCACACAATACATGAAGTGCTGAAGTAGAGTTGTTCGAAATTTCATTGGCATCAGTACTGAGGAATTCTTGGATAGTATGGAGAATGCATGTTTTTTTTTTTTTCATGATTCTTGCTTCTCAGCCCTAAAAATAAATGAAATGAAAAATTTAAAGATTAACAATGATCTAATAAGGAGGAAAGTAAGGGTCTTGAAAATATATCTTCTTGGAAACTTAAGACAATCTTCGGTATTCATTTGTTAGAAATGCTCTATATTTTCAAGTATAAACAGGGAGACCAGGTAAGTTATCATCTAAAACAGGACACTTGTGAGGGTGAAAAGGAACTTTCCTGATGATACAGGACACTGGCATAAACCCAGACTTCCCTGGACAAACTGAGATGCATGGTCTTCCCAGCCATGAGTACAACAAACTCACTATTGCTACTTTTTTTTAATCAAAGTGTCCTAAAAGAGATTTGCAGAAGCAGAAAATTTATAGGCTGACTTTTGGACTATATGTCTCAAGATAGATGAAGAATTTAAATTAATAAAAAGCAACTTACCTCTTCAAAAATATCTGCACAACCTTCTGCACCCACTTTTCCTTGGGGTCCAGGCAGAGCTCTCTTCCATCGACAAGCTTTACACTGAAATGAGAGAGATAATTAAAATCAATATTTATCTTTCCCATTCAAATCATCATTTCTTGAATACAGGCATAAAATCTAAATCCAAAGCAACCTTCAGCTACTTGGCATGGAAGGTACCATATGTAAATGTCCTGTAGACAACGATTTTTGTTTTGTTTTGCTCACTACTGTATTTCTAGTACCTGGAACTTTCCTGATTACGTCCACCTTCCTCAGTGATAGGCTTGCTAAAGAAAACTGTATAATGCACTTTGAAAGTACTTACATGATTTCTGAATTCTCACAGTGTGGTCCACTCTCGATCACTCTCAGCTCTCTGATAAATTTGGGGTGGAAAGGCGTGGAGTGCGTCTTTATGCACTGGCATCGAAGTTCTGTGCCCATCCTTGCCAGAACGGCAGCTGTGGGGGGAAAAGAAATAGAAGTAATTAAGGATTGATTGCATCATCAGGCATGGCTCTGCTAGCCACACCCTCTTTAATTTCAGTTTGATTCCTTGGGGACTGTGGCAGCATCACATTGCTAGCAAAGCCACATCGTCTCCTAGCCCTTGACCTCGATTTTGTTCTTTGACATCTTCGTGGTACTTTTTTCCTTCACTTGACATTGCATATTCCTCTGGGATACCACAGTGCTAGTAAAACTAAGTAGGAAACTGAGATTCTCCAATGTAAAAGTTGCCTTCAGAGTTAATAGAAACATATAAATGAGTTGTACAGATCTGAAATGGTCTATAATGAGGGTATCTTTAAACCAAAGAGGAATTGATAGTGTCTGAGGCTTTTCAATAAAATATTGGATGGAGTAGAATTATCTGAGTTACCTTGCTCAATATTAATAGATAATATGGGTAACTGTGGCCCTCCACAGGATATACTGTAAATTACTGATTTATATTAAATGTATGCATACTATACAGTATGACTTATAGACATAGAATGTCTATATTGATCCAACTTTATACTTTCCTAAGTATTGTATAAATACAGCCTTAAAGGAAAATCCCTTCAGTTTAACATTCATTGACTGCAAAGATTATTTTCTGTTCTGAATACAAAGGATGTTTGCTAGCAAAGCATTAAGGACAGGCTTGCTATCTGAGGAGCACAGTGAGACACAGGGCAACTCTGTCAGTAGGAAAGATGCTCTTACCTTCACACAGAGCTGCAGAAAGCACGAAGGCTGCCAAGAGAGCCACAACCAGCTTGGAAGTCATGTCTACACCAAGTGAGATGGTTCCTTCCTGTGGTTTCTTGCTGGCTTCTGTCCTAGGAGCTCGTGTGCTCTGCTGTCCCTGAGGGTTTCTGCTGCAAGGAGCACTCCTGTGGCTTTTTATATTATTGCCACCCTAGAGAACAAGTGCACCCTCATCCTTTCATTATGTCAGAGGAAATTCCACAATTTGCAACAACCCCAGCCTGTCTCCTGAGGCCAAACCTGAGTCATCACACTTCCTCGATTGGTTCCTTCTCAAATATTCAGCTTGATAAAAGTGTCTTTGATCTTTAAGGTAATTTAATTTCAATAAACATGTTTTTAAATAGTCAAGCGCCCCAGTTCCATACATTATTATCAATTGTATTCCTTTTTACTTGTAGATAACTTTATCGTGGTGCTAGGTGACAGGCAGAGTGGCAGCTGTTAGAACAAAGTCATTGTTGATTATTCTTTTTATGGCATGATGTTTATTTAAGTAAATGATATGTACTGTAATGATAGTGAAGGTAAGCCAGGCAACAGTTTTTATTGGGGGTGGAAATTATGATAAGTCCTTTTCTAAGCGTTTTAAAGAGTTTCCAGGAACTGTTACTGCTCTCAAGGAGTATATTTTTAAACTTTTTAAAAGATCTGGTTTCCCAATGTATGTTAATGGGATGAAAGTGCACACCTGCTGCACATGGAAATAATTCAGTCCACAAACATTTATTGAGTAACTTTCTGAGTAATGTGGGGGGTAAAGAGATGGATAAGACTAAGTACTTAAAGAGTTTGGTCTATCAGAAGAAGAAAGCCATGTAAGAACCGACTCTATTACAGAGTAGAAAAGTGGTACTATTAATAATATCTTAATTCCAGCCAGGGCCATGGGAGTAGAATCTTCCAAAAGCATTTTGAGCAGGGTGTTGAAGGACAGGAGGACTCCAACAGAGGAAGATGAAAGGGAACAGCACAGCCCATGGAGGGACACTGCCCAAGGACACTTAAGTTGTAAAGTCGAGGTTTGTTTGCGCTCTGGGAAGCAATGCACTTGGGCTTCTCGGTTGGGTGGCGATGGGTGTTTTCTAATGGGAACGTGAACAGTGTAAGCTTAGTGAGAAGAGCATCTGGCTTCAAACCTTGGTTCAGACACCCTGGCTTTATGTTCCTTATCCAAGGAAAATAAAACTATCTTCTGAGTAACTGTCATCACTAGCAGGAGGGATGGAGTAAGAAACTTATATGAGTATAAAAAGATGGCTTTATGTCCTAGAGTCCTAAAGAAAAGTCTTTTCCAGAAAGGATTTCTTTTGATGAGGAACACCAAGGAAGGGACCTTACAGTAGTACTAGTCTGTCCCCCTCTGGGCAAGTACATGCTTTATAAATAATCCAGCTTGATTGAATACTTTTCTTCGTTTTTAGGAAGTGCAATAGAACAGTGAGTTCACCCACACTGTAAACACACCATGGTGGGGGAATGCCATTTTCAAATGCTTTCCGAAAATGTTAGTCAGTTTCTGAGCAGTTGTGTTTCTTTATCTTCCCCCAACCAATCGAAGATGTGAGGACAAAGTATTGCATGGATTATGTTATTTATCTTCTGTAGCAAAGGAAATGTTTATTCTACATAATGCAGTCTTTATTGTTTTTAACACTATTTCAGAAACTGAATTATCCGTTTATTCATTCAGTCCCTATTAACTGCTGATGGCAGGAATTGTAGGAGATGTGAATCCCGTGTAAATGAGTTATAGTACCTGACTTCAAGGAGTTCACTGTCTAGTGTAGAATATGGACAATGAGCTGCACAAGCAAGTAAAATACAATGACGAGTGTTCCAATACAGATAATTACAGGAAGTTCTGAAAGCAAATAAACAGGACCTCTGATGCAGTTTTGACAAATGACAGTTTTCTGAAAAACAACCTCAAAACTGTGACCTACACTGGTGATGAGAAGAAGAAAGACCAAAGAGACTGGTGTGCTGGTGGAGGGAAAAGCAAGTGCAAAATGTAAGAGAACACGGCCCATTTGGGTTTCTCAAATTGTGTAGCATAGGGAACACCACCTACGAAGGGACAAGAAGAAAAAAGTTTGGGGCAGATATGTAAAGAAGACCTAGATCTTGAAGAAAACCCTCAGTCTCTGTTTCAGTGATGTTGGCAGGTTCAGCAAAGACACCCTCATGTGGACAGACCTGGCATGATGGGTTCAGTCCGTTATCATTAAGACACAATCGTATCTGCAGGACCACTGAGATACTCAGAGTTGTGAGGATGTGCAAAGACTCTTTACTTTCCCCTGAGGGTTGCCTTTGTATTTTTGCTGATCTCCACTTACATAGGCACCTGTTTCTCTCATTTCCATCTCCCCATATCTCCCCCTATACTCCTCTCATGGTCCCAACTTCATCATGATGGCATCCTTGGAGGTTGAGCTAGTGAGTTCCATTTAACCTTGATGCTCACATTTTTTTTCTTAGAATGGAGCATTTACAAGGCAAAAAAGACCTTTGCAAATGCTGTTCACCTCTCACAATGTAACCTTCAATGTATTATGTCCCAGGACCCTCCCCCTCAGAGGGGAGGATGGACAAAGACAAAGTGCCTAGAGGGGACAGCATATCTACCTTGTCCTACTTCTGTAAAGGTAACCTTTGAATCATTGTGTAGTGAAAAGAAGGACTAAATGGGCTCAAGGAGGGAAAAAAAGGTAAGACTAGTTATCCTCTTTGGAGACATCCTGCTTTAAAATAGAGCAGAATGGGGTACAAAGTTTAACTCAACTGTAAAGGTGCATATAAATACAAATGGTGTCTTATCACCCTCTAGAAATGAATGCAGAGCTCATGGGACTTCAATAATTGAGCTGTTTATTTAAGGTCCAACTGGCTCCTGAGCCATGAGAATCATTTAATGAACAGAAAAGAGCTCCCAGAGATCCTCATCACCAACAGATGCGTGGTCATTAACCAAGTCTATCACCCAAGAAAAGGAAGAGCTCAAGAAACAACCAAAACAAAGATAAACATTTACTTTTCCCACATTGATACATAACTCTTCTTCTTGCGTCAAACTCCCCACAGGAAACTGGATGTCTCTTTGCTGTGTTAAACCATCTAGCCTCACCCCTTGAATAGGTATTTTAGAATTAGATCTTTTCATAAATCTGAATAAAGTTGTGTTCACATAACAAAGCAGAACATGGTAGGGAAAACATGGTCTTACTCAGTGAGCTGAACTTGATTTTGAATCATGTCCCATGATTATTAATCAAGAGACCTGAAGCAAGTTGATTCTATGCCTGTGTTGCAACTTCTGCTGCTAAAATCTGACGCTCCTTCAGAGCTACCTTTCTCAATCCCAAGATTAAAGTCTCAACTTACACCTGGAATTTTTTTTTCCCTTTGAAGGAATTAGTCTCAGCTCAGAAACCCTTCAGATTAACAGAATAACAGACAAAGTGCTAAACATGTATCAATGGATTTGACTTATGATGTTGTCAATGCCAAGTGTCATAAACATAAACATACCTGCCCACTGAAATTGTAGTCAATAAAACTTTGAGTTAGTGGATAGATTTAAAACATGTTCTTAGCTGTGTACTTTGTTAATATGATAATTTAATGTGCTCCAGTTCCTCAAGGACATTTCAGTTCCCTCTCGAAATTCAAATGTTTCCAGTTAACAGTTTGTAAAAATACTTAACAAAGTTGGTCCATGCCGTTAAAACTGCCCCCTACCTTTAAAAAAAAAAAGCCATGTTTCTAAAGTCTTGCCAATTAGAGAAGCAATCAGCTCAACACATTGGTTTTGAGCCACAGGAAATCAGGATAACTTAAATTTAAGGGTATGCATGGGTGTTGGAATAAGACAAGCCTGCCTGCCTTCTATCCTAACTCCTCCACTTACTATTATGAGCCAAACAACTGTGGGAAGTTCTTGAACTTCACTGCATCTCAGTTACCTTATCTGTAAAATGAAAAGAACCCAGTTCCACAAGATCACAGTGAGAATTAAATGAGGGAATGGAAGGAAAATGCCCGGAATGGTATCTGGCACATAGGAGGTGCTCAATAAATGTCAGTTTTCTTTTTCTCTGACCTGTCACTTATGGTACCCTTATCTTTTCCTGGAGTTGGAGAACCACATCTCTCTTTAAAAGCTTACCAATCAAAAGGTAAAGTTGCATTAACACAACCGATCTCGTAAAGCTTATATCCGGCTGCTTATTTTTCTTCCATGCCTAATAATTCAATTCACATTTGTGTGTTAAAAAAAAGCACTATACCCATCGATATACACAGAGAATTGGATATTATTTCTGATACTATTTTCCAAATCAACGGAGTTCGGAGTTTGAAGGACAGGTCTGGGGGAAGAGCCTGATTGTAGAAACAGGCATTTATTATGGACTTGGGAAGTGTAATGTCAGCCTGTCTTCAATATCAAAAACAAATCAAATGTAAGTATTTATTTGTAGTTATTTCTTTTTTTTTTTTCTTTGTTAAATTTATAAGCAAAAGTATACATACACCTATTTTTTTGGTTAGATTTATTCTAAAAACAGTGAGACATTATTTACTCCAATGTTTACAATAAAAAATATCTTTAAAATGACGATCATTATATATTATGTGTTACTAGGATTTCTTGCATGCAAAGTAAAGATCATAGGAAATGAAATCACTTGGCAGAAAGGGAAGTTGCTGTATTAGAAGTGACTGAACTGATGCGTGCATTTAACTATGTGTTGGTGTGAACAAGACCCACACCAAGTAATTAAGTCCAGTGACTAAGAAAAAAAAAAAAAGATTTCAAAAATGCTGATTCAAGGTGACATGATTTCATAGTGATATTTTTCTTTTTATTTTCCCTAAAGTTCCTTTATTATTTTGATCTATTATTTTTATAAGTAGATATGTGATATTTCAAAAGCTGAGTTGAGATGAAACTCAGCAATTTGAAGGAATTGGCTTAAGAGGAAACACAGGTGTTATGCTGTAATTCCCATGTTTTGTTCCTCACAATTCTCACTCTTAAAGCTTTGATTTTTTAAAAAAGTTTTTGTGTCACAATAGGAGCTTCACGTTAGTTATTTCTTCTCCTCGCTTTGGCCTTAAAGATTGCGGAAGTATTTAAGGCAAAATTTGAGCCCGATACAAATTCCACATTGATGGATTCCATTCAAATGATGAGCCTTCAATCCATTTGTGTGATTGTTTTTTGATATTTGTCTCACCCACTTGACTGGAAATTCCACAAGGTCAGAGAGGAGTGCCAGCTTCCAGCCCAGGGCCTGCATGTGACAGGTGCTCTATAAACATTTCTTGAATGAAAGCACAAATTCCCCAGTTCTCACAACCTCTCCAAACAAGAGCAATATCCACAAAAGGAAATGAAACAGTTTATCTTGGTCTGTTTTTTGTTCTCCCTTGGGGACAATTATTTTATTTACATGAACCCAGAAGAATCCAGTATGGAAAATACAGTTTTAGTCAATGTTCTCATTCAGCAGTGGTAGATATTAATGGATAAAATAGTAACCAGTATAGCCAAACAGCTGTTTCCTCCCTTGGGAAATTAACCATCCAATCTCTTCTAGGCTCCTCTAGGGCTGGGGAAAGAGGTGATACAGCAGGACAAGAGTAGCATAGGGATGGAGAACAACATGCATGAACTACCAGCAACTGGACCTCCACTGGGGAAGGACTGTGCTGCTCCCCTCTTCCCACCCCCCAAATTTCAGACTGTGGAGGGTCCAGAAGACCGTGCAGACGGTATTTCTGGAGGCCAGTGAGTGAACATGAATGGTGTTCTACAGACTGAGTCTAATTAACCTTGACTGTGCTAAGAGGAAACAGATTAACTTCCTTGCTAAAGATTATCTCAGTGGTTCTTAACCCTTTTTATTTTAACCATTTAATTCTTTAAAAATATAATGAAAGTGATATATCGTTTGCTCACCCCCAAATCCACATAAGCCCAAAGATGCATACTGGTGTATAAAGTTTCAAAAAGCTTATTGACCTCCCTTAAAAATCCTTAAAGACCAAAATCAATAACTTAACAATAATAAGTAAATCCTGAATTTACCATTTTTACATCACATTAATTGAATGAGAAATGGTATATTTTTATGGATTCTTTCTCTTTCTGGAAACATCCAGGACAGAGAATTCAGAAAAATGTGTTTGAAGTTTTCCAAAGAGAAAGTAAGGATGAATTATCTTTCATTTTCTTGTCATCCACAGGTATAAAACCCAAATCCATTCAAAAAAGATGAAAACTGAGTAAAACTCTCAGTTGATGCAGCCTCCTTAGAGAATCTGCTAAAATTCAGTACAAATGGTAAAAGGTGACTGAAATAAAGGGTTATATTTTAGTTCTTCCATAATTTTCTTCATCTCCCCAAATATATGTATAATTCAAGAAAAAAATTGAAATTATAATTATTTTTGCATAAAGAGAAAAAAATTAGAAAATAATTCAGATCATGTATGGGTTTGGAGGTGTGAGCTAGTCTCTGCGGATCCCCGAAAATGTATGGCAAAATAAGGTTATAAAACTTCTTAATCTATTTCTGTTTTATCTGGTACCCCATGTGTCTGATTTCCATATTTGAGCCCCTTTCATTTCTCGGTGGTTTATCTAGTGTGATTTACTACTTGCCACAATAATTCATCTACAATATCTTTCTTAGCTGTATCACATTACTTATGAACATTAATATCTTCCCTGTGGTCCCTAAACCAGGAAGGAGGAAATCACTAACAGGACACTCTAGTGGAATTTTGAAACAAAGGAAAAACTGTCTACTCTAAACCTGTTGAATAAACTTTTCATGCACCTTCCTTTTCCCCAAGAGTGGGAGGTGGATCTGGTAAACACCACTGGCACCTGTCTCCTGCAAAGTTAAAGATAAAACCAAAATGAGGGGGTTGGGGGCAGGTAGGTGAGAAATAACATACCCAGCCAGAAAGACAGGACCATGAAAGCACAGGGTCAAGATGTTCCAGCAAGTGTTACAGCCGGTGGTTCCGAGGACAAACCGAGCGGCACACAGACAGTCAGAGAATCAAGGTTTATTCGCTGGCAGGCTCAAAGGGGTCTCGCCACCAAATTCTGAGCCCTTCTACCCGATTTTTCCCACTTTTATTAAGTTGGGGTGGTCCGAGGGGTGGGGTCTCAGGTGGCTAATGTGTCGCCAGGTAATAGGTTAGTTGATGTGCCAGGTAATAGGTTAGTTGATGCGCCAGGTAGTAGGTTAGTTGATGCGCCAGGTAATAGGTTAGTTGATGTGCCAGGTAATAGGTTAGTTGATGCGCCAGGTAATAGGTTAGTATTATGCCGATGCGGGTCTTCCGTGGGGGGTGGGGGTCTCAGGTGGCTGATATGCCAAGTAATAGATGGGGATTTTCCTTATCAAAGAGACCCAAAGAGAAATGAAGCAGGTACTAGGAAACCAAGGTTAATGAGAAAGCAAAAACGGCACATTTCTTTTCTGGGTCTGACTTACACTGTAGTGTGTACAGAAAGTGTGTACAGAAAGTTCTCACTCAAGAATAATTGTACTAACAGGATCTTATCACTAAGCACCATCATATGTTTTATTTTTCTGCAGTATTCACAGTGACCTGTGTTTTGGTATTGTTTATGCCCACTTAACAGAGGGGTTAAGTAATTTATGGAAGGTCTCCCAGCAACTAGGAGGCAGAGTTAGCATTAGAACCTAAGCAGAGAGTCCAGAGAGTCTGTGCGGCCTCAGGACGTTTCTCTCGTGTGTCTGTAGGTCTCCCAGACTTTATTGTGAGCACATTTCTCTTCTTTCTCCTCTCTTGAGTGAGAGAATTTAGAAGATTTAGAAAAGAGTATCTTGATCAATGGCGGGAGAGGGACATCAAAATCCTGTAGGAGGACCAGTCCCGCCTCCTGTCAACGTCTCAGGTTTTCCATTTTAAAATAAGTGAGTTTGCCTATCCAGCCCCTTCTGTTTTATCAATCTGTGAAGCTTAGTGTATGCGAAATAGACAGAGAACATCCTCTGGGAACTTGCCTATTTGTAGCAGAAGACATTTATCCAACTCTCAGATTTAGCGAAACTTTGAGAAAATGTGTACTTGTTCTTGAAAATGGCTAACTAAAAACTGTCATTTACAACGTTCTCACCAAGCAAGAGGAGAAGGGCATGGGTCGAATGAAGTAAAGGCCTAGAATGAGAGGCCATGGGGATGGGGTGCATTGCCATCAGACCCGTACCCCCTCCCCCCTGCACTGGAAGGAAGTGCTTCCTGTGCCCTTCTCTTGCCTGACACCATTTCCTCTTGCTTGACTTCCTCATGACTCTCAGACAAGTTGCAACTGTTGGACCCTTTGTTGTGAAACAAGTAATGTGGTTGGAGTTGGGAAAAAAAAATTAAGAAAAAAAAAATGAGAAAGAAGAGAAAAAAATTCATCTGATTTGCTCCAAAGCAAAGACATCGAACTTAGTGGATACTGCTTGAAAATATATAGGAAGAAGCCTAACTCTCCCGTCACTCATCCATTGGACAGATATTTACAGAGCATCTTCTCCATGCCAGCACCTTCCTAGGTGCCTGGAAAATGTTAGTGAATAACAGGAATAGAAATGTTTACCCTTAGGGAGTGTCTCAGGTGGATAAAGTTATGGAGATAAAAAGGTAGAGCAGATCGGGGTTAAGGGGTCAGGAAGGTGAGGGGCGAGCAGATTACAGCACTGATGAGTCAGGGGAAGCCCTTGTAGAGGGTGACGTTGAGCTAAGAGTGGAAGGATTTAGGAACTGGCTAGTGACTGCATGGGACAGCATTTCAGGCAAAGGGGCAGTTTGAGGTAACAAGGACAGCTGGGAGCATGCATGGTGTACATGAGGAATAACAGGTGGCCAGTGTGGCTGGAGCAGGGAGAACTGGCCAATAGGAAAGGTGGACAAGAGGCAGGGGACATATCAGACAGGCCTTGCAGGCCATTGTAAGGATTTTGCCTTTCACTCTGAGAGGACGACCATTTGCAGTGTCTTAAGAATATCAGGGACGTGATCTGACCTCTGTCTGCTAGGAGAGAAAAAGAATTTGTAGGGGGGGACACAAGCAAAGCAGGGTGACCCGTTAGGAGGTATTGTGGAAATCCAGGAGAGAGATGACAGCTACTTATACTAGACCAGGTGGCAACAGCAGAGGTGGTAACTAGTGGACAGATTCTGGAAGATTTAAGAGAGAGACGGCACAAAGGGACTGGGTATGAGATGTGAGGGAAAGAAAAGTCGTGGATGACGAAGACTTTAGGTGTAAGCAATTGGAAGAATGGAGTCTCCATCAACTTAGAAACTTGAGAGAGTATCTAAAGTTGCAGGATTATTTAGGTGTGGGGCAATGCTTGTTTGTTGGAGCTCTGACTGCATCCTGAGTGGAGCTCCCGCAGTTAGGCCCGTACTGCAGGGGCAGATGTGGCTGGTGGCAGAAATAATGAGGAGGCAGAGAGAGGTCGGGGAGGGGGGAAGTAGGTTAATATATTGTCTTCCAGTCACTGCACTGGGTTCTTCACCTAAGTTAATTCCTTTAACTCAAGCACAAATGTATGTGCTTGGTGTTCTTATTTCCGTTCTGCAACTGAGAAAGCAGGCTCAGAGAATAAGAATGGCATACACACGGCTAGCAAGCAGCTGAGCCAAAATCTGAGTCCAAATCAGAACCCAGATCTCTTTGACCCCAGAGCCTGGGCTCTTTCCCCTCTGCAGAATGAAGGCCCTGGCCGCCCACGGAGTGTGCACGTCCCGGTGGCCCACATCTTGAAAAGTGTCATTCAACAAGATCATTTTAAGCTTAGAAAATAAAGTTTACAAGAGCATCAGGGAAAGCTTCTGATAGGTCTGAATTTTTGCTGCTTAAAAGAGTGAAACATGCCAACATGAGTCACTTCATCTCCATTAATCTATTCAATGACATCTTGTAAACAGAGTTTATCAAATGGGTGGGGTGGGAGGAGTGCATTTGTCAGGGGCCTTGCATTCACAAAAACCCTCAAAGCTGCTCTTTGGTATTAATAATAAACAAGGTCACACCCTCAGTCACAGGAATACACTGATAAGACATTTAGTGTTCAACTTTTTTTTTAATGTACAGGACAGCAATTTCACAAAGAATAAACGTTCAACTTTGAACTCTTACTCCATCCTGAACACAGAGTCTGAATGTACTGAAGTGCTTCTGTTTTTAATAACATGAATATATTGCAATATAGTTGTGAAATCTAAAAGCATTCGTTTATTAGAGACAGTTAATTTATTTTTTAAAAAATCTTCTAATCCTGTTTTGATATTTCTTCTTCTCCTCTGCTCCCCTCCTCATCCTCCTGTTCTTCAGCACACGGGTATTCTTTAAAAAGAAGAAAAGAAAAAAGAAAGGGAGTGGCTCAGGCCCACCTTAACCTTGCAGGGACTTAGCTGCAAAAGCTTATAGTGCAGCAAGGCACCGTGTACCTCCATAAATACACCACGGTGGGGGAAAAAGAGATTCTGAAAATATAACATGTTTTTTTTCTGTGATAAGTGTTCTAGATGTAGGTTTTAAGCTCTGCACGAATTCCATCCTGGGGTTTTTGGAATCTTGCAGCCCCGTAAGGTGCTGTGTAGTCAGCCCTTCCCCATAACCAGGTGGCAGCGTGCAAAGATTTGTAAGTGGGAAAAGCTTGGTGCTCGGTACGTCCCAATGCGAGCCCCACCTTGTGGTCAGAAGGCAGCAATGCCGCTCCCGTCTGCAAAAGAACGGCCGAAAGGTGGGACCGGGAGAGTTTTCAGAAAAGGCGACCAGGATTTGTGTCCTCTATTCCTCAGCTTTTCTCATTTCTCTGGACTGGTACCAGCTCACTGGCTCACTTCCTCTATGTGTGTGTGTGTGTGTGTGTGCGTGTGTGCTGGGGAGGAAGAAACTCTGTCTGGGTGAGGAAGGGAGAGGAGGAGATGAGAAAGGCGACAGGGGAAAAAGGAGAGAGAAAGGAGACCTGTGCCTGACGTCCCTTGAGCCCGCCTAGGGAGGGTGTTAGGACCCCTTGGTTTTTCTCTCCAAAAAGCAGACAGTTCCTTGATGAGGGGCCTGTTAAAATGGTCACATCAAAATATCTTTGGGATAGGTAGCAATGTAGTGTACCATAGTACAGACTTCTTTTTTTAATTGTGGTAAAATACAACATAAAATTTACCATCTTAATCACTTTTAAATGTACGGTTCGGTAATATTCAGTACAGTCACCTCACTATGCCACCATCAGTGCTAGTCATCTCCAGAATTGTCCGTACCGACTTTTTTTTAAATATATTTTTAGCTGTCCATATAATTTCTTTCTATTTTTAGTAAAGACGGGGTCTCGCTCTTGCTCAGGCTGGTCTCGAACTCCTGAGCTCAAACGATTCTCCCGCCTCGGCCTCCCAGAGTGCCAGGAGTGAGCCACTGCGCCTGGCCATACCGACTTTTGAATAAAAATTATCTTGGTTCACATTAAGGCTCTGACACTTAGAATCACTTAATGTCTGAGGCCTCAGTTTTTCTCCTCTGTAAATCATGACTTTAAAATTAAAAAAGCAAAGAACCAACAGGGTTGTTGTGACGATTAAATAATAATGTTTTAAAGTGCTTAGTATATAGTGATAAATGATAGCAGTTATAATAGTATGATTTCCTAGAATTCTAGCCATTTGTTATCTCTCCATGAACAACACAATCCCAAACCTTCCCACTATCACCTAGTGAAGCTAGTGCCTCACCCTTAGATGCCTGGCAAACACATCCTGTTACCCCATAGATTTCTTAGAATATTTTTGTGTAATATTTTCTAGAACTGTTTATCATTTCCTAGGGCCCTGAGACATGGGCCCAGGAAAAAAAAAAAA
>CM052449.1:14372156-14456611 GCA_028533085.1 Varecia variegata | reverse complement strand
AAGCCAGGGTCATGGAGCTCAAAATTAGCTCAGAGCTGGAGAAACTCAAGAGCCAAGGAACTCTTTGAGTCTATTCACAAGGTCAAAAAGAATTTTCCCTTTGTTATGAGTCTTATGCTGTGAGCCCCATGAATTAGGAGGTTTTTCTTTCCCGGAACCACCTTTGTCTTCACTGAAAGCACCATTACATTGAGATCATGCCTCAACTCAGTGAAGCAGAAATGTGCTTCCTCCTTTGAGGCTTAATCTCCTGAATAGACGTTATTAATATTTGGGTGATCGTATGACACAGTTCAGAGCCTCAAAGGCTTTAGTAGGTCAGTAGGGCATCAGGGAAGTAGGCCATCCTGGCTGCAGTCCTGCAAGATCAGGCCAGTGGAGTTTGCTATTGTTTTCTTCCAGGCACGAGTGAGAGAGTGCACTGTTAGCCCTGCCATGTGCAATTGGGTAGCATAGTAAGTTTTAGCGGCAAAGCTCTAATTAGATAAGATACAGTGCTACTGAGATGAATAGAGGACTAAGCATGAGAATTTCAGAGTGTGCTTTATTTATGGCCCTACCTCAGCATGTGACTAACCAAATAGCACATAGGTCAGGGCCAAAGCTTAAATCAGCATCCTGACAGCCTTTCTGAGTGCGGAGCAATACTTTATGGAATTGCTATTTTATATTTTGTGCTCTCTGCACCCTTTGTCCTCTCTTGCCTTAGAGGAGCTTCAAATCTATTGGGTGTAAAGCAGAAGATGTCTAAAGACTAGCATTTTCTTTTTTTGTAAAAGCCTAAGGCAACTGAGAAGATTATCATAGCAATCCTGGGTGGGGAGGAAGAAAGAGCAGAGTGTCATTGAGGGGAAAGACATCCGACAAGGGGAGAGAAGGTCCATTATCCAAGACTAGTAAAAACATAAAGGTCTGACTTTCTATTAGGAATAAGGACCCCAAACCTCTGCTGTCATATCCCCAGAGAGGTGACAGGACACTGGGGAAACGGTTGTATTCTATACATAGGAAAGTTAGACCCAAGATCTGGATCTCAGCAAAGATTTATGAATCCCAAGGAAGGTCTCCTGATATGTGTTCCAGGCATGGAGTTTTCTGTGCTCCAAACATGCAGCTCTGCACATCAGCAGAGTGTGTGCATTTAGAAAATGGGTCTTTTAGGGATGTCAAGATCAGAGGGATATTCTATACATGTTCTCTTTTATGCCTCCTGGAACCTTAGAATATCTGGGAGGTGAGGTGGTAGAAGCCTAGGAAGCCCATTAATGGCTGAAATGAATTATCCTATAATTCTGGTACAAGAGGGAGTAAGGACCAAATTTAATGTCATTTAATTACTTTTAAAGGAGTGTGAGTTTTCCCACATACTTAAGTTTTTAGTGCAAGAATCATATGCATCATACAAGGCTTAAAGAGGCAGAAGAACAAAAGCAGTAAGTGTTTGGGAGATAGTAGATAAGCGATGGACTCTTCTTAAAGGTGGACTGGGACCCCATCACTGCAACAACCCATCTCTCTTCTGCTTCACCAACTTGCCTCTCTCTAGAGCTATGCTGTCCCATTCACTAGCCATCAGCACATGTGACTATTCAAATTTAAATTAACTACAATTAAATAAAATTAAAAATTCAGTTCCTCAGTCACATCTGCCACATTTCAAGCACTTAATAGCCACATGTGACTCGTGGCTACTCCATAGGACAGCACAAATACAGATGATAGAACATTTCTATCTCACAGAGAGTTCTGTTGGACAGTGCTGTTCTAGATTATTCCCATCTACATACAATATTCTGTAATCTTGCAACTTAAAAAATCATAAATAAAAGCTAAAAGCTCCCTTGTCCTCTCTTCCTCCTCTGGATATGACTCTACCTCTCTACTACGTCTTGCAGCACAGCTCTTCAAAAGACGGTCTACCCTTGTTATCTTAGCTTTTGTTTCTCTTTTGAACTCCGGGAAGGCTTTCATCCTCACTATCCCAATAAACAATTTTTGTCAAAGTCATCAAAGACCTGTTGCTAATCCCAACTGTCAATATCAGTCCTCATCTTCACCAACCAGAAGCACTTAACACAGTTGATCTGGAAACACGTTTTTTCACTGGGTTTCCAGGAAACTACTCTCTTGATTCCCTTTCTACCTCTCTGCCATTCCCTCAAATCTCCACAGCTGAATCCACTTCACTGACTTCCATCTCTTCTCTTTTCTCTCTCATGCACTCCCTTAATAATCTCATGAAATCTTATGGCTTCACATACCATTTTTACACTGATAAATCCAATATTTGTGTCCAGATCAGCCCTCTTCCAAACTCCCTACTCCTTTATCCAGTTGCCACGTCACAATCACCGTTTCAATACCTAACAAGCCTCTCAAGTGTGGCATGCCCAAAATTAAACTCCTGTTTTCCCTCCTACATGTAGCCCTGCTTCTCCGTAAGTCTTTCCATTTCCATAAATCCTAGTCAATTCTTCAGGTTGCTCAAGGCTAAATCTTGGTTTCAGTCATGTCTCTTCCCTTCGTCCCACACCCACATCCAGTTCATCAAAAACTCCTACCTGCTTCTACTTAACATGTATCTAAATTTAACCCACTTCTTAATTCCTCTTCTGCTACTGCTAAAGTCCAGGCTACCATCATCTCCCACCTGCAGTATTTCCAAAGCCTCCTAATTGGAAACCAATTAGAATTGGTCTATCTACTTCTTCCTTTATACCTCTACACTCTGTTTTCAAATAGAAGTGGATTCAGTTTGAATAAATGAAAGAAACAAAGGCTCTCGTTAAAATACGAGTCTTATCATGTTACTATTTGCTCAATATTTTCAATGGCTTCCTATCTCACTAGGATAAAAGTCACAAGTCCACACAGTGGCTTTCAAGTCACTATATGTTCTCCTCCACTGCCAGTACCCCCTCCCACCTCTATTCCTCATCCTCTGCCACTCCTGCACTCTGAGCTGTGCCTTCTGCTCCAACCTTCCAGAGCTGACCTCCTTGTAGTTGCTTGGCACGTGCTAAGCACACTGCCTCTGAGTCTTCCCCTAATTTGCACAATCTTCGTTGCTTCACTCTGTCCTCTGTGCAAATGCCCCCTCTTCTAAGAGGTCTTCTGACCACATTGTAAAAAAACGATAACCCCCCAGCTGGCTCTATTCATCTTACCTCTCCATGGTATTTGAATTACCAATGTGCTCACTCTGCCAACACTTTTTTCCCCTAAATGAAGCAGTGAAAGCATCAAGATTAAATAAAGATTTTACAAAGAAACAGCAAATAAAGTTGTCAAAGAAATGCCATACTTCCTTATTTTTTCCATTTCTGTTCTCTTGTCACCTACAAATCAGCCCCATCTGCTATTACTTATCCCAGCATTGTTTTTTATTCTAGTGTCCACACCCAGACCTCTGGGCTTTCATTTCTGGGCTTCTGAACTCCGTACTTCTCTCAAATGTAGACTTACTATAAATACTTAAAAGCCTTCATCTGCTTCCTTATATGTTCTAGTGTCTCTATGCCTGAGCATTTCTGTTGATCGTTTAATGAAGTCACCTCATGGACACTATTCTATTTCAGTATCAAACACACACAGAATGCTTATCTGGTAGGAATGTCTTCAGTTCCCACAGAGTAACTCAATACTGTATACACAAAATCAAATATTGCATAGAGAGATTCTGCAAAATAGCAGCTTTTCAAATTTTAACGTGTAAATATGACAGTAGTTATAAACTAAGCCCCAGGTTGTGGATTAAGATGTATATTATTGGTGGAGGCCCTATATCGTGTGTATTCCATGGTTGCCAGCTTTTGAAATGGTTTGAGATAAGAATTTAAGATGATCTTGAAGGTATCTTTGAATTTCACATCATCTGAATCCATAATTTTATTTGCTTATTATCAAGAAGATTTTGTGATGTGAGTTCAGATATGTAAGTGTTTCCTTACAGATATTGTCAGCAATATCTGTGCTTCTTTTATAGCATGAGTCACAGTGCTCTCTATTAAAGTTACTTGGATACATGCCTGGCCTCATTGCAACACTAATATGATAAGAGCCTACAAGTCGACTAGTCTCAAATGCAGAAGGAGATACCCTGCAAGTCATCTCTACTTTCTCCTCCAGAATTTATCCTCCCGCCTCCTTCAATTCCATTTAAATCCAGTGTTGACACCAGTTTTCCTCTTTGCCTCCTGCTGATGATCACTCCCAGGAGATGACCTCATAAGAACGTCCTTTCTCCTCACCAGTCCTCTAAAGCGGCTTTAAGAGAAGTTCAGACTTTGGAAAACCCCATACCTCCCTCAATCCCCACTCTGGAGAGTGCTCTGGGCCCAGCCAGCCCATCTTTGACATCCTTCCATGGCCCTTCCATTCCTAACATTTATTCATGTAATGATCAGTCTCCAAACCTTATCATTAACTTTTTTCTAGTAAAATATCGTTTGAGATTCTCACCACCTAGGCAAGTAGCAAGTATAATTGCTCTGAGCATTGGAAAAACTTACACTTCTAGAGGTCTATGAATATTCCTATTGATTAAAATAGAGATAGGGTGGGCCTGTATACAGACCTAGTACTTCTTTTTTTTTTCTTTCCATATGACCTCTCAGGAACACTTGACCCTGCTGCTTACACCCTTATTCCTGAAAATCTTTCTTCCTTTGGTTTCCCTGACATTGCACAATTCTGCTTACGATATTTCCTCTGTGGCTGCACTGCCTCAGTTTATTTTGCAGAGTCTTCTTTCTCTTCCATTTTTTTTTAAATTGCTGATCCTCAGGCTTTTGTCTGTGGTCTTTTTCTTTTTGCTTTCGAAATCCTTTTACTCAAGTAACCATTGATTTGCTAATAACTTGTAAACCTCTCTCCCAAGTTGAAGAACTACAGATCTGCTGTCTCCTGGACATATCCATTTAGATGGCTTATGATTCACCCCAACTAAGTAAATCCAAAGCCATTGCATCCTCTTCCTCTTGGCTCCAGGGCTCTCCTGCACTTGTTTGTGAATCGAACCACCAGCTACTTCATTGTTCAAGCAAGAACACTGGAATCTCTTTCTGACCATCTCTCAACCCCACAAATCCCATCAATAACCCTCTAAATCCTATCAGTGTCCACTGACATTTCACCTGTTCACGTCTACCATTCCTTGCCTGGATTATTAGGAAATCTCATTTCCTGCCTCAAGTCTTGCGGTACTCCAATCCATTCTCTGCACTGTAGGCAGAAGTGATCTTCCTAAAACACAACCCTGATCATGTTGTTTCTTGTCTTCAAATTCCATGATGGCTTCCAGTCTTAGGATAAAGACAGTCCCTACCAAGTTCTGCGTAGTCTTCAGCCACACTGCCCACTCACGCTCTAAGATCCAGTCAGATGGAACTTCCTTCTGCTCTTCAAAGTGACACATTCTCTGTGGTGTCTGGACTGCGCTGTGAGCTTGTCCCTTTTCCGGGAATGCTCTCCTCTCACCCACAAAAGAAGACTTTACACATACATTTCTATAATACTTACATCTCAGTTCCTGGATTATAAGTAGTTTACACTGTTTTCTTCTTTTTGCTATTGGATTTTAAAATGTTATAGAATGAACATGTATTACGTTTATTACATAAAAAGCCAGTAATCAACCTATGCATAACCTGTGACCCAGTAATTCCACTCTGGATATATATACAACAGAAATGCGTATGTTTTTTTCCCCCAAAAGACCTAGTTAACTGTGACAGAGGTATTGCCTTTCAAATTAATTAAAGGCAAATGCATTAGAATTTTTAAAATAATACTTGTTACCAGATTAAGGTTACAGTACTGGACGCCCTTGTACTATCTTTGCAATTTCCTGTGAATCTATTTCAAAACAAAAAGTTAAAAAAAATCATAGTCACTGACATAAATATTATCTAGTAACTTTAAATAGCATTCTTCTGGAAATTAAAATTCAGTTGGCAACTGAGTACATGAAAGAAAATAAATCATTCATAAGATCTGTCTTCAGTGTTACTTTGTGGTTTTAAAAAAATCCTTTAAATGAATCACTTGAGTTATATTTATTGAAATATAAATATCAAGGAGATAAATGCTGGGCTATTTGAATAAATATTTTCTTTTGCTGGTTCCTAGATCTCAGTGAACCCGGAAGTTTATACACTAGGAAGCCTTAATGTGACAACTGGAATGACATATAAATCAAGTGTGATAATGTTTCAAATATAAATTAGGGTCACAAAAAAAAGGAGATATGGGCCAATCACTGTTTTTCTGAGAAGTCCCTCATTTTAGCCCCCAGAAAGATGGTCTGAGGAAGACACGGGAGAGGAACAAGGAGTGAACTTCTTCGCAGGGGCACGTGGCAGAGCCACAGCTGATCACAGTGTGGCCTTCACCAACAATTGTCACATCCGTGAGCAAGAACTCCTCCCGCTTCTGTGTCCCCTCCTTGTCACTCAAGTCTCCTTCTCACCTAGCTAATCAACCCATCAGTCACACAAATAAAAATTTAAAACTATATGGTATATTCAATAAATGGAAGGTATTATCATCAGTGATGCTCCGCTTGGAAGTCTTTGGGGTCTGGCCAAGATCTTATGGCCAAAACAGAGCTCCTGATGCTCTCTCTGCAAACCAGCTCGCACCCAGGGCTTCCTCGGTGTGGTGCGTGATACTATTATCCACCTAGTTGCTCAAGTCAAAACCCACAAGTTTATCCCCACCTCCTCCCTTTCCCTGCCACAATGCCACTTAATCCATCAGCAAGTTCTCTTGCTTTTACATTCCGAGTGCATCTCAAACCTGTCTGCTTTTCTCCATCCTCATCGCAGCTACCTTATTCTACACACCATCATTTTTCACTTGGGTCATTTATTACAACACACTCCTAATAGTCTCCATGCTTCCACTCTATACACCAGGCAGGGTGATCTTTAAAAAAAATGAATCAATAGAATCATATTGCTGTCCTGCTTAAAAATCGCCAATGACTTCTCACTGTAACTAAAGTACAAACTCCTTACCATGTCCCCTCTGGGCTCTCACACTTGGGCCCATGCCTGCCACTCAGGTGGCACTGACTCTTCTCCCGCTGCCCAGGCCTGCTTTCCCACCCTCAAGCATTTTGACTTAGAGTCTTGTGCTCTGCCTAGAATGCTCTGTCCCTGGTGTGCATGGTTTCAAGTCACAGCTCACTATCATCACCATCCGAGGCCTTTTCTGATTCCCCAAACTAAATTAAGCCCCTCTGTGTAGAATAATTGCTGTGTTCATTTACTTATATCTGTTGCCCCCCAATCCCATGCAAACTTTCAGTGACTGGGTTTTCTGGTTTCCTGGTCCCTAAAACAGCTTGGCACATAGTGGGCTTTTTAAAAGAATGTGCTAACAATTTCTTTTGTCCATTTTTTCCTCTCCTGCCTTTCATCAAAATGATTAAAATCCAAGAACAAAGAAGGAAAAGAAAGATATCAAGAAATAATCTCAAGAAAAATAGAATAGTTTTAGAATCCAATGTTCAACATGAAATGGTAAGTAAAGAGATAAATCTTACTGCTGAATGAGATTTATGCAAATGGTGTCCAAGCACAGTTCAATGGAGTTGTCTACTGATTTTTGGTTAGTATAATTATTTATGCAAACATTTTTGTTTGCTTCTTACTATAATGAATATCATTTTCCACTGTAAAATTTGGGTGGAGTAATAACTGTGCTTTGCAAAGAGTGTTAATATCTTATATTTGAGAAAAAAAAATGAAGTCAAAGCACTGCTCACTCTGTACCTACTGCCACACCACCCAACTTCCCCCAATTTCCATAAGTCTGTTTCCATCTGAGGTATCAGAGCTTCTTTTTTTTAAAAAAAAAAAATCACCGAGAAGGGAAGATTTAAATAATCATCCATTGAACTCTGCATGTAAAATAACGAGTATATGTTATAAGTAGATTTGTGACTAAAACCCATCTTTAAACTGAGGGATTTCCTTCTCATTTTTAACTATATATTTGTTCTTTATGAGTCATGTATATTAAAAGTTAACCTTTGTAAGACTCTATTGAAAGCAATGAGTCAAAATCTTTTTCCTTTGTTGTTTTTTGAGCAGAGAGGTTTCTATTTACCTAAGATGTGTCCTTTTGTCTGTAGACAAACAATTGCTAACACGAATAGCAGCTGTGTTACCTCAGTAGCCAATGCAAATAAAAGAATCACGAACAGAATGAACAGTCATTCTTTGTGACTAGCAAGAAAGGAGTTGGTTACGTGTGTGCATGAAACACCAATTGAGTGGTTATTCTGTCATTGCACAGGACTCGGGACTAACGGTTGGAGAGCTCCCATCAGGTTGTTCTTGAGCTAGAAAGGCTACTAGAGTTCTATCTGCTGACAAAACAAGTTCAGTCAAAAGAGTGACCTGGGCAATGAGTATAATCAGAAAGCAAAGCAGCCATCTTCCCTTTGAAATAACTATTGGTTTGGAATACCAGTACATCTACCTTCATCCAACCTCAACCTTGGGCTAAATTATGGCCCAAAAGTCTACTAAAAACAAATCCATTCCCTCTAGAATTCCAGCTTTACTGGTGTACGTTTTATCTCTATATTTACTGTTGACAAAAAAGGAAGATGCTTCTGGAATATGAAGCAATAATGGGAAACCATGAAGGGCAGAATGTTGTAATGGAAAAAAAAAAAAATCCCAACTCAAGAATTAGGAACTTGGTTCCCAACCACATATAACCTCTCTGGGCCTCACATTCCAGAATATAAAATAAGCATAGCAATATTTTAGATTCCATTAAGTTCTAAAAAAAAAAATGAGTCATTGCAGTAGAACTTTAGGCAATAAATGATTAAGATTATATCTACACTGAGCTGTCAGGACAAGAATAAAGACATTACATATTCTTAAGAAGTATTAATATCTCATTTACAACATCTTCTCTATAGATGCTGTTGTTTACTGGGAGGACTTATTAAAAATGTTATTTGCCAAGGATGATTTCAACACAAAGAGTGGTAAATCTGCCACAGGATTTCTAAATAAAGTTCAGTTCAACTCGACCAATATTTATTGAGGTTCTAACTTGTGAGAAGCATTAGCTTGACCGTGGACACCACCATCGAGAGCTATGTTTCTCGACATGGAGGATTTGTATGTCATGTATTTATTTCTATAATTAGCAATAGTTTCCCTCATTCTTTAGTGGTGCACATTGAGCTCTTTTTGAGGGGTCAGGGAGGGGGGGCATTGCTTAAACCTTTCCAAATCACAATCTTTGAGTCAAGACCTTTACTTTCATTATATCCGCACTACCCTTATGTACTTAGATGTGGAGGACACCTTGGAGCAACAGAGCTATTGATAGTTCATGTAGAGAGAGAGAATCGGCACCAAATTTTGATTAGCTGAAAGAGAAATATGTGGCATATGAGTATCTATATGGAGGCTGCAGCCAATGATGACGAGGAGGCTTTGAAAGGGTCAGAGCCCGGAAAGCATGTTCAACCTGAATGTCTAAAATCTGGGACAGCACAGAGCTCTTCTGGCAATTAAGTCAGTGAATAAAACAAGAGTTTTGCAGCATACACGATGTTCTCAAATGAGGATGCTTGGATTTACATACATATAAATTCAACAGCTCTTCTTTTCTTTTTTCCCTGCTTTAATTTATATTTTTAATTGACAAATAACATTGTATGTTTTTATCATGTATGACATGATGTTTACATATATATATATGATGAAGTGCATACACATTGTGAAATGATTATACCTAGCTAATTAACAAATGCATTCCTTCAAACAGTTATTATTATTTTTGCGCTAAGAGCATATAACATCCACTTTCTTTAGGTTTTTCAAGAATACAATGTATCATCTTTAACTATAGTCACCTTGCAGTACAGTAGATCTCTTGAAATGTATTTCTCCTACCTAACTGTAGTTATGCATCCTTTGACCAACATCTTCCCATACTCCCTCCCCCGTGACCACCCCATCCTCTGGTAACTACCATTCTACTCCCTACTTCCATGTGATTAACTCTTTTCAATTCCCTATGAGTGAGATCATACAGTATTTATCTTTCTGTGCCTGACTTATTTCACTTAACATAATGTCCTTCAAGTTCATCCATGTTGTCACAAATGGCAGGATTTTATTCTTCTTCATGGCTGAATAATATTCCATTATGTATATATACCACACTTTCTTTATCCATTCATCCACTGATGGACACTTAGATTCCACCTAAGTTTCTGCCTGTCTTGGTGCATTCTATACTACTCTCTGGCTTGTCCCGTGGTATTGTCACCAGCTACTACCATTTCAGTGGAAATGAAAGCCCAACTCCTTGCATGACCATGTCATTAATACACAGAGAATGGGTGCAGGGCCTTTGCACTTGCCCTTTGCTTGAAATGTTCTTCACCCTGATATATGCACACTCACTTCCTTTGAGTCTGGGCTCAAATGTGATGTAATCTAAGAGGCCTCCCTTCCCCCTATCTAAATTGGACCTTCCCTATTGAACTCTATCCACTCATCTGCTATATATTTTTCATAGCTCCCATAATCCTCTGACATACATATTCATCTAAATACATTCGTTTCTACTGTTTGTTTGTGTCTGTGACCAGAACGTAAGCTCCATGAGCTTGGGGAACGTTCATTTATCCATTGTTGTGTCCCAGCTCCTATAACACTGTCTAGCATATAGTAGGTGCCTAATAAATGCTTGTTGAATGTATTAATTAAATGCACTCCTTACATCTGATCATCGTTTACGACAAGTCAAACCATTGAGCAGGTGGAGAAAGAAACTGTCAAGACCATTTTCTACCACCCGGCTTTTCCTCTGCTACTTCTCCCAAAGGCTCGATAATAACTTCCTCTCCAGAAAGAATTACAGATTATGGACAGTACAGAAGCTTATTTGTTCCTTATTTTCTGGGGATGACTATAAGCCTGTAATTTTCCTAGAGGGAACATTTACAAAGCATTATTTTACACATTGAGTTGTTCTAATAACAAAGAAGTGGCTAAAGTTTCAGGATAGAGCCTTGATGAGAATGTAGCTTAGATATGTGGTAACCTCTATCTCCCCATCCTCCCTTTTAAAAAATATTTCCAACCTTGATTTGGTTGGTCTGGCTTCACTGGTCAGGTTCGGGAAGTTTGTTTAAACTTTAAAAATACTAATAAAAGTTAACAATGACTTAGAAATTCTTTTCTTCCACAGTCTCTTCTGGAGGTCACAATAAATATGCAGTGTAAGTTCCTGGCCTGAGAGATCCCAAAGAGAATGAAAAGAGAGGAGGAAGCAGGCAGTGTTCGTGTGCTCCCTCCCTCCTGGGTTTGGACGGCAAGTCACGAACACCCTGGGAGCATCCGTAAGTTTTAGTTTCCTAAAGGATCCTTGACAGAAGACACCTGTCTTTGTAAGATAGTATATGGAGTTCCTGCTTGTGTCAGAAAATGTGCTCTGTTCAGGTGACAGGAAGCCATTATTTCCATCTCCACTCTCAGTTTCTGGACAGCCTGGTGGACTTGTCAGATGAACCTTCCATGAACATCTTGAGAAGTGTTTGGTCCCCGTATTAAACTACAGTGGGACGTGGGACTGCACACACTCTTGTGTCTATATACTAAATAGTGCTGAGGTCAAGCAAAACAACTGAGATGCTGGATCCAGGAAATAGCCTTTCCTGGAAGTTGAGACTGTGAGCCGGACAGCTGATTTATGAAGACTTGGCAGTTTCTCATGCAGACCTGACTTCAAAACCTCTGCTTCACTGTCCTCGCTGGTCCCCATTATTCTCCTCCTTGCATAGCACCCAACCCAGGCTCTAAAATGTCATAATTCAGCACTTTGAGATACCACTACCACTGTACAGGGTTCTAACAAACTTAGCATTGCCTGATCGACAAGTTTTTCTGATAGCCTTTTTGGGAATTGATAGCCAACAACCTAAGTGCAGTTTGTTTGAATCTGACCTTATTATTTCCTCCCCAAACTCACTCTTTATCTATCCTTTGATAACATTAGAATCCACCTAACGTACTTAACTAGAACCAGACTTATTCTTGACTACTCCCTCTGACTTTCAATAACTAATCAATCCTGAAGTCCTAATGATTTTACCAATTTCTTCCCCTTTCAATTTATTGCTGCTGTCCTCCCCCTCCTTTTGTCATCCTTAGCCTGAGTACTCCAGATAATTAATCCCACCTACCTGGCTGGAATGCTTGCAGGTTGGCATCATCTATGCTGCCTGAATCCCATGGATACTATCTAAATCCACATCCCAGGGTGAGGGTCTTGGAGACCTCCTAGCCCTTCACCTTTCCCCATGGATCAGGAAGCAGGATTTTCTGGGTTCTGTCTCCTGCTTGAACAACACATTCCTTTTCTTATACAGCAATACCATCACCCTACCCTCACCTCCATCTTCACTCTTATTGCTGTTTGTTATGTTGGTTGTGATACAGACGATTTTGCTTGGACCATCCTGGAAGGAAGATGAGTTTGAAGCCCTGAAGATGATTTTGAAGGAAGACACTTGGAAGAAGAAGCTTATAGTCTGTCCAATCCAACAATCCTTGAGAACGCAGCAGGTTCTCACTCCACAAATTCCACAGCAGTAGTCATGGAAATGAAAAAGAAAGAAGTGTTATTTATCTATTTACTGTTCTATGTCTACCTCATCATTTCATTTACCACAAGTCTTAACATTTTTATAAGCAGTTTGACATTTTTTGATTGTCTTCTTTTTTCTCATAAAACTAGCAAAGTGCCAAGTTGACGTCTTGAACTGCAATGTCTAGATCTAGGCTTGCGTAGTTCTTGGAGGAAGGAACAACGGAGAAGGATTGCTCCAGTCCTTTGCCACCACAGCCCTGCTAGAGGGCCTGCTCATGGAAGGATATTTGAGCCCCAGACGAGGGATTTCCAGGTCGTTACAACTCAGAATTATAGACTCAGAACATGAGCTGTGTGTAAGCTGGGAGAAGAACCAAAAGGACCCCTCTTACCACATAAGGAAATTCTTGCTGTCCTTAATGCTTACATAGCCCCATGTTATTTTTAAATACCAGGCTGGGGCATGGCCTACCACAGAGGCAATGATCAAGGCTTGGTTTTTGGGGTTTTTTTTTTTTTCTGTTTTGTTTTTTGGGCTTTTTTTCTCACCTCCAAGTTTAGCAGATGAAAACAGCAGGAGAAATAAGGTTAAATAACATGAGGGTGAGGATAACCCAAAAATTCAAAATTGAAGTATCATCTTTTAAAGATAATAGTTAACATTTATGGAATGCTAACCATAAGCATACTTACAAAGCCTTACAAGATAGATGTCATTATTATAGTAATTTTACAGGTGAAGAAAGGGTGGTGGCACAGAGAGTTCAAATAACTTTCCCAAAGTCACACAGCACCTAAGCAGCCTGGATTTAACCTTGAACCCACACGCTAATCCATTTTTACCAAGGTTTCTCAAAATGTGTTCTATAGGAAAGTAGTCCTACAAGATGCACCATAAAATAATGATTCTAGTCATTTAAGTTACCTGAATTCATGGCAATTCTCAAGGAACATTGTCAAACAAAGGCTCTGAAGAGACTTGTTTAACTTAATATTAACACAGACTTTCACAAACTTACTTGAGCAGGGTGCATCTTTCTGCATCTTTCTACCAGGAACACCCCAGCAAACACACAGCTGCAGAAACACCAGCCCACCCTGGTGCCAGAGGATACGATCTCAGACTCCCTTCACAACCTTTCTGGCTCCAGAGACAGCTTATTACAAAGGGCTTGCTCCATACTTCCAAGCGAGCCACAAAATAAGAACTCTTTGTCATGAGTCTGAACATCTACGGCAGATTTGTGTGTGTGGTCTTTAGTTTCGCCTGGTTGGAAGACCCTCCGGCATAGGACTATCAACATCAGTATATAAGATCACTAGGCAAAGAGCCAGGCGGGGTTCGAATTGCTCTGTGGCTTTCTAAAAATGAAACAAGAAAATTTCAGTGAGCTGAGCCCAGCTGGCTGCCCTCCGAGGTCAGCCAAAGTGTCTATGGGCAGGCGACAGTGAAAAACTTAGCTAGTGAGTCTGTAAAAGAAGAAAAAGGAAAAGTTCAGCAGCATTAGCATTTTTCCTCCCAAAAGTATAAGCACCCTACAGGCCTCAGAGGGACAACAACGATCAGACACAAAATTCTTGCATCTCACATTGTGTAGCGTTCAAAACATGCATGGGCTCTTATGAGTGGTGTGGATTTGGACGAACTATACACCTCTCTTTAGCTTTCTCATATGACAATGAGATAAGGAAAGTCCTGTTCCAAAAGGTTTTACAAGGATCAAGCAAGGTAAGGCATGCAAGGTGCCAGCAGGTAGTTCTCATGAAGGTCGGCTGTGATGGAAGCAGTCCTAGGAGTTGTGCAGAGACTCCGTTCTACCTGTCCTCAGGCCAGTCACGTCCTCCTTCCAGGAACCGGCTCCCATTCCCTGAGAGGTTTCTCAATAACTCCTTGGCCTTTCAAAGAAAACAATGGAGGGAGAATGGCCTCACTAAATGGAAACAGTATAAGAAGGTGACAACTTGTCTCAACCTGACTCACAGGTTCTGACAGAAACAGGGTGGGTATCCAATTCCTGGACTTTCTGATCTTACCAGTATTAAAAGCACTTAACGGAAACACAACTAAGAGTTTCCTGAAGAAAGCAGATCTCAGTACGAATCAGGAGGAGACTTCTTTTCATCATTATGTTATTCACCGACGCAGGGTCAAGGTGGGAATTGTCTTTGAATGATAATAAAAAGTAGTAAAGGCTAAAACCTAGTGAGCTCTTACTGTACGGACTCTGAGCTGAGCACTTGATGTACATTGTCATATCTGATGCCCCAGCTATTTAACAATGTAGGGACTACTTTTATATCAATTTTCCAGACAAGATAATAGATCCTTAGGTAGGTCAAAGAACCAGCCTAAAATCACACTCAAGTAAGTGTGCTGGTGCTTTGATCCGATTCCAGGGAGTCCAGTTCTAGACCCAGTACTTTTTTTTGTTTTGTTTTGTTTTGTTTTGTTTTGTTGAGACAGATTCTCGCTTTGTTGCCTGGGCTAGAGTGAGTGCCGTGGCATCAGCCTAGCTCACAGCAACCTCAAACTCCTGGGCTTAAGCGATCCTACTGCCTCAGCCTCCCGAGTAGCTGGGACTACAGGCATGTGCCACCATGCCCAGATAATTTTTTCTATATATATTTTAGTTGGCCAGATAATTTCTTTCTATTTTTTTGGTAGAGACGGGGTCTTGCTCTTGCTCAGGCTGATCTCGAACTCCTGACCTTGAGCGATCTGCCCGCCTCGGCCTCCCAGAGTGCTAGGATTACAGGTGTGAGCCACCACGCCCGGCCTAGACCCAGTACTTTTAATAACTTTGCTATACTACCTACTCGAGCTAAACCCACTGCCCTGCTGAGATAGTGCAGTGTAAGTAGTCTACAAGAAGCTGTGCACATGCCATGTATATGCAGCTTTTCAATGACCAGAGTAACAACCAAAATGCTATCTTTTAGATCAAGGTGCATGCCTGTGTTTGACCAACACTTTGCCCACATTGCCCTGATTTCCAACCATCAGAAACTCTCGAGTTACTTCAGTAATGCCAGCTGGATATTTTATCAGTTAAAAAAAAAAAAAATCCTAACTGCCTGTGACCTGTTTGTGAGTCTTCCTAATCACTAACTAGGGTTAATTCCTCAATACCACAACCTCTGTTTTCAGCTAACCAGGCAGTAATCCTGCCATGCAATCCTCCTTACAATGAGAGGCAGTGATGTGGTTCAGTCATCCCAAAGTCAATCGGATGTTAGGTGGAGAGATCATGTGATAATGGGATCAGATCACTACACTGAAAGCAATAAAAGCAAACCTAGAATTTAATTCCCCTGAAACTAGGGGCCTCGTGCATAAATTGGTTGGGCATTTGTTTTGCATTGCACAGGGCTTGCTTCTCAATAGATGTCTTTTTTTAAATTCTGAAAATAGCCCGTTTTTTATCTGACATATATGTGGCACTTCTGCCCTGCATCTTTGAAGAAATTAATAGAGAAAATCTTGCATCTTAATTTGAGAATAAAGAAATTGTAAGATACTTAAGAAAAATGTAAAACAAAAATACGGATGCAAAATAGCACAACCAAGCAGCCATACAGACTATTTTAGCACCATCTTGCATAGCCCAGCAGTTTTCTAAGTTGACGCTACGTGTGTACATGCCCCATCTAGAGCTGCTAAAGTTGAGATACAGGATATCTGAGTTGGGAGGGAGGCCAGTGACGAGAGTCCTGCTCACACATGTTTTCCACGTGGCAGATACTGCTAATCTTCATCACAGTCCTGTGACGGAGGTGAGGAAAGCGAGGTGAGGAGACGGAGGGAGGTGACGCCATTCCTCTGAGGTCGCAGAGCTGCTGGTGGTAGGGCCGGGAATTAAACCTGGGAGACGTGGCTCCAGACCCTGAGATTTGGATCGCACACTCTGACTCAGTGTTACTCCCAAATGTCAGCTTCAAGCCCAAGGCAACTCCTACTCATAAGGAGCCCTCGGTGAGGAAGTTCATGCCCTGGGCTTCCTGTCGGGGAAGATTTCAAGAGCTGCCAAGAAGAAGGAAGACGGGAAAGGCACAAACTAGCCTTGCCAGGGCCTGCCAGAATGGCCAGGCCTCACCGAAATGCCGTCCATCGAGAGAATGCTAGGGCAGGATGACCGCCTAGAGGTGCCTGTGGGTGCACACGCCCCTCTGGCCTGCGCTGCTCACGTTTCAGGAAGGAAGAAAGGTCTCTGGGACATCGGAGCCCCCCACCCCGAGCTGCCCCTACAGAATGTAAAGTCTTACATCAGGTGACAGGGACAGACAGGGTGAAAAAGTCATAGGTTGCACTCTGAAGTTCCTTATTGGGAGCTGTTCTTGATTCTCACTTCCCTCAGACTTGCCTCAAATCTCTTTAAATATTGCATTTTCAAGGAATTTCTAGTATTACACACTGATTTCATCTTTTCAAGCTGAAAAACGAGTTGACCGTCAAGAGTTCATCGGGCAACCCGTGAAAACCAGCCAGACAAGTCCCAGTGGCTCCTGGGCACTGGTGCCTTGCTCTGACTCAGAGTTGGCACCACTGTGGTTTAAGACGAGCTGAGCTGTCCCCCTGCACTGCTGATGTCCCTCAGCTATGGACTCTGGGACTGAAGTGCACCAACAAGTGTGGCATGATTAGAGTGCTCCATCCTACACCTATGTGCCAAATAATGCCAATCCAGGAGTTGACACTGCCAGCACCACTTGGTGCCTTCACAACAGGCTGGAAGGTCATTGCCAAACTGCCTGCAGTATAACACTAGGAAAATTAAGAAATATTCATTAATGCCAAGTTATTTGTCTTGTAATTTTTCCAAATAACTTTGGGTGAAACCATGTGTTTGGAGATGATTTCAATGCAAGATTTATTGCAAATCTGTGAGTAAGAAAATGTGTTAGCTTCCTAGAATATAAACGTAAGTAAGACCTCTTCGCTTCCAGTAAAAAACTGGTAATATGGGATTGGCGGAAGCAAAAATGTCCATGACATTTTAATACAAGAGGAGCAAAATTTGTCTTCTTCCCCTCTCTGACACAGACTTACTTTGATGTTAACTTCGAGAGCTTGTTTATAAATAGTTTACTCCCTTAGCCTTAGATTTTGAACAGAAAGACAGAGATCATGCTGTCCTTAATTGCCGGGTAAAAACGTTTTTTAAAGTTTTTGATGGGGAAAAATAAAAACTGCTCTTGTTACAAGAAACAAAATCTCCATGATGCAAGCTAAAGACCGTCTCACGTAAAGACATAAGTCAGGTCAGGGTAACAAGCCTGCTGGTGCTTCCCCATGGGCCACTGTCTAACCGCCTACGTCAGAGATTTGGGTAGGGAACCTGTGGCCTAAGGCCACTTGTGGCATTCTAGGTCCTTATGTGCAGTCTTTTGACAGAATCCAAATTTTACAGAACAAATCATTTTATTAAAAGGGATAGAACAGAGAAAGATGAAGTTTTCTTGCCTCCTTTGGTGCTTAAAAAAAAAAAAACAATCTTGAAATCAGATGGCAGCAGGTTCCCCACCCCTGCGTGGGGACAGACAGTTGTCAATCTGATAGCCTATCCCCTTTTTCCCCCTCTAAGAGGATTCTGATTTGGCCATGTGCTCTCCAGTGGCAAAGTGAATTCTGCCCCTCAGGAATGAATGATGGCCCATCTAAGTCCTTCATGATAACCCTATTCTCTTTTGCCAGTGATTGGTTAAGTGTCAACCTGTGACTATTTCTGGTCAGTTAGATGGAAGGCGGTCTATTAGGTGTTGTCTGAACCATAAGAGGTTCAGATGCTGGTCACACAAAGATCCAATTATTGAGGCAACTAGGACTGCCAAGGAAGAAAGGAAGTTTTAATACAACAGACGTCTTGTTGGGAGAACAGGAGAAGCTGCCTCAAATCCGTCTCCTGGACTAATGGAGATCATGGACTTTTAAAGGAGGAGCCACATGCCTTGGGGCAGGTCGTGGTGCAACTAACAAGGGGCTACGTGCATTGGGGCCAGGTTGTAGGGGATGGTGAATCTTGGTGTCAGGAAGTCTGCCCTGGGGACTTCAGAATCTCAGCTCTTTTGTCTTGCAGAAAATCCACCATTTCTAGGAAACAACCAAAAATTTCAGTTATTAGTTAAGAGAGAGGATTATTTAAAAAATATATAGGGGTCATTGAAATTTGTTCGTAGAGCTGGTTACACAGGGAGGCTTCTAGGAAGGACTTTCTTCCCTGATTAGATGGAGGTATACGATAGATACGTTCCCTCTCTACTAAGGATGTTGCCTTGTGAAGATGTGGCACTTGGAGGTACCCCAGCCATCTTGTAACCATGAAGAGTGACATTGTCACTATGCTGGGATCAGTAAAGCCTCGATAGCATGGTCAGCACTAACAGGCTGAGCCACTCTTAGAACCAACCATCTCATGACTTCTGATGATGTGAAATCATCATAAATAATTATTTATGCAAATAAGCAAAGTACCTTGTCCCAGGCTCAAAGAGGACAAAGAGGAAGGCTGAGGTTTCAAACCTGGATATGTCTGACTCAAAAGCCATCAGCTCTGTCTTCTATGCCAGGCTTAAAGAACTAAAAAACCAAGAAGGTAAGCAGTGGTGTGAAGGGTGTCCTGGCACACCACTAAAGTGACTATCCCTGTAATATATCAGGCAAGTCCCAGCTTTGTCCGGGAGTTTCTGCTTCATACGTCCTAACTCAAGGTCAGCTGTAGAGCAGCTAGCAACAGTCTGACTAGCAGAGTTTAGCCAAGTGACCCAGATAGACAGTCTGGTTTAAAGCTGCTCTAGGGATATAAATCCAAATGGCAAAAGCATCAACAATTCTTGACACTTTTCGACCTAAACAAATACTACCTGAATATGAACACTTCTTGATTTTCGGTTGTGCCAAATTATTGCTTTTAAAAACTTTCCAGAACAGTCAAATAAATTTCTGAAAGTGTCCTGGTTATGTTAAACACTTTAAACAACTTCTTCTTCCTGAAGAAATTATGTCCACCTTGTACTGAACACAGGCGTATGAGTCTCACAAGTCAAAAGCGCTTTAAGAAGGGTGGAACGGTTTGAAATACTCCTAGAGAAGGGAACGACATTCTACTCCGATGAGTAAAAATGATGGAGGTCTGCCTCAGGATCAAAAGTAATTCCTAGGAAAAATGATGTATCGTTTATGAAAGGTTTTTTTTTTCCCAGAACCGGGCAGTGGAGGGAGTTGGAGGAGGGAGAGGGCAGGAGGGGCAGAAAGGAGTAAACAAGCGTCACAGGGTCAGTGAGTGTCCCCTGTATCAATAGTAACAGAACCTGGCTGCCCCAAGCCTGCTCCAGGCACCTGCAGTGCTGGCATCGCCTAGTGTGGGAAATGCAGCATCTCAGGCCCCAGCTCCCACCTACAGCATCCGAACCTGCAAGTTAATAGGCCCCCAGGTGACTCACATGCACGTTACAGCGCCAGAAGCAAAAGTTTAGAGCCATGATTGATCACTTTGGCTGCACTTGAACTTTCTGCTGAGCTTTGAAAAAAAAAGCACTGATACTTGGGTCCAAATCCAGAATCTTTGATTTAATTGTTCAGGGGTAGAGCTGCATCACTGAGGTTTTTTTTGAAGTTTCACAAGTGATTACAATATGCTGCCAAGGCTGAGAGCTGCCAACTTAGTGGGCTGATAGTGGCACTTTCAGTGTATTTGTTCTCCTCGGGGGCACTAGGAAATGCGGAAATTGCTGTTTTAGACTTCAAGCCGTTGAGCCCCTGTAACAGGAGAATGCTTGATGATCAGGTGCAGGATGCTTAAGAACAGGTCATGGAATTCTAGTGCTTTGCATTAGATAATAGGTCTTTCCTTAAAAATGTATATGTACAATGTATCTTTATAAATAAGAATTATTTTTGTGCACTTAATCTTTCATACACTGTACTAGACAATCATGTACATTATTTCACCCCTCAATCTCTACAAAAGGAAGGTATTATCACCCTTCTTTCATAGATCTGGAAGCTGACGCTCAGAGATGTCAAGGCATTTCCAGGGTGACACGTCTGATAGACAGTGCTGTCAGGATTTGGGGACAGGTCTTCCAGTCTCCAAAGTTGAAGCTCTTTCCCCTGTCATAACTGCTTCCATATAAACAGAAGTTATAGTTCAAATTCACCAAGGGTGTCACTTCAATAAATACATAGATCATTTTTGAGGCAATCCTCCCTAATTTGTCTGCTTCATACATTACAAAGTTTGCGCAGATTTCCCCAAATGAATGCAGTCCAAGTTCTGATTTTAACCCTCACATGGGTGAGTTTTAAAATGAATAACTAGAGTTATTTCACCTCCTTTCTTCCTGTTTCCCCCACCCCACCCCACTCCCAAGTCTTTTATGAAGTGAAGCGTAATTATTAATAAAATGAAATAAAAGGGTTACCGGACAAAAGAAAATCACTTGATTATTTTCATGTGAGTATATTTAGCCTTCCAATTACCTGAGTAAAGGAGGTAATCAAGGAATAATCACAACATTATTGCACTGTATGGGTTTAGTGGGCCTTGTGTGGTAATTTTCCCAACAGAAGCATATAGACCATCATTCATTAAAATGTTGCTGTACCCTCTTCTCAAATTATTTAAGAATGATATTCACATTGCAAAGAAAACTCCCCAAGGGGAACCTTTCTGAACATGTATACCACAGGGTACCAAATACACCACTTCTACAGCATCAGGCCACAATCCAATCTCTAGGTCAAAGAACTGAGTCTGCTTGAAACAAATTTGGTAGTTGACAAAAATGACCCAAGAATGGGAAGAGAAGCCTCCAAATCACACTGAGCACCACACAGATGCCCAAACATATAAAAGTGATGCTTGGAGAGTCCATCAAATAGCTACTTCACCTGCAAATGTATTGTTGCAAGTACTTACAAAGTGAAGAGTGCTATGCTAAGTGCTTTGTATGAATTATTCCATTGAATCCTCATAGCAACTCTACAAGTTTCTACTAATTTCATTTTACAAATAAAGATGCCCAGGCATGGAGAGGTTAAGTGACTTGCACAAAACTACGTTGCTAGTAACAGAAGAAACTAGGAATGGAATGGCCACAGTCTAAGTCCAGAGCCCATGTTTTTAGCTCAATACTGCCGCTTATAGGTAGGATGTAATATCACTTTCTATAGGGATACAATTAACATGGCAGGTCCTGGACAGGCCTGACCTCCACCTGTTCTCTCTGTTTCCCTCCCCAACAGAACGCTGATTTTCCTTTAAGGAAATACCTGTGGTAAGCATCTAATAGTTATGTAGTAACCATGATGTTTGAATGGACTGACCCACTTCCAGCTCCAGGCCTTCAAGGTCAATCAACATATTCTCACATCCCTTGCAACACTGATTAATTTATTTTGGTGCAAGCTGAGCAAAGATCTGGAAATATCATTTGGCGACTGTGAGAAGTAGCACTTTATATCTTGGAAATGGACAAGGAAGCAGGGCGCTGCTGTGGGCACCATCTTCATGCCTATGCCGTTACAGACAGCCTGAAGATAAAGCCAGAATGAAGAGAACCAAGATCCTGACCTAAATGTGTCTGATGCTGGATCTTCCTTTGGTTTATGAGCTAAAAACATGGGCTCTGGACTTAGTTTTATGAGCCAACAAATTCACATTATTGTTTAATGCCCATTGAGTTGGGTTTTCTGCAACTGAAAGCTCTTAACTGATACACAGATACCAATAATGTAGGCTTTGCTATGAGAAATAATTTTAAATGGGCAATTTACTTTCTACATGCTATGATTTGAATAAGGGCTTCATTGTGGACGTCTTCCTGAAGATAAAGATACAGAATCATCTCTAGACCAGCTCGGTGCTCTGATCACTGTTCTGTTGCTAATTTAGGTTTCGTAATTTGAAATTCATCACAATAGGCTAATATGAATAAAGGCATTCACGCTGAGTCAATCCTACTGCTATTCACCAACTTACGTAAGTGCATGAAATACAATTTATGTCAAACTCAAGGAACACAAGATTCATTTCCTGAAAATTTGGGAGAAATGGTATCAGTCATAGGTATATAAGAGCAGGAAATTGTGTTGAGAAATAAAACATGACCGAACAGATTGTTTCTCATTTTATTCAAAACCATCTTCCCCATGAAGCTTTCCTCAGGAATTCAGAGTCACTTTGTGACTCGGTCTTTCCACTAACCTTGGTTATCAAGGGTTGCAGAATTTGGCTCCCCCACGTGGCTCTGATACCCTACCACAGCCCTCGCCATGACAGCAGGCCCTCTCCAACCCATGCTCCATTTGCATCTCAGCAAGTTTCCTGTTGTTGTCCACTGGTCTTTTTGCTTACGCCTGATAGGATACTTGGATCAGCTCTACTCAAGTTCAAAGGAAACCTCAAAGAATCAAAATCCCCACACAAGCAAATGGCAAGAATTGTACCAGCCACAGGCAAACCAGATTGTCATCTTTCCTTAAGCAGTTCTACGATAAAATTGTTTCAAAGAAGACATATATAAATATATACACGAATATGCATATATATGTATACACACATACATTAAAATACATTTGGGGAGAAGGAAGATTGTCAAGAATTTAACAAAATTTTTGTTGGCCTATTAACTTGTCTGCAGAAAAATGTACTGGAAATTGAGGAAACCAGGAGAGGAAATATTACACAAGAAAGTTAACTGGAAGGCTAGATTATGATCAATGGAGTCTGTAATTATCCCCTGGGATTCATTGGAGGAAGACTTGTTTTGCCTCCGATGAATCTAGCCAAGTTAAGTTGAAATTACTAAGAGGTGAATTTAAAAAATTGTCAATGTCCTCCCCCAGGAATACACGTGTGGTTGAACAAGCAGCGTGTACGGCTCATTACGGCAAGAGAGAAAGCATACCTCGGAGAAGGGGCTGTCGCACTAGACGGGCATTGGAAAGAATTACAGAATTTGGACTTGTTTTAGGTGATTTAGAAGAGGATTGAGAAAAGAAGGCTTGGCTCTGGGTTGGACATTGTTAGGAAGTGCTGTGATTTAATGATTGGATCTCTTAATAAAGCTTACCCAGGAAGAAGGACGATTACAGGGAGACTAAAACTGTCATTGGTAAAGAAAAGTAGCCACTCTAATTAGCCAGGGTTCGAGGACGTTGGGTCATTTTTGTGGTTTAAACAATGTTCGTGTTCTGCATGTGTTTAAATACAAAGCGTGGCCTTGTTTCTGTATTGGTCCATCATGGTCACAGAGTGGACTCGGGGGATGTCGGTGTTCTGTGAAATCGTCCACTTCAAGAGGACACCACTGAGACGTAGCTGGAGGGCCAGGCAGCTCCTGGGTGTCAGGGGCGGCTTTCTGTTTCTCAAAGCCATGCAAGGTTTTCAGTTCCAATCATATAAAGGAAATCTTTCCACTAAGCAAAAAAAAAAAAAAGGTTCAAAAAGGCTGAAAAAGATATTTGCAAATTTATAATGTAAGGAAGGAATTGTTTTATCAAGTTACCAATAGCTTTCATTAGAGAACGTTGATGTTCCCAATGGCCTCAGGCAGGGATGTCAGGAAATGTACCCTCCAGGACAGTTCCACGGGACATGATCATCTGGTGGGGTTTTCAGTCTTGCTCAGTATATCCACTACAGCTGCCCCACTGCCCTGACGCCTTCTTTTTTAAAAGTCAACTTCGATGAGACTGACTTTTAAAATCATCAAATTTACGAGTACAATTTAATGAATTTTTGATAAATTTTTACGGTTGTGTAACACCCTCCACGATAAAAATACAGAACATAGTCACCCCAAAAAGTTCTCCTGTGCCCGTATCAGTCAGATCCTTTGTACCACCCTCAGCCTGTAGCTACTACTTTTCCACTTTCTACTACAGTTTTGCATTTTCTAGAATTTCTCACAATTGGAATCATACATTATATTGTCTTTTGTGGCTGGCTTTTCTCCCTCAAAATACTATTAATATTTTAGAATTCATCCGTGTTATTGTGATAATCAATAGTCTACTTTTTCATTGCTGAAAAGTATTCCACTCTATGGATATACCAAAATGTATTTAGCTATTCAGTACTTTTTGGACATTGGAGTTGTTTCCAATTTGTGGCTATTATGAGTAAAGCTGCTAGGAGCATTTTCATCCGAGTCTTTGTGTGAACGTACGCTTTCATTTCTCTTGGGTAGATAACTAGGAGTGGGATTTCCTGGCCATGTGGCAAGTCTATAGTTAACTTTACAAGAAACTTCTCCATATTGGCTACACCATTTTGCATTCCTTACAGGAACGTGTGAGAATCCCAGTTGCTCCAAATTCTCTCCAAAACTTGGTATTATCAATCTTTAATTTTTGCTCTTCTAGTGGGAGTGTACCAGTATCCCATTGTGATTTTATTTGCATTTACCTAATAACTAGTGATGTTGAGTATCTTTGCATGCCCTTATTTGCCATTTGTACGTCTTCTTTTGTGAAATTTTTGTTCAAATCCTTTGCCCATTTTTAAAATGGGTTGTTTGTTTTCTAATAATGCGTCATAAGAGTTTTGTATATATGCAGATCAAAGTTCTTTATCAGATAGGTGTTTTGCAACTATTTTTTCAGTCTTTAGTTGTTAATCTCTTTACAGTGTCTTTCGAAGAGCAAGTTTTTAATGTTTATGATGTCTGATCAGTTTTTAATTTTATGGTTTGTGTGTTTTGTGTCCTATTTATTAAACCCTTGCCTAACTCAAGGTTCTGTATTTGCTTCTAGAAATGTTTGTAGTTTTAATTCATCTATGATACTTTCCTAATTAATTTTGTATATAATACAGGATAGTGATCCAGGTTCATTTCTGTGTATAAAATGCCCAATTGTTTCAGCACCAGCTGCTGAAAATACTTGCTTCCCCATGGTCAAGATTATTTGACCATGAATATGTGGGTCTATTTTTGGACTTTATTCTTTTCTATTATCTGTCTTTTTGCCAATATCATAGTCTTGATTGTATTGTAGCTTATAGTAGATCTTGAAGTCAAATAATGTATCTTCCATGTTTATTCTTGTTTTTTTTCAAAACATTTTTGGATATCTCTGGCACGTTCATATAAATTTCAGAATCATCTGCTAAAATCTTACAAAAAGAAAAGTCAGCATAGTGGGATCTGAAATGCTCATTTGCAAAGTGCCTCACACCCTTAAAGCAAGGGCTCCACTGTTTCTGAGTCAAAAAGATCACAGGCAGCGTGACCATGTGTGCCAATCTGTTCAAGAGAGTCCTTATTTACAGCCATTGTTCTGGTATCACGTTAACAGCGTCCCCTTTCACTCTCAACAGTGTCTCTGTTTGGATAATAAATTATATAGTCCTCTGAGTCTTGGCTATCTCTGCCAAGCCTGGAAGCGCCCATGTCTATGATCTCTAGGTGCATCAACATTTCCTCCTTCCTGCCCCTCTGGGGGCTGCCAGGGGCTGAGGAACGGCTGCTCTCAGGATCCACTGACACTGTTCCATTCACAGTCTGGGGAAATACCTCCTCTGTCTCTTCCGATGCTCCAGAGTTCTGCTCTATACTTTTCCCCTTCCTGCCTCCCACAGCACAATCTCTTCAATACTTGAGTCTCTAAGAAAGCAAACTCTGAATGAAGATTTTCTCTAGCAACTTCTATTTTCCACCTCTCCTAGGACAAATGAGCACCAGAGCTAGGAAGCCAAAAAGGAAAAAAAAAAAAAATGGGGAAACATAAATCTGTATCTCAGTAAATGACCCTGCATGTTTGTAACTTCAGAGTCTATTACCAGTGCCCGGTACTGAATATAGATGCTCTATGAATACTGGATGGAAGGAAGAGAGAGAAGAGGATGAGAGGAGGGAGCTCATACTGGAAAGAGGAATAACAAGTCATTTCATGAGTTCCCCAGGTGAAGCCACAGTGAAACAGGCTGCTCCAAATTTTCATACCCTTTTTACACCACAACATATCCTGCCATCTTGCTAATGAATGCATCCAAACCATGTCCTGCTGCCTACCTGCAGGGTGCCCTTGGACCTGTCATTCAATCTCACTAAGCCTGAGTTTCCTAAAATGATGCTAATGATACCTACCTCATCAATTGATATAAGGCTTAAATGAAGACAGCGTAATGAGGTATTTAACACAGTGCCTGACACCAAGAAAGCCCTTACCATCCTCAGCAAGTGTGTAGGGGAGGAAAAGGAGCCTAAATGCAGGTACAGTGGCTTAATGTGTGTTTGCCCTTGCGTGTGTGTGTCTGTCATTTCAGTCTGAAGTATACTAGGTGCTCAGTAAATATGATTTGAGTAAATTATAATTACGCATGCACATTTTTCAGAATAAGGAATTTTAATCATTAACATACTCCTTGCTATCTCCAAACAACGCAGGAGCAGGGGCTCTCCCATAATGAGGGGGAGATGGCTCTAAATTAAAGTATATAGAGTTTTTTATTTCTATTATATTCTATTACATATCCTATTTTTCTATTTTCCCTATGTTAATCCTTCATAGAATTTCTACCCCTCCTGCATTTGCCACTCCAGTCTCCTAACTGCAGGCTGGAGAATGAAGATTACTATTCTTCCTTTATTTGTCACAGATTAAAAGAATATGGTGAAAAACAATCAGTGCTGTGGACGGTAGGATTAGTTATCTTATTACTGGCTCAGGTGGCAGCTCAGGTAAGTCTCTTAATCCAGGACCTCCGCTTTAGAATAGGGCAGCCAGCTGGACCTCAGCTCCTTTCCATTCTATTAATACTGTAACAGGCTGTTTGTTGACAATTACTCAATGGGAGATGCAGCTGTAGCGGCCATAAGAGGCTATTTCAGTTTTTGTCACTAGAGGGCGCTGCAGCCCACGATCTGAGATGAAGCTGCCGCTACAACGAGGCTGCGTTGCAGTATTTTGTTACACTGCATTGTTTCGCTGTATTGTACTTTAATGTATTGCATTCGATTAAATTGTGTCATATTATATAAATTGATATGGCATCTGATTACTTAGAGAAACACTATTTGCTATTTTATTTTTAAATGGATGCCCATAATTATCATTTTCTTAATTAACAACAGCTGAAATCGAAGCACACCGAAGCGTAATTCACCGCAAGAATGCCTCAGATTCATTTGCAAAGAGACAGCATGTGATATTTGAAAGAGCATCGATGATGTTCTTCAGTGCCTAGAATACTACTTGCATACAGCAGGCACTCAAGAACACATTTGAAAGAATTAGACATGATTCTATTTTAGGTATGCTATATCTGGGTGAACTTGGGCAAAATATGTAATCAAAGAATTCTCAAAGTCAGTCCTCTGATTACCCACAGTGGAACCATCTGGGTGTTTATTTAAAATGCTCTTTCTTGACCTAGCCTAGGTCTAATAAATCAGGACTGCTCTGAGATCACGGTGGTTTAGTGGGAAATCTGAATTTTTAGTGAGCATCCCAGGTATGTATTGAAGTTTCAGAACCGTTGGCTCAACCCACACCCTGTCTCAGTTTCCTCCCTTTCTTCATCTGAAGAATTAATTAACTCCAGCAATGCCTTGGTTACAGGTGCTTCTGTGACGTCATCGCCTCTTGTACGGGAGAAGAAATATTGGTCCTCCTCATTGCAGAAGCAAAGCTCACTAGGAAGGGCAAGACCTAAACTGACTCCCATCCATCCTTGTCTAGTCCTTCTCAGGTTTGGCCACACCAGGGGCCGGAGCCAGCCCCAGGCACAGGGTCCAGCAGGGAGGATGCAAGACGGGTTTGTACCCAGCCATGGAAAAGAGAGAAGCAGCAAACAGTGGTCAAAACCCTATTCCAAAGTCTAGTCCCAGAACCAATGGCACCAGCATCACCTGGGAACTTGTTAGCAATACAGGTTCTCGAGTTTCACTGTGGACGTGCTGAATCAGACTCTGGGACTGGGGCCCCAGGGCCTGTGTTTTAGCAAGTTCTTGGGTGATACTGACGCACACTACAGTTTGAGAACCAGTGCTCTGTTCTGCGTGTAGTCCCCTCAGGGCCAGCTGAACCTGGAGAACTTGAAGTCACGTGTCCTGATTTCCCTAAGTTCCCTGTGAGCTTTCAGGTGTGCGTTGGCCATCAAGCCTCTCCTTCATGAATCAAACAGGATCTTCAGCCAGAAACCCCTCTTGAAAAGTCACAGAGACCATTAACTAATTATCAAAAATACTTTTACAGACACAAATGCTTATTTGTTTTGACAATGCCACTTGGAAGCAGAAAGATATTATCACCATTTTTGTTAACAGCTTCCAGGCAACTGAACAATGTGAAAAAGGCTCAGCTTTGTTAAGATTCAGGATAAACATTCCTTTTAGAATGCTCTATCAGAGCACATTGTCTCTCTTAGGCTAAAAGTTTCCCCTCAAATACAGTATTGGCCTAAAATAATTTATATGCATGACTAGGAATAGTACTCAATTTATGTTTGGGGGCCTTAAGAAGGACTTTATGTTTGGCAAACTGCAAAATTTGTCAATCATCTGCAAAAAGCACTTTCTTCTTTGTTAGAAGGCCCAGGGCTCTTTCTCTGGAGTCCTTTAAAAGCAACGGGACAGCGAGACTACCTGATTCTGCAATGCAACTCAATTCTACTGATACCCCTGGAAAAGATTTTCCTGCAGTAGCTTCCTTATTCAGAGCTTTGCTTGCAGGAACATGTTGGGAGGTTGGAACCTTTGCCTGCAGGATAGAAAATGACAGATTGGAGGAACGGAATGCCCCATTTCAAAACATGTCTGGGGAAAACGATTAGAACGTGGAGTTTCTTTGACTTTTTCCCTCCTTCCTTTTAACCATGACTTTTCAACCCATATTTTCTCACTGGCAGGCTTCCACATAGTCTGAGACCAACAACAACAACAAACAGCCCGAAAACTCTCCTAAACTCTTTCCTCCGCTAAACTCTAGGTCTGCTGGGCCTTGCAGTGACAGATGCACTTGTTTGCCAGTGGTCTGTTTTAAAAATAGTGGGCGTACCTAAAAGATTAAAGGAAAGGTAGGTCTGACATTATGTAGTTCAAGGAACTTCTTCACCTCTCCAGCAACTACTCAATGATAATTATAACCACATTTAATGAATAGTCGTTATTGGTTAGAGAGTACCATATGCTCTCACTGATCCGTAAACTAACCCTGTGTGATATGCTCTCACTAGACCATAAAATAGCCCCCAGTTTACACACAAGGAAACTGAGGCTTCTGCATTCTCCCTGGCTGTCTGCACTCTTGTTACATCTGCTTTTTCTCAACCTTTCGATTTTCCCTGCTCCTTCCTGCCACAGATCTTTTGCACATGCTATTCCTTCTGACTATAATTCCCTTCCCACCCTCTTATTTATAATACAGTTTAGAACTTACTCCAGTGTGACATTATACAATTGTTTGTGTCATTTTAAAATAATGTCTGTCCCACTTGATACTCTGAAGTCGTAAGAGCAGGTATTACAGGTGTCTTTTGCTCACTATCATAGCATCAAAAATTAGTGCAATACCAGGGACATGGTAGGAACTCAATAATACAGGTTGCATTCATTAATTTGCCCAAATTTGGCAGAACTAAAGGTCAACCCCAGTTCTGTCTAGGCCCAAAGCTGAACTCTTTCTATTGTGCTGTGCTGCCTCCAACATATCCATGGTACTTTAGGAAAAGAAATCAACCTTAAATTAATAACTTATAAAGAAATGCCAAGAAAATGGAGCCTGGCAGATGACAACACAACCATAATTGCAAACCTCAGGTCTTGGGCTGAATAACATTGCAAGGTCTGTCAGCTTTTGAACTTACGGAGATACCCTGTCCCATCTACCTGTTCTCTGCCGTAGGTCTTTCTCCATGTTTATCTAGAAATCTATAGTTCTGGCTTTCACCTTTTTTCCCATTCTTTCCTTATCCCATGCTTCATTTCAGTTGCTCTCAGTCCGTGTTTGTCAGTCAGATAGATAGATGATAGATATATATGTATTTGTGCATATGCTTTTGGAAATGATTAAAATGGATATTTGAGTCACAATGGAAAAACAAAATCTTCAAACTTTGAATTTTTTTCCTAAACTATTTTTCTTTTGGCTCCATCCCTCAGTTATAACACATAACTTCAGTCCTGGAAGGATAAGTCTTAGCAGCATAAGTTTCTTGCTTCTGAAATCTTTAGCCTCTCCTTCTCACACCTCAATAAACGGCAGTAACAGTTGCCATTTATTGAGCATCTATTATGTGCAAAGAAAGTGGTGCTTCACTTACACTTCTGTATAATACAGTTCCCATCTGAGGTCTTTATCAGTGTCTTCATTTTACAGGTGAGGAAACTAGCGCTCCAAGAGGTTGAGTCACTGCCTAAGGGAACACATCCAGTGTGGAGCAGGACCGGAATCCAAGTCACATCTGTTCCCAGTGTTCTTGTTCTTTCTGCCACACTGTAAAATAGCCAGAACACTTAAACTCAATTTAAAAGAAGTAAGAAGATGAGTCAGCTCCAGTGGCAAGGGCTACTTGAGCCATACAAATCAGTAAGGGCAGACGGCGAGCTCCAATCCCCTCTCTGTTCATTGTCTCACTCAATCAAACTTTCTACCTCCTACTTCTCCTCTCCACTTCTTCCCATGTAAGGAAAACTAAGAGTGCCTGACTAAATACTCACCTGGAAAATGCCTAAGAAACTGGTTCTCTATTATCCCTCAGAGAAAGATAAAAAATAAATATTATTTATTGGGTGCCAAGTACTTTACAAATGCTAACTCATTTACAACAATGCATAGGATATTACTTACATTTCACAGGTGAAGGAAACTTGGGAAGGTTAAGAAATTAAATCTCAGGGTCTAGTTATGAGTTCTATCTTATCCCTTTATAAACTCTTTCTGGGCATGCTGATTACTCCCAGATTTAATCCTCTAAGCCCCACCCTTCTCTCTGTTCCAACCAGCGATTCTCAATTATTTCAGTTTGTGGACCCCGTTATGCTCCTTAGAATTATTGAGGACCCTAAAGAACTTTTGCTGATGTGGATTATGTTTATTAATGTTTACCATGTTAGATTAAAACTAAGAAGAGTTTTTAACATTTATGTATTAATTTATTTAAAAATAATAATAAATTCATTACACATTAATTTTATATTTTGTGAAAAAACTATATTTTCCAAAACAAACAAAAAAATGTATGAAAAGAGGTCATTGTTTTGTGATTTAAAAATCTATTTAACATCTAGTTTAATAGAAATCATCTGAATTTTCCTACCTGATTCTGTAATTGAGAAAAACTGTAGTTGAAAAGATAAGTCCTTTAATTGGACATATACAAGTCTGGACAGCCATAGTTTACTTGTCTATTTTTCTTTCAAATAAAAATAACTTTCCATAAAAAGTGACCAATTCAAATGGCAATTTAAACAATTCTCACAACTTCTTTTTCCTCAAGATAAGCATTATAGGGCAGTATGCAGCATAAATATTTTATAAAATTAAAAAAATATAATTTAAAATTGCCTAAAAATATAAAATATAAAGGGATAAATCTGCCAAAAGATGTACATGACTAGAAATTGAAAACTATAAAATCTTTTGGAGAGAAATTAAAGATGACTATAATAAATAAATAGATACACCATGTTCTTAGGTAAGAAGACTAAATATTGTTAAGATTTCAATTCTCCCCAAACTGATTTATAATACTGACTCAAACCCAATCAATATATTAGCTCAATTATTTTTTAGAAATTGTCAAGCAATCCTAAAATTCATATGCAAATGCAAAGGAACTAAATATCCAAAACAACTTTGCAAAGTAAGAATAATATTAGAGACCTAACATTACCTAACTCCAAAATTTATTATAAAATGATAGTAATCAAAGCAATGTGGTATTGGGATAATGATAGGCAAATATATCAGTGGAACAGAATAGATTTCCTGGATTTCACATGTATGTGAACAAAAGTACAAAGGAAATCCAGTTGAGAAAGGAGAGTATAATAAATTTCATCCATGCAATCTAGCTATGAAATTCTCTCCATTTTCACTGTCATCACCTGCAAAGACAAGAGGATGATTAGAAGATTGGTGGGAAACGTCTGGCACATAATATGAGTGCGATAAATATTTATTAAGTTAAAAAAAAAATCTCCAGCAGAACCCTCTGGCCATTCGAAGTAAATGGACAAGGTAAGTAAGAACACTGTGCTAAATGTGCAAATGTAGTTTCAAGACCAGCAAAACAGTCTCTAATGAGAAGCGACAGATCACAAGTTGCCTGTGACTAGGGGTTGAAGGTGACTACAAAGGGATATAAGGACAAATGTTGAGGTGACATATATATTCTTTGTCTTGATTGCAGGGGTGATTACAGGGTGTGTATATTGGTCAAAACTCAAAACTGTGCATTTAAAATGGGTGCATTTTATTAAATATAAATTATACACCTCAAAACATTTATTTGAACAGAAAAATATAGGTAGTAGTGCATGAGAAATTTGGGAACTACTCCTCTAGATTCCTGGGACTGTTGGACTAACAAAAAACAAAAGCAGCAAAACCACAGAACATTAGATGCCAAAGGCAAAGGCTAACTGTGGAAATTAGAGAAAAAGAATACACAGCCTAAATGAGAGTGATTCGGGTAGATTAGTATTTATTTCACATTGGTACTTTACTCTAACAAGTAAGCAGACACTGCCCAGAAGATATATAAGCACATTACTCAAGTGTTCTGTCAATAAGCTGTGATCTACGTGACATAGCAAGAATTTAGCCCAGAAAAGATCCCTAAGTGCAAATGGGATATGTTCCAGGAGCTGCATGTTGTGGCTATAACCAACACAAGTTCAACCACATCCTGTTTTCTGAAACTATGCAAACACCTATGCTCACAATATATGACCTATAGACAGCTGGAGTTATTAAGGGTGGGACAGAAAGCAGGTTTGGATCCTTCTAAAAAAAATAGTCAATAGTTCATAGCATTTTAAGTCTGCCATTATGCATGAGAAATTTTAAACAAAAAACTAAAAACACAGAACAAAACAAGAAAACATACCCACCCACACTGTACCCTCAAATGACTACTGAGTTGAGTGTGTGCTATGAGCACCAGGATGGTTTGAATAAATGAGGGATGATGGAAGTTGTCAACACTGTGTCCTTTATCATTCGGGCAAGAAGGAAGGGCCAAATACAGACTACACCATAAACAGTCTTCATTAATGAGAATGTGTTATTTGTTTAACATTTATATATCCATGATTTCCTAGTAAAATCCTAATGTCATGTATTCTGTCCAGGAGTCGTACCAAAAATATTCCAATTTTTTTGTTTGGAAATATCATCCCTATAACAATCATAACACTATAATATCCCTAAATAATGTTCAGGCTATACCTTGACTTTCACTATCATGCAACTGCTTGTATTCAGGTGTAAGCCCATTGTCCTTAATTGCTTACAAGCGGTTGACACTTGGAATTAAGCTTTTCATACAAGATAATATTATTATTATTTGTTTATTTTATTCATTCTATCCTAAAACTTTGAGAGCTGTTATATGATATTAGGAAGTGTGTGTGTGATTGTGTGTGTGTGTGTGTGTGTGTGTGTGTGTCGAGGGAGTAGGAATGGAGAAGCAGAATCAAGTACCAATCAAAACTGGCTGGAACCAGATGACTTACTAGAAGCCCCTTGCACTCATCCCCCACAACAAAGCCAGCCAAAGCAACGAATACACAACTATGTTTTATTGAAAACATCACAGGAGTAGCAGAAGTTTGGCAGAGCACAGAAACCCAGGGTGGCCACACAGAAAAGGGAAGGAAACACCTCGCCTCTGCCTCCTTATCCCCCAGTCAGGATCAGCTTGAACCACGGGGGACTTCTCCCTGCAGGGAAAAGGTAAGCAAGAGGAATCCAGCAGACCTCATCACCACCTACAGTCCTCACCACTGGGGACTCCTGCAGTCCTCGTAGGAGCTAAATGGACCGAATGCCTGACTCAAAAGACATAGGCTGGCTGAAAGGATGAATAAACACAACCCACGTGTCTGCTGTCTCCAGAAAACACATCTAACCCATAGGACTCACATAGACTCAAGGCGAGGAGATGGAAAAAAAATTGCACACAAACAAAAACCAAAAAAGAGCAGGTGTAGCCATTCAGATAAAAATTGACTTTAAATCAACAGTGGTAAAGAAAGACAAAGATGGCCATTATAGAAGGGTAAAAGGGAGTAATTCAACAAGAAGACATAACAATCCTAAATACATATACACCTAATACAGGAACACCCAGATTCATAAAGCAAATCCTACTAAATCTAAGCAAAGAGATGAACATCATAATCTAACCATCATAATTTCTGGAGACTTCAATACCTCACTGACTGGGCTGGATAGATCATTAAAGCAGAAAATCTGTCCATATAGCGCAACACAGTTCAGCTAGTCAAAATCACATTGCCAGAAAAACACTTACTAATATTTGGTAAATTGTTCATAATATGTTTGATATGATAGAATCAAGTTTTAAAACAACAAACCTAACACAATAGCATGTTGGTAAATATCCACAGAGAAAATATGCCAATAAAGGCATTCAACAAATTGTTTATATTTGAGAGATAAATTACAGGTGATTTTTTTTCTTCTGCATTTCTGTGTTTTGCAAAGTTTCAACATTGCATGTAAGCAATTATATACTTTTTATGCTACAAAATAAAAATCACCAATTTACGAAAGGATAAAGCACTCAAAACCAAAAACGAGTCACTGAGTCTCTAACTAAAGGAAACCAGTTGGAAAGCAGTAATCAGAATAAGGGCTTCAAGGATGCTGGCAGATAAAAGATGCAAAACAATGTTGCCCTGATTCTGAAAATAAGCCAATGATCCCCACACGGTACAGACAATGGAGGTGGAGCAAAAATACGAGCAAGGCATCCTGGAGCCTAGAGCTGTAAACTCTGCAGGTCCTGTTAGTCATCATTCAAAGGTCGGTCCACACCAGGGAGCGGTAGGGCCAACATGATGATCAAACTATTATCAAAGCCACAAGTATTACCAAGTTACACCTGTCTTTATATGATTGTAAAAGCTTTGACTGTGATCCAATAAGACCGTTTGTCCAAAGAATTATAAACCTCATAGTCCCTCGTGTCCACACACCACATGTTAAATAAATTAACTGACCTTCTACACTCACAAAATCCGAAAGTACTGTATCAAACGTGTAACCTGCAAATCTAAGTTAACAGTCAGTCATTCTGTTAATTTGGCACTTGAACCGGAAGGACACCCGACATCAACCGCTGGCTGAATTCTTTGTAGGAATCATACTGAATTCCTTTCGAGGACTCTAAGGTTTATACTTGTAAAATAACCTATTGTGTTTGAAAAATTATCAATGGTTTTACATGGTAAATACCAATGACACTAAAAATAAGAGCACTTTGTGTTTCCACAGCATGTATCATCTGACACTGTCTAAGTCTTTTTGGTGCCCTGTTAAAATTGGAGATATTGAGAAAAAGCGAAGTCCCCACATCCAATGAAATAGGCAACAACTAAATTACTGTTTTCTCTGTTGTACTTTACTACGATCATTTTCAAATTCATTTCAATTCAAACAGTCATTTCAAATGATTCAAATGTCCGGTAGACATTCGATGTCTACCAGATTCTTGTCTGGAGCATATCAAAAATATAGACCCCTGAAGAGCGCTCAAGACTTACTAAATCAGAGTCTGGCAGGTAGTGAGGACCCTGTGTGCCGGCTTAGCAAGCTACCTAAGCGGTGCCAGCACACCCTGACCTGTGAGACCTGCCTCTCTGGGGGAAAAGGTGCTGGCAGGGAAATAGGTTGGCAAAACCAAAAACAGAACAGGAAAAGAAAATTAAGAAATTTCAAACTGAGGCCGGGCGCGGTGGCTCATGCCTGTAATCCTAGCATTCTGGGAGGCCGAGGCGGGTGGATCGCTGGAGGTCAGGAGTTTGAGACCAGCCTGAGCAAGAGTGAGACCCCCGTCTCTACTAAAAATAGAAAGAAATTATCTGGCCAACTGAAATATATATAGAAAAAATTAGCCAGGCATGGTGGCACATGCCTGTGGTCCCAGCTACTCGGGAGGCTGAGGCAGGAGGATTGCTTAAGTCCAGGAGTTTGAGGTTGCTGTGATCTAGGCTGACGCCAGGGTACTCTAGCCCAGGCAACAGAGTGAGACTCTGTCTCAAAAAAAAAAAAAAAAAAAAAAGAAAGAAATTTCAAATTGAAACAGAAAATTTTAAAAAGAAAGACATGTGAGTAACAGTGTCCAGTCCTGACTTGTTCATTTCTCATAGACCAATTGTCTACAGTCCGGAAGGACTAGCTAGAGAGTAGAGATCTGGATCAAATTCCGTGGTTAAAGCGTTAACCAGAATGGCAATTCACCTCTCCAAGAAGTGTGGCAGGGAGCAAAGGAGTGTCACCTGTCAGCTGTTCCTAAGAAAGAAAGTAAACACTCCCAACATGCACTGAGGCACAGGGAGTGGCTCAGGTTTCTTGCCCTTCCCTGCAGTGGAGAAAAGGAGTAATAATTAACAGGTCCTGGGGTGCTCAGGTCGCTGCTGGCGTGGGGGGCACTGCAGGCGCGGAGCCCGGAGCCGGGCTCAGGGAGGAGACGCGCCCCGCCCCTGCACCGGTGCTGGCCGCGCACCTCCCCTGCAGGTGAGTGACCGGTGAAGCCCCGGCGCAGGCAGACAGACAGCACTGCCTTTGCCTCAATCACAGTTCCTCACCCAGCCCGGCGACAAACTCATCCAGAGCAAGTTCAGCCCAACAACTATGGTGAAAAGGCTCCTCCTGCTCACGGTGTGAATAACAGGTGAAAAATGGGGGTAGGGAAACGAACCCGCTAATCCACTCCCTGGGGTCAGGTTGAGGGCAATAGTAGAAAGCAGAACCCGTAGGCAGCAAAGTTGAATGTGTGCATGGATCAGAACAGCCTGCGTCCAGGACATTGCTTTTCCTTTTGATTTTCTCAGAATGCCCTTTCCTGACCCAGGTAAGCTTGTGGGAAGGGTGAGGGGGGAGGAGGGAGGGAGTGGGGAGAAGGGGATGGAGGTAAATGTGGCCAGGGAAGCCCTCCTCCCTTTCCTGGAGGGAAATAGCTCAATGAGCCCTTTACCTGGAATTTTACCTGGATTTGTGCCTGGTGCTTACTCTTGCAAGGATACTGGACTCCTGGAAGACATCCCCCTTTTTCTGAGTATTCTTATGGTTAGAATACTGTGTTGAGTCATCAGATTGGAAAAATCTTTTTATTTGAAGGATCAGCTAAACTTATTTGTTTCCCTAAAGCGACAGACAGATGCTCCCCTCCCTCATAAAAAAATTGAAAAGGACTTTTTACACAATTTAAGATCTCACCAAACAATGAAAGAACAATCACAAATAATGAAATGGGAGTCTATGAGTTAAGGATATAAATTCCAAAGCGGGAGAGTCTTAGGTTCAAATCCTGGCTTTGTCACTTACTGGTTTGCCCTTTTGCAAGTTGCTTAACCTCCCTAGGCCTTAAACATTTGTCATCTATAAACAAGCATCATGACAGGATCTGCCACGTAGGGCTTTGATGGGAATTGAACACTTAAGCAGGTGTTCTGTAAACAGTTATAAGCAGATCTGCCAAAGGGACGGTATCAGGGAAAGTGAGCTGAGCTGGGGACACCAGACAGTAGGTGGGTGTTGGAATTGAATTGGTTTCCAGAGAGGGGGTCCAGGACCTGTCAGCAGGTGGCAGGTGGGCAAGCACCATCTCTCTGAGTAGCAATGAAATGACCTGGCTTCTTGCCACTTTTCAAGTACAGTACTTGGTGGCAAATTCCAACTTATTTCTTACTGAACCACTTTTATTTTGGACAATTTGTAATATTAATGTGTTATTTCTAAAAAGAAAACAATTTTATAGTAGGAGAGTTGCACAGACTCTCATATGGTGAAACCAATGACATTTGAGTTTTATAAGAGAGACAGCTTTTGAGTAACTTTGATCAAATTAGACCATATAGTCTATGTCCTTATATTGTATCACATATTGAATTGTTTGTACTGAACTAATATTGACTTCCATTTGTGTTTATGGACAAAAAGCATAAAAGGATGATACCTGTGTTTTGTCAGTCTTTACCTTTTAAGATTAAATTATAGGGAAATGGCTTTATTTTATGAAGTTTTATTCAAAGGGCACTTTTGTTAATGTTGCTATTAGCTTTATTGATGTTCCTAACTTTGAGGAGGGGACAAACTTAGTAACTATAACTAGCAATTTCCACTGATATCATTTTATCCTTTTATTTTATTAATATAAAATATTTAACTGGTTTACAGTTGATCCTAACTTAATATAGTCACTGTTTTAATGGATTCTTGTTTCAAATTGCAGAGTTGGAATTCTCCAGCGTACTTATAATTAGATATTGACTGGAGAATTGTGGCTAGAATTCTAAAGCCAACCTAACTGAACGACTTACCATGTTATTGTCCTCTGAGTCTGACTGTGTTTAATAAAGTTTAGTTGAAAACATTAGTATCAAATTAATTTAAAATAGAGTATCAGTATTCACTAAACATTTTTCAAAGAGGAAATATACCTTTATGCTGAATATATATTATAACTCTTTAAACCAAGATATTTGATTTCATATTTCTTAATAAACATATGTCTAAATAAGGAATAGTAGTCCTAATTGAGAAATCTATCCATATTTGAGATTAATTTGAGATTAACTTACTTAACAACATAACTGGGTATAAATCTTCCTAGTTAAAGTCTAGTTAACTTCGTAGTTAAACTTTCAGTATACATATGTTTTTACTATTTCTAATGTGTATAACATTTTATGATAAACTATTAAATGTATTGGTCAACCAGAGAGAGAGAGAGGACCAGCAATGATTAAGAAAAAGGTAACTTTTCCAATTATTAATATATTCAAAATAGAGTAACATGTATGTAACATGAACTTTTAGCATGTGATTAAAAGTTTTATACCTGACTCTTGTTTTAATTTCCTAAAATAAGAGGCATCCTATACTTTTGCTTGAAATAGAAACCCAATGCTAACCGTCCATTTGCTTGTACAGATTCATTGATTACAATGTGGGTGGGGAATTCAAGGTTACTAGAGATACATGGGCTTCATATAAAGATTCAGATTTTTTAAAATATTCAAGTATGAGCCATTTGAAAATGTTAATATAACCTCTGCGAAAAGACTTCTGAATATTCTCCCTTTGCCCTAACTGAACTTAGAGGACTATTCTGTTGCAGAAATTCGTCCCTCTCTTCACAAACTATCAATTACAGTGATTTCATCACTTTCATAAGTTCAAGTACTAAACTAACACCACTGCCTTCACCAGTTGAACATGGAGATGTCTTCTCTTTAAGTGATGCGAGTGTTATCTTAGTAGCTTAGATGATGAAAGGAAAATTTCTTCATCACTCAGAGCCTAGTGAAGGAGCTCAAGAGAAGTGCTGATTCTTTTGCAGCCAATACGTGAACAGAAAAAATGAGTCATGATCTTAGTGAAATCAACCTGAAAATTTGCCCTTGGAAACTCAGATGAAGCAGAGAATCCTTGTGCTCTAGCACAGCAACAATTCCGGAAGATGCCCTCGGCAGACTGAGCAGCTCCATGCCAGACGGAGTGGTGGCAAGACACCTTAAGTCCTTAAGTGGCTTAATACTAGTTTGCTTTTCCTGCTGCTCCTGCTTTCCTCACCTCCCCGAGGGCACTTTGGGCAGAAAAAAGTGCATGGCATTAGCGCCATGCATTATAAATATGCAATGGAATATTAAAGGTATGGCATTTCAAATTAGATTCCTCTCTAACTGAGGCAGTGGCCTGCTCACATAGGAGTTTGGTTGTTTGATCCCTACCCTGTTTAGTCTTGCCTTAAATTTAAGGATTGCAATACATTTTTATTTGTATCTCAAAACAACTCCTAATTGTAACCGATATCACTTGATAAGGTGATAGGTTTTATACTCCAACTCTTGAGGTTTACCATTTCTGCAAATGAAGCGTGTTCTTTAGAGGAAATATGGAGACAAATGTTTCCCAGAAACCATACTTCTATTAACTCGTTTTCTCTTTTCCAAAGAACCGGATAATCATAGATTCTTTGTCTCGTCTCCATGAAGCCATGTAACTGCGTGTAGCTCTGCTCTTTCCACTCCAGGTTCGGGTCAGAGGTTTGAGGAAACAGCTTTATTTTGGAGCTGACTACAAATTGTGTTTGTAACTTTCCATTGCTTCTTCAAGCTGAAAAAATATATATTTTAAAAACTCCATGTGTACAGCCCTTGATATAATCTTACCTCATAATTGAAACACATGCTTGTCATTCCAGTGTGATACTTTCTAATTATTTTCAGTTACTTTTATTGGGGGTGTGTGTGTGAGAGACTTAAGATATACTCCTTGTGTATGATTTAGAAAGTATGTATGAAATCAAAAAGAAAATAATTATCATTCATCTCAGAGCTCTTAATTTTACTATTAATATTTTAATGTGGCCAGGTGCGGTGGCTCACGCCTGTAATCCTAGCACTCTGGGAGGCCAAGGCAGGAGGATCGCTCAAGGTCAGGAGTTTGAGACCAGCCTGAGCAAGAGGGAGACCCCGTCTCTACTAAAAATAGAAAGAAATTATATGGACAGCTAAAAATATATATAGAAAAATTAGCCGGGCATGGTGGCGCATGCCTGTAGTCCCAGCTACTCGGGAGGCTGAGGCAGAAGGATTGCTTGAGCCCAGGAGTTTGAGGTTGCTGTGAGCTACGCTGACGCCACGGCACTCACTCTAGCTCGGGCAACAGAGCGAGACTCTGTCTCAAAAAAAAAAAAAAAAAACACTTCAATTTTGCATTTGCGAAGGTAGGTTGGGTGGAATTACAGAAAGTCTGGATGTCAGGTAAAGGGACTTAGGCTTTATTTAATGAGACCGCAGGAAGGTTTGTGACCAAAAATGTGATTGATGGTGAGAATGATAAAAGCATGAAGGGAGATTGTGGCAAGATGCCTGGTGAGATTAAGTACTATAAGGAAAAAGATGCTCCAGGAATTTCATGAGAGAATAGATATTCTTTTTTCTTTTTTTCCTGGTATTCTGGAGATCAGGACATAAAATGTCTTTTTCACTCATCGTCCCCAACCAGAATAACCTGATTTGAAAGGAAAAAGGAGGAAATACACCCCATCTTGTTTTTCTTTTTTTTTGAAGAAAACTAATTTTTTTTTCTCCCGCCCACCTTTTAATTCGAGCTATATTTCCTAAGATTCTGTAGGCTTGGAGCAATGGTAATTGACTATTCAAGTTCTGCAAAATGGAACAACCAGAAAATATTATACTTTAAAGCTCTGGTCACACCCTAATGCCATTTATATGAATTATAAAGGAAGAGATTATTCACATCTGACCACAATTTCCAGAGCCTGAAGGAGATTTGAAGGATATTATGTCATATTTAATCAACGCTTCTAGTCCGAGCTTGATTTTTGCTGCCTGGAAACGTGAAGTTGTGTTCACCTGACTGGGGTAGGGTTCAGCCCGTTTGGTTTGAGTTTTTGCAATAGAAGGAATATGATCGTTTGCACAGAATCACACAAACTTACAGAATCATATTTCTCTTACTAGAAATACATCAAAAACAGACTTACCCAATTGTACGATCCTTCCTTGCCTTGAGTCACTGTTTCTGTAGTTTTTCAATTTACATTTTTTCTCTTTTTTGCTACTTAAAAACTCTCCAAAATATTCCTATACACTAGAGACACAACAAAATATTCAATGTAAGTCAGAAACTAATTCATGAAGGCATCGCAGGAACACATCACTAATATCATTCTGATTTTTAGGGTACCTTCCGATCAACTCAAAGAGGAGAGAAAGGGGACTCTGATGGCTCACCAGTACCCTTCTTGGATCTTCATCAATGAGAGGACGTTCATAACCAGGTAACCACACACCTATATTACATATTATCCAGTCATTTCTGGAATATACCATTCAGAGTTTTCTAAGCATGATATATGATCAACAGTATGAATCCCCAGTTGAAACACAGGGTAAGAAGTTGAAAATGTAAGTTCCTAATGACTGCCACGCCATACCTCCTCATGGAACAATCGCTCATATGTCATTAATAGTGACTTAATTTCATTAAAAGCTACATTTCTGTTTTAATTGTTGGCATAATTCTGAAGAGCAGCATTAAGTGAAGGATTTATGGTTGCTAATAAATGATACACATAAAGAATTAGCCCAGGGGCCAAAAACAGCATGTCCTGTCCTCGCTGCTTCTCCCTCCCTGGCTCCTCATGACACACTTTGTTTTTACAGCCTCCCTCTTGCTATAGCCAACATTCACAACTATTTTCTTATGCACAGCAAACACCGTCTTATGTTTCTTTGGAAACCATAGAGCAGGGACTTAAAGATGACGACTGAACCTGGCCGAGCTGGAACCGAGGCTAGAGCGGGGGAAGACGAAATCGTAAAAAGACAAGTGGCACTGAAACGGGACCCCAGTCTCACAGGGAGTGGGAAAAGAAACAAAGCCAAATAAATAACAGAAGGAAGTGGAGGTGAATGCTGCAGGGCTGGGCAGTAGGAAAGCAGAGGAACAAATACGGTCAAAGAGGGAATTAAAACCACGGCTGGAGGAAAAGGATGAAATATAAGGGTGGGAAAAAGATTCATTTATTCATTCCTCAAATAGTGATCGCTCACTATGAGCAGGAACCCTTCTGAGCTTTTAGCAATGAACCAAACAAAACCTTTACTCTCGTAGGGTCATATCCTAAGATAAATGCTGAAAGGTGTGAAGAATAAAAATAAAGGAGGCAATGGACTAAAGAGTGCTGGGGGTGGAGAGTGGGAAGGGTTCTGATTGCATATAAAATGGTCAAGGAGGGCTTCAGGGAGGAGGTAGCCCTGGAGGAAAAATCTGCAGAAGGTGAGTAAAAAAGCCATGCAGGTATCTGGCTGGGGCATTCCAGGCAAAGGGGACAACAAGTCCCCAGCCCTGAGGCAGGGGCAGATCTGTAAGGGTTGGGGGTCCAGTGTGGGGAAACTGAAGCAGAAATACACTAGGAGAAGGTGAGGTCAGATGCGGCCAGAACCTGTAGGGTTTCAAGGCCATTGTGAGACTTGGTCTTTCCCACTAAATAAGACCAGGAGCCATGGAAGGGTATTGAGCACGTGGGTGACAACATCTTTCTGGCTGCTTTGTGAAGAAGAGATTGAAGAAGGGACAAGTGTGGAAGCAGGGAAACTGCCAAGGAGCTGACAGTCCACAGCAGAGATGATTGTAGCCAGACCAAGGTGGCATTAATGGAGGTGGGGAAAAAAATGGTCAAATTCTGGATATATTTTGAATAAAGAGACAGTTGGATTTCCTGGGTATAAGAGAAAGAGAATAATCAGGGATAATCCTAAGGATTTTTGTCTAGAAAAATGGGGTTAACATTTTCTGAAATTATGAAGACTACACAAGGAGCAGGTTTACGGTAGAAGATTGGGATTTCAGTCCTGGACGCATTACATCTGAGACTGAATAAGAAGCATTTCTCAAGACTGTGGTCCATGGACTGTCTGCTTCTGAATCAGATGTTTCTTCATGGTACAGACCTTGGGCTTCACCCCAGAATTAATCAGGTGATTCTGATGCATCCTGAAGTCTGAGAACTGCTGCTCAGAGGAAGAAAGGATTCAGTTCTGAGAACTTCTGACCTCCTGACATAAACAAAATTCCTGGAGTTGAGGGAAATCTCTGCCAGACTGTCACCAGAAATTATAACAATGCCACTGACCAACTGTGATATCCAAGAACCACCAATGTAGCAAATACCTCCACTCATTTATTCACTTAACAAGTAGTTTTTCAACTCTCTCTCTGTACTAGGCATTGTTGTGGTGAACAAGAAAGAAATTACCAATTTATTAAAGGATTTTTCTTTTTCTGCACAGAAATATGTGAAAATAATGGAGATTAATAGTAAAATAAGATCTGTGTAATCGAAATATTGGTTTCAGCAAATTTCATGAGAATTGCATATGATCAATAAGAGGTTCTGATATTAATAGCACATAAAATTTGTATCTTACGACTTCTCTGAGTTCAGCAACCTCCCTGATCGATCGAAGGGTGTTGGCATAGGTTGGCTTCACGCTTAGATGACTAAGGTTCCAGTTGCTGATTTATTGCCTGGAGTCATATTCTAAGTGAGCTGAGTTAAAAGAAAAAAAAAGGTTCCTTATGGTCTCTTTCAAAGTACTTTCATTTCAGGTCATAGGCTGAAATCAGGGCAATTTAGAGGTAAGTAAATGCTAACTCTGTATTTTAAAAAATAACAACAACAAATAAACAATGAAGTTCAAATCCAGCTTTAGAATGCAGATCGGATTTCACTCTCAGAACCTGTTAGACTTTTTCTGCTACTTAGAAACGAATATAAAACCTTGCAGGCTATGACTCTTCTAATAGCAGCCCAAAAAGCACCTGTAGTTTCCTGTCCTTAGTAAATAAGTTTAATTAGCATGACGTAATAAATTTTAGCTGAAAGTGCATTAGTCCAAACAGTTTTTTTTTTCCCCAAGCATGTTGGCTGGCACTTTTTGCTGAAACAAAGGAACCAGCCACCTGCACCTCTAAGCACAAATTAAACACAAAGAGCCAGTGTTCCAGAGCTGCCTCCTACCTGGCTGGTAGTGCCAGAGGGCCATGTCTGCCCAGGTTTCATGTCCACAGTCTTCTCCTGATCAAAGGAATCGGAGCTAACACTCTGTGCTCCAGCAAGTCCTGAAGGTAGGTTTATAAAGAGAGGGCATCATTCTCCTGAAGAACATTGAATTTCTGTCTTTAATAAAGGATAAATGAGCCCTTTCTAACATATTTTTACAAGGAGTCAGGATTCTAAAATATGCCAGAGGCAAAGGGTTTAAAACGTGGTTTTGAGCATCTCCTTTAAAAATTAGAATTTTTCTTCCCATGTGCAGATTGTTGTTAAAAATTCACAGTATTCATGTTTCACGACCTGGTGAAATAAAAAGTTTTTATTATGAGAAACTGGATATCACATCAGTTCCTATGTCCTAAAAAGGTCAATAGCATCACCTCCAGATATGTGAAAAAGGACATTCATTAAGCTTTCTTTATATCCGACATTTTTCAATAAGCTTATATTGTCAACAGTCATTGAACATATCAATATGATTCAAGAATCTGGTATGCTCAGTAAAGCTTATCGACTTCACAATTACCCAGGAGGTTTAAAAACAATAAGATCATTTGTCTGCCCAAGAACTGCTGAAAATGTTTCCATAAAAAGTCTGATGAAGTCAAAATTCAAAGACTCCAGAAATACATTACATGTATGAAATTTACTTGAATTTCTGGATGCGTCAGTCACACTGGTAAAAGACTTTCCCCCGCCCCCCACCAAGAGTACATCAGGATTTATTTTCTATACTGTATTTTGTAAACAAATAATTTTCGAGAGAATGCCATGAGCCGGAAGCTGTGCTGGAAGAGAAACTAGGGTGTACAATTTGGAGCGAAAACAGACAAGGTCCCTACCCGGATGGAGCTTGCAATCTGAAGGTGCAGATCTCAAACCTGAGCCTTTATCAGAACCTCCTGGTGGGCTTGTTAAAATGAAGGTTGCTGGGCCCCATCTCCAGAGTTTCTGACTCAGTAGGCTGGGGTTAGGGTGAGTGTTTGCATGTCTGAGTTCCCAGGTGGGGCAGGTGCTGTTGGTCTGGGCATCACACTTTGGGAACCACGGGTCTGAAGGGCTGAAGCAAACTGCAGTAAGTGCTCTGAAAGAGACGAACCCAGTTCTGTGAAAGAACAAGGACCTGCCCTGAGCAGGGGGAAGCCTCCTCCCTGAAAACGCTGTTTGCACAGAGATCTGAGGAGGGAGCTAACGCCCCCTGGAGTGGGTGGGAGAGCATTCCTGATGCAGGAAGTCTGCCCCACCCATACCCTTATGGCCAGGGAGCTCAGAGTTCCAGTAAGTGAAAGGTGCCCACGTGGCTGAGGTGCAGATACAGGGAAAGCATCTCTTGCAAGGAGGCTGATGAGGAAGGCAGGAGAGAAAGCAAGCAGGATTTTACCCGCCATGATAAGGACGTTGGGGTTTTATCCCAAGAGCAATGGAAAGACATTTAAGGATGTTGAGCAAAGCAGATGATAGGGTGAGACACCTTCTGTATACCCTGGATATAGTGTGGAGAGTTGACGGAGGATGCTCAGAACAAAGACAAGGAGTTTGCTCAATATTTTTTGTCAACCATCAAGAGAATCCATGGTGAAAGTCATGGCAGCATCACCGAAGAGCAAAGCATGTCAGGGAAGCTCCCACCTCTGGTTCACGCTCATGTTGACAGCCTGAGAATCACTGGCCACCTGTTGTATTACAGACCTTCTAGTAAGCACCCTGAAGGCCCAGGAGGCTGAAAGGCCTATGGGTAAAGTCAATGAAAGACTTCATTAAATAGAATAGATAGATCGTTTCCCCTCCCAAGGGAACGAGGGGCATCAGACTGTGACAGACAAGGGCCTCTCGAGCCATCCTCAGCAGGCACAAGAGTCCCCAGCTGTTCATGCATGAAGGTCTCTTTTACAGCGAATTTGCATCTGCTCCAGGAATGGCTTGTGTTGTGCGGCACACCTGTGTTTACTTTTCCACGGGCTTCCAAAAAAATCTACAAGGCCCGTATCAGAAAAACAAATGAAAGACCAAGCCATGGATGAATCAGAAGCAAGACCCGATGATGAGCTAGCTACCAACCTAACTGGTCCCGTCTCTCATTTCTATACCCAGCCCCACAGCAAGTCCAATCAACTCCATTTGCAAAATCCAACCACTTCTCACCATCTAGTCCAAGCCGCCATCATCTGTTGCCTGGACAACTGCAACAGCCCTATTTGGGATTAGAATGAAAATTTAAAAATTGGCATGGATTTGTGAACAGTGCCAGGGCCTGAACCAGAGACCATGCTCCTGTGTGTCTTGGGCTAGAGGAAGAGGTTATAGAGCAGGGCTTCCCTCACCCTTTGTTTCCTGTCTACCAGCTGCATGCACTGCCCGTGGTAAGGCAGCTGTTTGAGAGACCAGAAAACAGGTCTGGGGTGGCAGCAGCTCACTGCAGTGACCAACTGGAACTATAGGTTGTGAATTTTACAATTATTTTTTTCCTAACCTCTTAGGAGCCAAACACAAAGGGAAAGAGAGTAAGTAAATGCCTCCTCTCATTTAAGGTTGGAAAACATGCCAGGGTGTTAAAATATCAAATAGTGACATTTACCTTCATAAAGGTATCCTATTAAAAATGATCGGATGTCAGATCCAGAGCACATTGCTGCTTTCTTCGGAAGCACTGGCATTAAAACAAAGAAGTATGCAATTCTTTGGCTCTCCCTTTTTATCTCCCTTTCCATTCTTATCAGCATCTGCTGACACTGTTCTGAGTCACTGAAGCTCTTCTTAAATGGAGGAATTTTGTAGTTAAAACATTTTGGATGTTTGCTTCGTTTTGTTTCTAGCTATCATTTCAAGTTTCTTTTTAATACTGTGAAATTATTCCTTAATCTTTTAATCCTTTTGCTCTTATTCCGAGTCCTAGGAGCTGGGTACCCAGCTATCCATTGGCTCCAGGGCCAATTTTTAACAGGGGCAATCTTGCAAACATGAATGTCCCAGAAAATACAGAAGTTCCAAAATAGCCAAAAGCAGTTCAGGGTGGTTATGTGCGGGGAAGGAGACAAATGTGGTTAAATGACTGTTAGGGTGAGAGCCTAGTAGGTGCTCACGGTGCAGGTGGAGAAAGATTTCTCATGCAGAGATTAAGATGTGAAAGTGAAAAAGTTTATTTTATCTTAGAAGGAGAGAGAGACTGAGAGAGTGAACGAGAAGAGAAAGGGGTGGCATCCCAGAGAAAGAGAAGGGGGCCAACCCTGAAGCCAAGTGGCCCGTGGATTTTAAGGGGACGAAGAGAGAATAAAATGGCGATGGCTGTCAGTTGATAGCAAAAAGCAGCAGCAGGATGGGCAGGTTGTCAAAGTCCAAGAGTTGGTTTCCTTGGCTTGGAGAAAGGATTAGCGCAGGAGATGAGACTCTGTCCTCCAGATATGGTTGAGGCTTGGAGCTGTTCTCCTGCTGTTTACTCAGGAATTCTGTAAAAGCAGATTCTCAAAAAAACAATTTTGAAAGAGAGAGATTTACATCTCTTTTCTGTCTATTCAGCTCTTTTCAGAAGTTGTGCAAAACCGAACTCCTGCAGGGTGCCTGTTAGTGAGAGAACTGTAGGATTGATCTTTAGCTGTCACTGGGGAAATTGTAGGATTAGGTATTCTCCTGTTATTTTTGCAAGGCCGCCCCTTTCATTACCTTATTGATTTGATCACTAATAGATTGCATGAAACTCCTAGGTCCTTTTTTTTTCAGTGTTTAGCACTGAAGGAGTTAAGGTCTGAAGTTAGAACTGCTTGGAAGACCGGAGCAAACAGATCAGAGGAACTGCCGTCCCAACCACCAGCAGTAATTACTGATACTCTGGCACAGTTGCCGGAAAAGTTAGAAACTTTTCCTCTTTAGAAAGGGCAGCCCCTTTGGCACCTGTGCCCCTCCCCAGGGCTTTGAAGTCAGGCGAGTTAGACAGAATTCAGAGCTCCCTGATAATTTAGTGTTTGCATTTTTACTTCAATTAAGATAGCCCTCCTCTCTGCAACTTCTCAGTTTTCAGACTTTGGAACTCAATCCCTTCATTTGCAATGGAAATGTGAATAACCTACTTTGCTAGCTGAGGAGGGTCTCTATGCAAAGGTTGAAAGCCATTCTTTCTTCATCCTTTGAGCCAGGAAATAATAAGACCAAAGGCAAGAAGACCTGGAGCCATGGGTGTTTAGGGAACAGGGGTTGAAGTTTGCAATTGTAATTCCAGAATTCAGTGAACACCAATGTCAGGATAAAGTGGGTTCAGAGAGTTCTGCCACTGCTTGCAGATGTCAGTAACATAGAATGATGGTTTATCTTGGCAAATGGCTTAATGATAAGGCTTTATTTAATTCTTTTCTGTTGCCCTCATATTTCCTGATTCTACCTTTCCAATAACATACAAGAGTTTATATTATGTTTTTAGGGACCTAAGTTATGGAAAAAAATCATGAGTGTATTACACACTTACTGTAAAGTATTCAGAATTACAACACATGACATAAAAATCACAACCTTAATTCCCAGCAAATAATCAACTTATGTTATCTTTATGTTTTATTCATAGTTATTTTATAAAAAATAAGTATAAAGTTTTAAATTCAGTTTTTTGAACCTGACATATGACATTGTTCAGTCATCTCATTGCTAATATTTACCATTATGAACAAAATCAGTAGGGGGATAAAAACTAAAGTGCCCCAGTTTTTCATCTGCTAAAGAGACCCTTTCAAATGTTTTACTTTCCTGCGTGGCAACACACACAGCACAATGCTGTTCCTTGTGCTTCTGTTCAGTGGCTGCCTGATTTGAACTATGAACATCTTTCAGCCAGTCTCCAAGAAGCAGAAGTCACACAAACTCAGGAAGCACACACGGCCAAGCATGGCCAAGGGCCAAATATGCCTTTGGTGGCTACTTTGGGTTGTGTTTTCCCCTGAAGTTTATTTGTATCACATGGAAGTATCTGTAGTGTGTGTTGGGTTACAGTGTACAACAGTATCTCAGCTCTGCCCTCAGTGGATCCAGGTTGTAAGAATCACTTTGTAAAGGGTGGGACAAGGTTCTTTGATTTCCAGGGAATTAATAGGATATCCAATTAATGATGCTGTAAATCATTATGAAAACAAGAGGAAGGACTTTGTGACGACAATATTTGACATCCATTCTATATTGGTGGCTGCAAGGCATATTTCCCTGCCACCCATCATCTTGTCCTATGCCCATGCAGATTACAGTTTTATAAAATCAAACAAAAATTATTTCTTCTGGCCAGTTAAATAGCCTGATAAGATTGAGAAACTCAGTTCTTGCCAAGTCCATTATTCATGGAAACGTCAGAATGTGGGTAATTCCCATCTGCTGAGCAGCTGCAATTCAGGCCACAAAGTACAAAGTACATTTAAGCATTTTACGGTTGACTCCGGGTCCATTATTACTCATTAAAACCAAGCTGGAGCCTTAAAGGAACAGGAACCCTGGGGCTCCTCAGCATTCCTCCCCCTCACCTGCTACCCCTGTGGTACGTCCCTCCCTGGCCAGCTGTCCTTCAGGGGTGAAGAATGCTGGGTGTCCCTCAGTGTCCACCTGCATCCTTTCCCTGCACTGCTGTGGCAGGGTGCCAGCTTCTATCCTGGGGAAACTTACGATTCACACCTTCATTTAGTTAGAAGTCCAGTTTATCCGAAAGTTTGGTATTCCTCAGTTCAATGAAAACACCATCCCTATCGTATAGTGCGTGATAATGTTTAAAATATCCTTGTTATATATTGCGATGCAGTATTTTATGTTCCAAAAACATAAGGCCTTTTCTTAGAAAATCAATTCCTTGTGTGTCACATATAAAATGTGTTTGAACCGTGTCTATTTCTTGGGCATCCCTGGGGCTTCTAGACGTCACAAGGCTGGCAGCTTGTCAACTGAGAAGACCGGATATATTAATCGAATCCATTTCTTATCACCCATTTTAAGACTTTGTAAAGCCATTGAAAATCTACGCTCAGCAGTCTGTTCTACACCGGGTGGCAAACTCTTCAGGGGTTGAGGGAGAAAGGAGGACATATTTTATTTCTCTTTTTGGAGGGGGTCCACATGGAACATGTAGGAGGATCCTAGAAAAACAAATCTGTTAAAATTACCACTGATCGGTCACAGTATATATTAAATCAGTGTCCCGCTTACTGACTAGGGATTGCCCCGATTACACTGTGGTGATTGACTTTTAATCTTCTAAACCATACAATCCCTATAATTATTTTATTTTAGGTCCCTTATAGACTTTGGATCCTCCCATATATGTGAGACATTCAATCACCCTTCCTGTAACATCAGCCTCATTCCTGCACCTCTATCCCAATAATGTTGCAATGATCCCTCTCGTCTTGTTGTCTCCATCTTGTCTTGTGTTGAAATCCATCTTCCACACTCTGCCTAGCAGCATCCTCATGTCTTTCCCCTGCCTAGAATCTTTAACAGCTGCCCAATCCCTTCACAGTGAATTCCAAGTTTCTTAAAACGGTTCACAGGGCTCCCTGCTCACCACTCTCCATTTGATATGTTATCGTCTTAGAGAGTCTCAACTCTCTGAGCTTTCTTCACAAACTATAGAAATAGTTACATGTCCTGGTAAGCTCTTTGCACTCTTTTCTTGTTTAATTTTTATCTACCAACTTTCACCGTAGGCAGCATCTATTCCTTGAAGCTCTCACCCACCCTCCAAATATGACTGAGATCTCTTGCCTGTGCTCACACAGCAACTGTGGCGTGTCTGAATGAATGAAGGAGTGTTAGTGCAGCCCTTCTGCCAGAGAGGGAAATGTGAATCAGATGCAGATGATCAATGTGACCATAACTCTTTGTTCTTTGTGCCCCTGATGCCAACAAGTCAAATTAGAATGTTACAGGCTAACATCTTATTCCCACGTTGTATTAGACCCATTTTTTTCATTGGGTGCATAAACTCATCATCTTCAAAAGATCCTCTGGTAGGGTATACATGATTAAAAGAAATATTTGGAATGTGTTCACCATTGCCATAATTTGTTCACTCAACTTCTGAATTTTCTTTTCTAATTCCTTACTTTATATGTTACCATTAGCTACCTAATTTCACTCCAGTACTTTAGTTTACTGAGCTCTAATCTTCTTCCACACTTCAAAATGCTTCAAAGTGCCATTAACACTTAATCAGAAATATCCTGCTCAAGGTGAGAGAAATATGGAAGATTTCTGTAGTATCCTGTTACACATGGGTTGGGGGTTGACAGACTTTCTCTGCAAAGGCCCAGGTTATATTAATAAATATTTTAGGGACAACTGCTCAGCTCTGCAGTTATAGCAGGAAAACAGCCATGGACAATAAGCAAACAGATTAGAGTGGCTATATTCCAATAAAATTTTATTTACAGAAACAGGAAACCTGGGACTACAGTTTGTCAACCCCCTGAGTCATCTGGAGACTTACTGCAGTTGAAGAAGATTTAGTCAGGCTCTGTTCAGGTACAGAAACATTTTCCAACTGTATATTGTCCTGAGGTACAGACTTCAAAGGCTACTTGCACCACACCATATAATGCAGTTTTATCAGAGAGGGAAGCTGAGGGAATATGATTATGTAAAACTTCATTTGCTTTCATAACAACTCTCCCAGCTCAGCACATTAAGAGTTACAACCCAAAAGAACCTGCAATTTCTGGATGGTGCCCTGGCACTAAATAATGAGAGTTATAAAAGTGTACGTGCTCTTTAGCAATAGTATAATTTTTACAAAATATCCCACAGAAATGACCCCAGGGGAACAAAATCAGTGTGCCCAATGATATTTAGAAGAGAAATGTTCATTAACATTACAAATTTAAAGTAATCCAGTTGGGAAATGGAACAATAGGATGGAAGACGTCTGTCTTCCTTACGATAACTATGTGGCTTGTGTTGATCTTTGGAAATGTGCACATTGAAAAATTACAAATCAGAAGAGTCCAAGGCAAAAAACACATTTATATGATTTCAAACATGTGAAAATCAATATATATGAATTCTGTCATTCAATATTCAGCAAATGTCTTTTGAATAAGAGCCTACTATAAGTTTCTGCTCTGAGCACTAGGAATACAGAAATGAATAAAATAGACTAACCTCCCCACCCTCATGGAGCTAATATTCTTATGAGAAGGAGACAGATATTGAAGACCAAAGGGACGCCACTTGAAATACTTGGAATTTTAATACCATTGGATTTTTTTTCATATTAATAAAACTACTCATATAAAAAAGCTTCCCCCCCCACTTTTTTTTTGTCTTTTAGGAATGAGAATTTTCTGATAATTTCATTCAACCAGAATTTGCTTGGTTCCTACTGTGTACCAAGTTCTCTTCCAGGCACAGAATAAGTGTGAAAAGAACATACAAACACCCCTGCCCTCGTGGAGCTCAAGAATGAGACAGAACATAAGATAAATAAGTAAAATATAGAGACAGTTAGATGGTGACTCAGGGACAGAGGTGTAGGAAGAAAGAGAAGGTGAACTTTTAGATTAGGTGATCAGGAAGGATTTCTTGAGAAGGTGACTTTTGATTAAATAATTTAAGAAAATGAATGATATAGTGACGTGAAAGTGTAGAGGGAGATCATTCCGGGCAGAAGGACCGGTAAGTACAAAAGGCCCAGGATGGGAGTGTGCCCTGAGTGGCTCAAGGAATATCAGGGAGGCCTGCAGCTGGCTGAGCGCAGCAGGAAATGAGATGGAAGACGTAACAGAAGACCAAACCCCATGCAGCCTTTTAAGTCACTGTAAGAATGTGGGTTTTAAATCTGAATAATTGGAAGACATTGGAGAATTCTGAGCAAAAGAGAGACATGGTCAGGTTTGCAATTAAATAGTTCCTGCTGTTGAGAACAGACAGCAGATACAGCGAGGCTTTTAGGAGGCTGTTGCAATCATCCTGGGGAGAGATGATAAACATCTCAAGATCTGCAGACACAGAGGGGAGGGGAGGGGATCGAGGTGTGGCAGGAGCCAATGTTCTCACTGCCAGAGCCCACCTGCCACTAAAGGTGAGATCACTCAGGAGCAGCCACCATTCCTTAACCATTGCTGTATCCCCTGTGGGAAGCTCACTATCAGGCATGCTCTAGGGGCTTAATTTCGATTGGTTAAATGTTGCAAAACAAAAAGAAATGTGAAACCAAATTTCTATTCCATGGCTGCCTCCTGTTACAAAACACTCTCCTCACTACTCTTGCACTCAATTATGTTCCCTTATTTATTTATGAATTAGCACCTTCAACATGTGTTGATGTTCTAAGAATGCTTCAGTTTTTACTGACGTGCATTAAGTTAAAGTGACAGAATGGTACAGATTCCATGGAACCATTTCTTTCTATCTCATACCTTTATGAACTGAAAGTACTGTTATCACATTTTATTTTTATTTTTGTTGTTTTTTGTTTGTTTGTTTTCTTGTTGGATATTTATTTTATCTTATTATCTTTTTTTAATCTTGATAGATTTAGGGGGTACAGTGTTTTTTGTTACATGGATGAATTGTATAGTGCTGAAGTCAGAGCTTTTAGTGTAACCATCACCAGAATAGTGTACAAAGCCTAAGACAGATTGTTACTGAATGTATTTTTTTTTTCCAGGGAACAACTTAATTCTTTATTGAAGACCTATAACATTTTTTATGGGAACCAGAAAAACCTACATATTTTATATGATCAGGTAAGCTCCTCAAAGAAATACAATGTGGTTTGATTCACAAAAAAATATTGGGGAGAAAGAGGTAAATGTTTAACTTGATTATGATTTTTATTTTTAGACTACATCACAAAATCCTGGGCTTGGAACATTTGTGTGACTTTCTAGGCATTTTTGAGATAGGAAAGCATTTTAAAACAATTTTAATGACATGTTTGCCTTCTGTTTTAAAAATGAAGTATGGGGCCGGGCGCGGTGGCTCACGCCTGTAATCCTAGCACTCTGGGAGGCCGAGACGGGCCGATCGTTTGAGCTCAGGAAGTTCGAGACCAGCCTGAGCAAGAGAGAGAGACCCCCATCTCTACTAAAAAAATAGAAAGAAATTAGCTGGACAACTAAAAATATATAGAAAAAATTAGCCGGGCATGGTGGCACATGCCTGTAGTCCCAGCTACTTGGGAGGGTGAGGCAATAGGATTGCTTGAGCCCAGGAGTTTGAGGGTGCTGTGAGTTAGGCTGATGCCATGGCACTCTAGCCTGGGCAACAGAGTGAGACTCTGTCTCAAAAAAAAAATGGAGTATGAATATCTTTTGAATAGCAATTCCACTAGAAATCTATCATACTAATTCCTTACAAATGTACCAGGATGCATATAGAAAGATGTTCACTGAGGCATCATTTGTAATTGAGAAAATTTGAAGATATCTTAAGTCTCTAGCAATGGTGGATCATTCAAATAAATCCTGACATATTTGTAACATTGAGTTTTTGATCTGGTTGTTAAAATGAACGAGTTAGAGTCAATCAATGTGTACTGTATCATAATAATTCTTCAACATGTGTTGATATGCTAAGAATGCTTCAGTTTTCAATGACCTACATTAAGTTAAAGTGATAAAACAGTAAAGATTTCATTGGACCATATCTTTCTATCTCACACCTTTATGAACTGAAAGTACTGTTATCACATTTTATTTTTGTTGGGTTTGTTTGTTTGTTTGTTATTATCATTAGAATTTTCTACTCCTGACTTAAATCTTCAAATCTGATGGCACAGCATGGACTTTAGGCCACCAAGATCTGGCTTAAATCTGCAGTTTGGACAGATGGAAATTTGCAAAGCAATCTGCCCTCTACTACTGAGCTTACATGATTAATTCAATTGGTATTTCAATTACTTTTCCAAATTTAATAATATACTGAAGCAAATCACTACTCCCTTTATAAAGAAATGGGCCTAATTTTAAATTATTTAAATATTGTCCTATATCTTAGATCTTTAATATATGTAATTGTAAAAATATAAAATTTAGGAAAAAGTAAAAGTTTAGGAAAACAATGATTTATACTTTAATTCAACTCTTTCCGCAAAGTTCATGCTGTAAGTTTGCTTCCTTTAGGAAAATGTTTGAGTTTAGGTGTCACCAACATCTAACTTGCGTTTTGAAAGGATCTCTCTAGCTACTGGGAGTCTGTGGAGGGGCAAAGGAAGAATGAGGTAGACCAGTTAGAAAACTATTGCAATAATCCAGGCTAGCAACGACAATAGATTGGACCAGAACGGTAGTGGGGGAAGCGGTGAGATGTGGCCAGATTAGGTACGTATTTTCAAGGTAGTGCTGACGGGACCTGCTGATGCATTGAATGTTAGGTGTGAAAGAAAAAAGAAAGGAGGTTCTAAAATTTTTGACCAGAGCAACTAGAATGAAGGGCTATTTACCAAGCTGGGGAAGGGTAAGGGAGGAAAGTATCTATGTCAGAAAGAGCAAGAGTTCAATTAGGAACACATTAAGTTTGATGTTGAGTAGGCCGTTTGATAACTGGAGTTCAGGGGGAAAGTTTGGGCTAGAGATGTAAAGTTTGGAGCTGTTAGTTTAGAGATAGTATATAAGGATCCTTGAGATGACCACAGATATTGGTGCAGAATAGATTCAGAAGAGAAGAGGTGTAAGGATTGAGACAATGAGACTAGACAGTGTAAATAAGCCTTATTTACAGGGATGGTTTATTTAGTTAATCTCTGAGGAGATACTTTCTGATATTAGAAAATATTCTGAAATTCCTTATATAAAAAACATAGCCTTGTTTGATAATAGTTGGAATATTTCTTCTTGAAAGCAAGAATTACATAACCTCAGAAGAGCAGTTAATCTGAGTTTTTGATGTAAAGGATTAATTGGGATCTAATTAGGCAAAGAAAGGATCCTATACATAAATAACTAACCCAGGTAATCTGCATCATATCTGGCCATTTCAAAGAATAAATTATATTTGTTGAAAATAACTGACCTCTTAGTAATCTGAAATGTGAACTCAAAAGTGGGGGAAGGAACAAAACTTAGTTTCAGGAGTAACTCCAAAGTAGGTTTATCAGCCAAAGAAATAATAAGCGGTAATATTTATTGAGCATCCATTGAGTGCCAGGTCCTGTGAATTAGGGATTATTACAATGTCCATATTTCAGAAGAGGAAGCTGAGGCCTGAAAGTGATCAGTGATTAGTCCAAGGCCACACAGCCAGTAAGTGGCAGAGCCAGGGCTCGAACACAGGTCTGGCTGATTCCAGAGTCTGGAGTTTTCCTTATGCTCTCAAATTAGAATTAAGTACGTATTTGTCTAACAATTGATTTTTCATTATAGTAGTTAATGGATGCTATAACAGTAATTCGATGATTGGCATATGACTCTTATTAGTTTCTATATTTTCCAAAGTTTCTGTAACAGTAACACACTACTTTAACAACAGAAAAGAACTTTTACATATAAAAGAGAAAAATAGATTATATTTTTATAGAAAATAAATCCTATGGGGATGTGCTTTGGTTATACTTCCTTATATCCACAGTATAAGCAATGTTCAATCCATGTTTGCTAATCCTTCTTTGTTTGCATGGTGTTTCCTTCTTTTTTTACACTATAGTATTTCTAAATTAAAATAAATCCTTCAAATGCTACTGATTTTACAAAAATATTTCTATAAGGTTTTGCATTTACAGTGTGTTTTCATATATATTATTTTACTTGTTCTGCATAATAACTTTGTGAGTTGCATTTTTGTCTGTTCAGAAATGAGGAAACAGCTGCTAAGTCTCTCAATAGCTGTTTCTTCTGATTTCTAGTTTAGTATAGTTTTTAAATTTGCTTTAATTTTAAATTAAACAGAATTACACAATTAAAATTCCACTTAATCGAAGAATCAGAGTTCAGAAAACATTTTAAAGTACTGTGCCCTCTGCTGGACATGCCATAACCATTATAACTTACTTTGCTGGGCATAGCTGTTTTCAAAAATAAAAGAATGTTTTAAAAATAGAATTATTTTTTAGAGAAATTTTCAGAAGGCAAATAATCTACCCTTGATATTTTTTAACATATTAATATTTCTTTTGGACTTAATTTCTACATCTTCAGTTCATCCTCAGTGAAAACATTTACCTTTTATAAATAGTACAAAAGCAATTTGGAGGGATTATTGATTTCTTCCTTAGACTGAAGATGGCAAACTAATTGTTGAAGGAATGCTGGACATTTTCTGGGGAGTAAAACGACCTATACAGTTGAAAATACAAGATGAGAAGCAAATCCCTTCTTTTATGATGTTGACGTCACCAGACTTCCTTTCCAGCGGAGGGTAAGCTGTCTTTCATGTTTTTAATTCATTGGAAGATGATCTGTGTACCTACTTTTATTGTATGCACTCTCAAAGAGGGAAGCTTAAGCTTTTGCATAATTCCCCAGCAACCCGATGAAGAAGATGTTCAGAAACCAGTGTTCTTTGAAGTGAGGTCATTGGTACAAGATCCCAAAATTACCACGTGGTGGAACTGGACTGGACTTAGTCCTACAGGCTCCAGAGCCTGTGCTCTCGGCCCCTCTGTTGTATTGCGTCTCTCCTGGGGATGGCGCTCCTTCATTGGAAAAGACACAACGAAAGGCAGGATTTGGTTAGCCCTGGCCTACTCTCCCCCCAAATTTATAATTTATAGGGGATAAAATTTAAATTTCTCCTCTCCTTGGAACAAAGGGGCTTTTAATTATGTTCTATCCAATTGCCCTGATCCCATCCAACAGAGGACTGCAAAGCACATTCGAAGTTAAATAAACAGACAAAACTGTTCCCTTTGTGGGTTTATGCAACTGTACCTTGATATCCAATTTGGAATGGGGCTGATGATCTAAATGTCTAGCAGCAGCACTTAAAAGGAGAAATTACTGGCCGGGCTCAGTAGCTCACGCCTGTAATCCTAGCACTCTGGGAGGCGGAGGCGGGAGGATCGCTCGAGGGCAGGAGTTTGAGACCAGCCTGAGCAAGAGCGAGACCCTGTCTCTACTAAAAATAGAAAGAAATTATATGGACAGCTAAAAATATATATAGTAAAAAAAAATTAGCCGGGCATGGTGGCACATGCCTGTAGTCCCAGCTACTCGGGAGGCTGAGGCAGGAGGATTGCTTAAGCCCAGGAGTCTGAGGTTGCTGTGAGCTAGGCTGACACCACAGCACTCTAGCCAGGGCAAAAGAGCGAGACTCTGTCTCAAAAAAAAAAAAAAGGAGAAATTACCCAGGGGCCCTGCTTTTAGAAAACTGTACAAAATATGAATTCACAAAATTAGCTACCATACTTCATATTACCTAAGAACTCATCATAAAGTTCTCTGAGCGGCCAGCTCCTTTTGATGCATTCTAATTTTTTGATTCATGAAAACTTAATAAGTATGGAGAATTAAAGAAAGATGTCAAAGAGATGAAGTAAGGCACTTATAATATCACATTAAGCTATTATTATTTTGAGGCTATGTCAAGATATTTTAAGGTTGTATTTTATTTTTAATTGACAAATAATTATATATATTTATGGGGCACAATGTGATGTTTTCATACATGTATACATTGTAGAAGGAGCAAAAGAGGCAAATTGGAATATCTATCACCTCCAATATTTGTCATTTCTTTATGGTGAAAACATTAAAAAAATCCTCTTTTAGCAATTTTGAAATATCCAATATATTATTATTAACCAAAGTATTTTTTAATTTCTCAAATTCAAAACACTTGTTCCCAGCAATTCTGACTTTTGGGATGAGTTTCAAGAGCCCAAGTAGACAAGGTAATATTGATGCCTCTCCATATACTGTAGCAGATTAGAAAATAATATCCTCAGGACACACCTGCAGCTGTCCCCAGCCTTTATGGCACCAGGGACCGATTTCATGGAAGACAATTTTTCCACAGACCGGTGGGGGTTGGGAGGGATGGCGAGCCATGGGGAGAGGCTGTAAATACAGATGAAGCTTCGCTGGCTCACCTGCTGCTCGCCTCCCGCTGTGCAGCTTGGTTCCCAACAGGCGATTCTGTCTGCAGCATCAGGTAGGAGGGTTGGGGACTGGAGTTCTATAGAATCCATTTGCATTTGCATTGTTTATACACACTGGCAGTGCATCAGCTTTTTCTGGTGGGCAAGAATTAGCATGAAAAAAATTTCACTTCTTTTACATACACACAGACTCAAATACACCCAAGAGCAACATTAGATTCAGTTGTAATTTATTAGCCAGCCATAGTTCATGAGAATCAGCTGAACATCCAGGCAGACAGGTACAGCACAATTTGGAATGACTTTTTCCTGGCCTCTGGTTCTCTAATGGGGTGCTTAGTCACCTAAGGTCCTTTTTTTCCCCTTCAATTCAGTCCTAGACACCCTTACTCTGGCTGCCACCCTTAAGGTAACATTTATCTAAATTCTGAGCCTCATATTCAATTGTATAAAGAAATGGACTTTTCCTTATTCTTAAACTTCTCCCATGTTCCTTTTCCCATACTGGGCATCTGGGGGCAGAACTTGCACCTCTTTTGGGACCACAGATTTGATGTCCCAGTGGGTGAACATAGAGTGAATGATGTGGAAGTTGTCTGTTCAGCTGCAGGAAAAGTTGCAATCTTGTGTGTGTCTTTCAGTTCACCCTTTGAGAGAATCATCAGTCTTGTCATGCTCGTTTATTTTAATTATGTTTGAAATGAGTCACACTGAGGAAATATCAACTTCGTGGGAGTGGTAGGAGCTTAAAAATAAATCAGTTTGTTTGAGCTCTGACCACTTGTTATCGTTTATGGGAAGGTTTCTATGGGCAGTACTTTGATCTTTCAGATCTGGTCCAAGTGTTTTAGAAATTTTTCATTAATAAAAAGAAAAGAACAGCCTCTTTAAGGTTATGTTGGCTTACACTATTTTTCCATTTCTATTGTTAATATCTTTCCAAAGTCAGATTTTGCATATTTTTGACAAGTCATGGCAGAATGACGTAAACAGCAGAAACTGGACAGGTGTACATTTGAATAATCTCAATAGTGTTTTTTTTTCCTATAATAAAGGTAGGGAAGTGATTATATTCTATTTGTCTGTCAAATTTCTACCTCCTTTTTATTTGTCAACTCCTTAGAAAACTTCCCTACAGTTGAAATTTGCAAATGGTTTATATCCTGAAGTTTGGTCACAGCAACCCAAACAGTTCCTATGTTTGGGCAAGTTAAGCTATTAATATTGGATATTACATAAAGTTCTAACCAGTTTTTTCTTGAAAACTCTGGATAACTGCCCTCAAGCTTAGTCATGTGCACAGTTGGGGTGACACTTCAAATTATACAATGCAGAGCTGAAAACTGGTATGTTCTGATGTAAATGGTAGGGAGGAAAAGGAACCAAACTCTGACCATCGCAAGCTATGTTTGGCGCCTGTATTTGTGTGGCACCCCGAAACTGTAAGAAAGTGAGGAGGACAATTGCCACATCTTCCAAGGTCACCAAGAATGGGTCTGGCACTCTTAGTGTTTCTTATCTTCCCCCATGTGAAAACATCAGGTGGCTTTGCATTTTTAGTTTCTGTTTTTCTTAGTACGCTGTCTTTTCTGTTGCTAACCCTCCTTCTATGACAATATACCTGCCCCCTTTTGATTATAAATCTGCTATTGACTGGAGAAAATGGATAACTCTATCTGCCTTAAGAGTAATGAGATTCTGAGTCAGGACCTAATGGTTCTCCTTTGAGTTAAAATTATAACGTATCGTTGGACCGCATGACATTTTTTTGGATTGGCTAAATTCTGGATAGTAAAGCTTGCTAGAAATTTAACAAATATATTGGAATTGCCTTATGTACTCCGTATTGTGAAAGTCAAATGATATAATAGCCATAAAAAGACTTCAAAAATAAAGAGGAAAAAGGATGATTTTTAAAATATTCATTATTATTAGTATTAATAAGTATTTTTTTGTTGCCACCAGTGACATTTGAGTAGAGTTAATGCCACAAATTCCCTATAGGTGAATATATTTCATGATAAGGAAAACAGACATTATAAAAGAGACTCTCAGATAATAGTATCCATTTGCCCAGAGGGATCGAAGAATGCTTCGATCCCTAATGGTTTTTGCCCCACCATGAATGAGATGGTTACAGATGATGGTGATTATGATGATGATGACAATGAAGATGAGGATAATTACAATGATTTATAATGCATATTCAGTGCTTACTCTATGCAGGGCACTATTTCAAGTATTTTATACAAATTAATTCTTTTAATCCTCACAACGACCATATTCTACCTCATACTATTATCATCCCCATTTTACAGGTGAGGATGCTGAGACACAGAAAGGATAAGTAACTTGTTTAAGGCCATATAAATAAAATAAAAATGAGTGTTGGCCGGATGTAAAAATAAGCGTGTGTCAGGATTTATTTATTCTGGGCACTAGAATGCATTGAAAACTGCTAGTATTCTGTACGAAATCAATTTTCCATCAAAAAAGTTTATTGTATATTTTCCTCCCTTGTAAACTGCATTCTTCATAATAGTTAAGGGCCTTAAAGGTAGGTACAATATCTTATTATTTTAGAGCCACTCTACCTAACAATGCTTTGAATACAATAGGTACTCAATACATATTGGCAGAAGGACACTTTTATATTTAAACTTTCCTAAGAGTATTATGAAATATCTTTATAATGATTGATCATGTTGGCTTCTACTAATTCCATTTGGACATATTACAGAATATATAATATATAACCTTGTGTTTCAGTGTGTAACTGAATTATTGTGTCAATATGACAAGATATGCTGTTTTAATAGTATAGGAAGTGTTTAAAACACATGCTGATCACTCTGGTGTGAATATAATTTTAATAATATCATAAAATTGTTACAACTTTATGATATAGCTATCTACAAAGGCCCACAAGTAGTATTATATTAATACTGTAAATCTAAATACCATCCTAGGCCTCCATATGAATGGAATTGATGTCATTTACAAGATTTATTACTTTTCAGGAGAATGACACGCTGGGGAGAATTTGATGATCTTTATCGTATTAGTGAGATGGACAGGACCCAGATTCCAGTGTCTGAAACAAAGAATTCCCAGGAAGGTCAGTATCCATGTAAAGTATGACTCTTAACTGTTTCCCTGACATCTAACCACTTTTACACGCCAGTAGTCAATAAACTCATTATATATATATATATATTTTTTTTTTTAAAAACTCTCTGAGAAGCATAGTAACTTAAGTCACTGCAGTGCTTATATGATGTTTAAGAACCTTACTTTGCAATATAAAAATAAAAAAAAAGATTCATATCAACCTTGGCAAATCAATAGGAAATGCCAGCACCTGTGACTTGTACCATTTGTAGTTGTAATAATAATGACTATGGTGTGATAGTCATCATAATGATGTTGTAGCTGTAATCTGCTGAGACTCAGGCATGATACTTTGTATTTTACGTGGACTTTTGATGTAATTATCACATAAAACAGATTCAAGGAGGAGCTGATGCTGATGACTGAAGATGGAAGTGGGAGGGGGCGCAGGGTTTATGTACCTGGACGGGGCTACGATATTACCAGGCCGGGTCAGACTGAACAAGGGTGTCCTGCTGGCATTAACTTCATAAGCCTAACAACCACTTCCAGCGTTTGTTGTTTAGTCATTTTTTTGTTTTTTTTTTTTCTTTCAAACTATTCTCAATTTTGCCTCCTCTGTTGTCTCTATAAGAACCTAGATCCTACATAATGTTCTTCCAGGTTTCCCTTATCTTGGACTTATGGGATCTTGATATCTTGTTATATAGGGGCCCTTCCAATTATCTCTTTAAAAATACCCATTAAACCCAAGGGTATCCCAATATTTTAGCATTAATTCTATTTGTATTTTAGCACCATCGCTAGAGAAAGATTAAATACTTCGTGCCTATTTGATGATACCCTAATTATAATAGAAAATGATTTAAAATCTCAAAGTAAAATAGAGCACAAATGCCACCAGATGGCCCTGTTATTACATAACAACATGCTTAGTTGAGGAGATTGGAAAGGTGCATCTATCATCTGGATACAAGCAGAAGAGGGGGAAGAAGGCAGATTTGAATCTTCTGTATCTTAGGCTAGTAATACACTGCAACTTTGCCCAGTTCCATTTAAAAACTCTCTGCCCACCCAATACAGACTAGGTCAGTACAATGCTATGCTATAATTTTATATTCTAAAATCTGCTATAGAAATCGTAATCACTCAATAAGCAAATTTTGACTAGTAGATTATGAGTCATTGTTGAGTATATATAACCCAGTGAGAATAAATAATAGAATCGTGGGCAATGAAGGGGAAAAGTCATTCATATACTTCTGGAATGTTCTGGAAAGACTATTACGTGAATTATCTCTGTGATATATTACTAGTAGGTGCTAGTCCAAAGCATCCTATTCCTTTTGCTTTTTTTTTTTTTTTTTTTGAGACAGACTCTCGCTCTGTCACCTGAGCTAGAGTGCCGTGGCGTCAGCCTAGCTCACAGCAACCTCAAACTCCCAGGTTCAAGTGATCCTCCTGCCTCAGCCTCCCAAGTAGCTGAGACTACAGGTGGGCGCCACCACATCTGGCTAATTTTTTCTATTTTTAGTTGAGATGGGGTCTTGCTCTTGCTCAGGCTGGTCTCAAAATCCTGCACTCAAGCAATCCTCCCACCTCAGCCTCCCAGAGTGCTAGGATTACAGGCATGAGCCCCCATGCCTGGCCTCCTTTTGCTTTTATAAAAGATGGGAACAAAATTCTTTCAAGGCTCTACATACCACATAAATGACTTCTCAAGGATCTTTCTGTAGTTCTGTAGGGAAAATAAGGCCCAATGTCTCTTTTTTAGGGTAGGCCCTATGAACTGAGAGCCAAAGTAAAATATGGATCTAGACCTGCTTCTGTCATTGATAAGTACGGTGTCCGTGGAAAGCCACTTCAACTCACTGTACTTTATCTCAACTATAAGAGATCATACTCTGATAGAGTATCAGATTTCTTATAGCTCTAATATTTTGAGATGCCATGTAATGCACTCCCTCAAAATAAATGAACATTGAAAGAATGCTCAAACACCAAACATGTGATCATCATGGTCATTTCTTATGAGACCTAAGAATTTCAGATGAGGCTGGGTGTGGTGGCGCATGCCTGTAGTCCCAGCTACTTGGGAGGCTGAGGCAGTAGGACTGCTTGAACCCAGGAGTTTGAGGTTGCTGTGAGCTAGGCTGACACCACGGCACTCACTCTAGCCCGGGCAACAGAGTGAGACTCTGTCTCAAAAAAAAGAATTTCAGGTGAGACACTGGGAGGATTTGCTGAGTCAGTCTCAAACAACATTTAATAAGTAGGCGTATAGCCAAGCAGTGGACTATAATGCTTTTTAAAAGCCAGGAAATAACAATATTCCTAAAATTAATGAGAACATATACAAATCCACCCAGGATACAAGGAGATAGGCAGCTAAATGATATGGGCTTATAATCTTTATTCTTCCCAGACTATTTGTCTTATCACAGCAGCACTCTGAAGCCACATGCAAATGAAGAGCCAGACTCCCCACTGCTCTATAGAACCATGAGTGAAGCCACGCTGGTGAGAAAAAGGAGAAAGTCTCCAACGATGGGCAGAAAAGACAGACAGAACCACAGGGCCTCTATTAACGGACACTTCTATAATCACGAAGTGAGTGATCATTCCATTAATGGAATTTAAAATCATGTTGCCTATCGCACCAACAATACCACTCAATTTAACTTAGAATTAAAAATAATAACAATCGTAGTGCTATGTCTAACATTTACTGGGCACTTCCTATGTTCTAGGTATTAAATTAAGTGTTTTAAATAGATTTTTAATGAATTATCTCATTAATCACTGAAACAATCCCATGAAGCAGGTACCATTATTTTCTGCACTTTATAGATGAGTTAATTGAGGTTCATGGAGGTTAAGCAATTTGTCTTAGATCTCACCACTTTGAAGTAGTAACTCTGAACTTGAACTCTTGTCTGGATCCAGAACTCAAGTTCTTAAGCAACGTGACAGGTGAACTTCACCTAAGTGGCAGGCACTGTGCCACGCATTAGAAACATACAGATGAGTCAGCTGATGCCTCTGCCAGCATGGAGCTCAGGGCATGGGAAGTGAAACCAACATGCCAACAATAACGTCAGAATAATGTAAGGGCTACGATAGAGGTTGGTTCAAAGGACATTTGGACACTAACATTTACATAAAAAAGAGTCAGCCACAAGCCTACTTATTCCCATAAATCAAACTTCTCATTTTTCCATATTTCCCTCTAGGTCTTATACCTACACACATATCATTTTTAATGCAAGTGTAATTGTAGTTTAGATACAATTTATAGTCTTATTTTTCATTGAATATATGTTAAATGTATATGTGACTTCCATAGTACATGTAATACATTTTGTTTTGCTGAAGGTAGGAAATATATCATCCTTATTTTCCAGAAATCAGAACTCACAACTCAAATATTTTTCATTTCATTACTGTAGTAATCATTCATTCATTCACTTAACACACACAAAGTCCTTACACTGTGCCTGGTTCCCTCCAAGCCCCTTAATAAGAAATGGAAATTCATTTTTCTCTAGGCTTTTTTCTGTAGGGCTTTCTACCTTATTCTTTTTTCTTCCATCCTTGAGAGGACATCAGTAGTGCGCCTTTGGAGTCTGGTGGGGGGAGACTTCCCTTCTCAATTCTTTGTTCAAATTAGACATTTTTTTGGTTCGAGAATCATCCTCCTGGCTATAAAGTAGAATCGACAGTCTCCCACAGATATGCAACTACCAATTGTCCTGATTTCTTCCTGTCCTCAGAAATTATGTTTTATGTCATTATCTATTAGGGTGATGTGTGTTAAAGAAGGAAAGTCACATTACCCCAAACCAATGGCTGTCAGATGGCATCACTCCTGCTGAGAATGAAATTAGCTCTAAATTGGCAATACAGCATAGTGGTTAAATGCTTGGGCCCTCAAGCTTGACAATCTGATTTTAAATTCTTGTTGAGCAAAATTTAAAAATTACTTAGTCTGGGTTGGGCACAGTGGCTCATGCCTGTAATCCCTTGGTATCTTCAGGGGATTGGTTTCAGGACACCTCCCCCACCCCGGCAACACACACACAGATACTATAACCACAGATGCTCAAGTCCCTTATATAAAATGATGTAGTATGTTCATATCACCTACATACATCCTCCCATATACTTTAAATCATCTCTACAATTTATAATGTAGATGCTAATATAATGTAAATGCTATGTAAATAGTTGTTATACTATAGTTTTTATTTGCATTATTTTTATTGTTGTATTATTGTTTCTTATTGATTTATTTTTCAAATATTTTTGATCCTCTGTTGGTTGAATACACAGATGTAGAGGGCCGACTATACAATATAGGAAAATCCTTGCTGAACAACTACCACTGGCCAGCATTTCCCAAAGTGTGTTCCATTGGCTATTAATATGTATTATATTTAAAAGAGATTTTATTTATTTTAAAATAAAGATAATGATCAAATTGTGAGTAAAGAATCTATGGTTATATGTTTTTTATGATGGTTTTATGGTACATTACTAATCCCTGAGAAGAATGTCCCAAATTTATCTGATCATAGAAACTTTTTACCAAGTGTCATCTGAAAAACTGACTCTTGATTAGAAAAACTTGTAGGAAATATTCTCCTAGAGCCTCAGTTGATAGTACTTTTACCCCTACACTCAGTTGAGAAATACGCTGAACCATATGAAATTGCCAACACTGGAACATTTCTGACCTACCAAAATGCAGTTACTTCATATGGTTCAAACTAAAAACAATTTAGAACGATTATTCTCAAGCAGTAGGAAGGCATAGCATGTGAGTTTGGAAAAGCCTATTCATGTTGCTTTTAGTTTGTTTTTGGTTATAATATTTGATTTATTTTGAAATCTTAAACTACCCTGAAGAGGGATGTGATTACCTGGTGAAAATGTCCTGAACATCCTCAAATGATGTTTTACCTGACTTACTCTCTAAATAATATAAGGCTTCTTAAAAGGATACATAATATTCAACAACAACAAAGAAAAGCAAAAACAAAAAACCAAATATTTTTAAACAAGTGACCTTGGTTTTTTTGCCCCATGGGAAGACGAAAGTTCAAGGTATTAACTATTGTTAGTTTGATATAATTTTAAGGACTGATATGACAATTTTTTTTCTAGACATCAATTTTTACTCCAGCCTTTGGATCAGAAACTAAGGTCAGAATAAACAGTACCATGAGAACTGAAGAAGTAATAAAGCAACTTCTCCAAAAATTTAAGGTAATCTTCATCACTAAACTGAGCTATAAATATCTTATCTATAATTTAACTGCAGACAAATAAATGCACTATTCTGAAAAAGATCTATGAACGTGTAAATCTAAATTGGATGTCCAGTTCTGAAGGATTCTTTCTTGTGTATAGCACCATTTAGTAACTATTCCCTGAGAAATTACATTATCCCCAGGGGAGCAGAGAAGGTTTTTGCGTCTGAAAAGTGAAAAATGGAAGTGAAGAAACAAGACGCATAATTTGGGTCTAGTCAGCTTAGAATACATCATGTGACAACAAAGAATTCATGTTTGTTCATTTTTTTCCATTGACAGATTGAAAACAGTCCCCAGGATTTTGCTCTTTATATTATTTTTGCAACAGGAGGTAAGAAAGCTTGATCACTCTTTGTACCCGATCCAGCGTGTTACAGTTTTCTGCCTACAGGAAGGCAGAAGGGCAGTTTACTTCATTGTGTGGAAAAAAGGGAGGAAGGGTAGGAGGGAGGGAAGGAAGGGGGGTGGTTTAGACCATTATTTATATTCTACAATTTCAGGAAAGGTATCGTAGAATAATAAGAGTTTATGATACAAAAGAGTTCACTTGTTAGCCAGACACTAAATTATCTGAATGGAGATCAGCACCCCTGGGAATCCATGGAGGCTTCTCTAGGAATTGCTAGGTACCCTTGTCTTTGCTCACCTCTGTACTTCTTTCTTTTGGGCTTTCACTTCTTGCTCTGGCTGTTATGGGACTCACGATTGCACACCTGTTTTCTCTCTCTCTCTCTCTCTTTTTCTCGGACCTTGTTATTGCCTCTTTCTTAGCACAAGGTCTGACACACTGTGGGAGTGCTCTCTCTTCCTCAGTAGAGAAGCATTTTCAGAACTCGGTGATGGGGGTAAAGAGTTAGAAGCAGAACACTGGGAAGGCACTGTGTGGGGTGCTAGCAGCAGAGCGTGATAGATTAGAAGATATAACGCGATAGTGAAATTTTTTAAAACCTCAAAAATGAAAATTTTTAAATGTCAAATTGTAGCAAAAGCCCAGGTTATAACTTATGTGCCACAATGCTTGAGCCAGAATTTGAATAAAATAATACATTCTGATGTCAGAACAACTTTAAGAAACAGAAAGCTGGATCTCCAAGCATATAAAAAAATTAAAGCCCTTGTAAGTTAAAAACTTAAATATATGATATATATTTTTGAAAATTCTAAGAGTACACATATAATCACATTCTAGTTGTTTAGGAAATAAAACTAAAAGGTATAAAATGTTTAATAAAAGCGAGAAATGTTAGTATAACAATTTAAAAGATACGAAAAGTCGATTACGAAGAATATTGTCAATACATTTCAAAAACTTAATACCTACAATATCAAAAAGTCCTTGCAAAATGATAACAGAAAGAGAAGAAATCTAATAAAAATAGAGAAAAGCATGCAAAAGTAACTCAAAGAAGAATAAATTAATCAGTAAATATTTTTAGGAAAAATCTTAAACTTAACAAATGCAAGGCAAGTAGTCAAGGAAATGCAAGTTCAAGCCACAATGCAATACTATCTTGCTCTTATCACATTGGCAAAGTGTTTTAAAATGATTCCACCAATGGCTGGCATGCATAAGGGTAAAAAAGTATTTTCCTGGAAAACTGATGAAAATATGACTGTCTCTTTGTTTTGGAGATTATCTAGCAATATTTACTAAGATTTCCAGTACACATATCCTTTAGCCCAGCAATCCCACTTGTGAGAATCTATTCCACAAAAATAAAAGCGCTAGTACCTACAGATATATGTGCAAGGCTGTTTATAATGACAAAAAGCTAAAGACAAAATTACCCATCCTCATAAAGTGATTGAATAAGTGATTACTATGCAGCCATTAAATGTGATGACTGAGATTTAAGTCAATAGAATAAAGGGAATTCCATAATATATTTCAAGGGAAAAATGCAAGATGCCTAAAAGCATATACAATGTGACACATTTTTGTAAAACAATTATAAATCCCTATTTAAATATGTGGTATATATAGCCATATGATCAGGGAGAAGGGTATAGAGCAACAAATACCAAGATATTAATATAAATCATTAATATAACTTAGCTGGTGGGAGATGCAGAAAAGAGGAAGGGAAGAAGGAGTAAAACAAGAGCAAAAAAAAGAGGAAAGAAAGAAACAGAAAAAAAGAAAACACTAAAACATGATTTTTTACAAAGGTGTCTACAAGAAAAATAGTAAGTTGACATGATCATCTTTACATACTATGTGTTTGTGTACGTGCACAGGGAACGAACACTCAAAGGGTAATGCTGATTATCTCAGGATTCTGGGATTTCAGGTGGTTTTTACTTTCTGCCTTATGCTTTTCTCCATAGTTCCAATTATAATTACATATGTTGTTTTTAGAATCATAAAAATATCTATTTTCACCGTAACGAAATGTAGCTCTTTAAAATTTCATCTATGAAAATCCCATTTTCTTTTATATTTTGTGCCCAAATTGTGTATATCCAGAGCTGAGGATAATAACTAGGACTATTTAGGGACCGGGAACAGAGAAAAGAATGGGGCACATGGCACCTGTTTGAGCAGTAATCTGGAAAACAGAGATAAGTGCATTTTAACACATTATGTCTACTAAGCCCATGGCAGTATATGCCACATTTTAGTTCATTTCAGAATTACCTGGGGAGTTCATCTAAAATACAGATTCCCGAGCTCTTGCACATCAAGGGAATGGGAATATGCATTTTTAATAATCCTCTCAGAGATCATGAAGCAAGCCTTGCTCTGTAGTGTCAAGAATAGAACAAACTAAGGGTGCGAAACCAAGTTAACATTAGACTGGGAGGTCAAAAGAGGATTCTGGTGTGTTAATGAGAAGAGCTAAATTATCGGGGTTACCAATTGCTTCGGCAGTGGCAGAGAAATTGTAACAATGAATACTGCCTCTGTGAAAACAGGAATGGGTAATGTCACTCTGAGTGTGGGAAAGCCAGGATTTTGAGTTCTAGAGTCTCTCTTGACTTCTTTCCTGGGATAAATCCAGCCCAGGAGATAAGAACCGTTTTGACTGTTCTGAAGGAAGGAAGCAAGGGGAGGAGGAAAATGAGGAAAGGAGATGAATATAAGGGCATTGTATTTTGTTCATGCTTCATTCTGATAAAAACGAAATCCCAGATGTGAAAGCATTTTGACAGAAAGCTAGAAGTACTTTTGTGGTGGGAGTATTATATAAATACTGTATATGACTTTCCAAAATTTGACTCCTGGAAATATACCAAATGAGAAGGTGTTTTCTTTCTCTATCTCATTTCCTGGCTGAATGGATGAAGCCCACAGATGAATGAAATAATAAAAATACTAACCCCTAATCTCAAAAGATTCTGAATACATTTTTAAAGAAGAGCCAAGAATTGGATGTGGGACGAGAGAGAATGGAAGAGTTGAGGGTAATTCCGAAATTTTGGACCTGAACAACTGAAAAGATAGGATTACATTCGCTGAACTTGGAAAGAACCAATAAATATATATTGAATTAATGAATGAAAAATTATAAAGAATTACTAGACTAGTATGGTGTCACGAGCCTCTAGTCCCAGCTACTTGGGAGGCTGAGGTGGGAGGATTGCTTGAGCCCAGGAGATCGAGGTTGCAGTGAGCTAGGCTGATGCCGTTGCACTCCAGCCAGGGCGACAGAGTGGGACCCTGTCTCAAAAAAAAAAAAGAAAAGAAAAGAAAAGAAAATTATCGAGTCATGTTGCTTTACAAGAGGCATAAATAGGACTGAAGATTTGTCTGAACATTCTAACCAAAGCAAGTTTGAATTCTTTGAGATACTAAGTCAAACCTTGAGGTATAGTAAGAGAAATAAGTCCATTTTAGTCCATGTTAATATTTTAATCTCAATTTACTTTTTTGAGTGAGTGCATCCTGTGGTATGTGCTTTCCAGGCCTTATTTCTTTCCATGTAAACTAAAGAAAGAAACTGAATGGGAAAATTAATTTCCTTCTTTTTCTCTAGCATAAACTCCTGACTGTGGGTGACTCTTGTTTTCATTTGCAGAACAGAGACGGCTAAAAGAGACAGACATTCCCCTACTGCAGAGGCTCCTACAGGGACCTTCCAAAAACAATGCTCGCATTTTCCTCATGGATAAAGATGCAGAAGAAATTAGCAGTGATGTACGGATACTGTCACCCTAAATCTGTCTTTGCTTCCCTTCTGACTCAGCACCTCTCACATAAACGCTCTGCTTTTGTTTTTTTTGTTTTTTTTCCTGTCTTAGGTGGCTCAGTACATTAACTTTCATTTTTCTCTCTTGGAATCCATTCTTCAAAGACTAAATGAAGAAGAGAGAAGAGAGATCGAAAGGACAGTAACAAAGTAAGTCAAGATCATCCACGCCAGGTACTTGGTTCTTTAATAGGTTCAATGCACCAAATGTGTCCAATTTTTAATACTTTTTCTCTTCTTCTCATTTTCAGATTCAATACAGAAAAGGCTATTATACTGAAATGTCTTCAGAGCAAACGGGCAGTAAAAACAGAGACTACAGTTTAGCAGTACAGGCCACTATTGCTAAAACGCTTCAACAAAGAGAGATATTACTATTTGATGAATGCATAAACTCTGTACTTGCACTCATACAAATATATATGACCTTGAATCTATAGAAAATTGAATGTCGGAAAAGCTTGTTTCTCCTTGAATTGATGAGGTTAACTAGGGTTCACGACTGGACTGAAATGAGCTTGAATTTAGTTTCAGTAACTGAAATAAGCCTGGATACTGTGTATTCCAAATTTCTTTTATAGTAAAACATGTAATGAACTCGAATATAAATGGCGTCTTCAAATACGCAGATTAATCTTCTTTTAGCTTGAACTCTCAAGAGAACTGAAACATCATCAACCAACTCAGAAATGACTCAGAAGTAAAAGCTGCCAGTTCTTGAAATAAAAAAGAAGTACATTTTTACACTGTCCAGGAATCTGATGGCGACAGCGTTTCACAGCTCCTTGAAAACTCTGGCATTTTCATAACATCTAGGACTATCTTTATATGGGTAGGTGACTTCTGGCTGTGTGGAAAATCAGAGCTATCTGTCCTTTGGGAAGGAAAAGATTATGGACTCTGTTAAAAAATCCAAATTGTAGTTTCTCAGCCTGGGTCATTCTTTTTGCTTCTCTCTCTGTTCTACTGATGACTTCCCAAACTATCCTTAAGCTTTTTTAAAAAGGTTAGTCGAACTCTTTTTCTTTCTTTATTTTTCCAAACAAATACACCACAGATACTTAATATATTGCATCAGCTAAAACAAAACTTGGTCCACAAGTACTTATTTGTTGCTGAATGAATGCAATGGCACGGATAAAGCAAAACTGTTGTAGCTGAAGCTAGGCAGAGAATCTGAAGCTTTACCCTCCTGGCATCTTTCTTATTCTACAAGACAGCTCTCAAGGTACTTGCAGGTCTGCTTACCCCATTTGAAAAAACACTGAGAATGAAGAAATGCCACAAGTATCATCTATGATTTCATTATGAACTCTATATTAAAATGGAGTTTTACATAGCATTCTTCCATTCTCTAATTTCATTTGCATTCCTAATAAGCATTGTATTAAATTATTTTATCACATTACATGTACTAAGGAATAAGACTGTATATAATAAACCCAGTTGGAAGATTAATTATCAATATTAAAATCTGAGATATTTTTAAGACAAAGGTATGACTTCTCAGTATGACCAAAACCAAAACTGGATAAAGATAAAAGTATACTATGGCCTTTTTAATCCTAGGAAATCTCTCTTCCCGAGTAAAACAGAGGCTTATCCTTTTATCTATTAATTAATAAGAAAATAGTCTCATCTCACTAAAATAGGACACATATAACAGTTAAAATTCAGAACACTATAAAAAATTTATAGTGTCAAGTGCCTGCCATAAACATGACAAAAGATTAATCTTTAATAGATAGAAAGTCTATAAATTGCATAAGAAAAAAAGCCTTGCATAGGAAAAAAAAAAAAGAAGGTCAATGGTGTGGGAAAAAAAAAGTCACAGAAGAGGAAATGCAAATAGCTACTAAATATATGAAAAAAAAAAGTCTCTTAACAGTGATCAACTGTATTAATCTGTATCCAATCGGGAGACAGAACCCATGCAGTAATTTAAATAAGGGGAATTTAACCTAACGAATTATTAAGCTGTGATACAAGAGTAAAGATAAAGATGGAAAGAGAGCTCTAAAGGGTACCCTAAAGCTGAGGGAGAGAACTCTAAAAATGAAAAGCTTGGAACGGGGGTTTCTGAAGTCACTGGAGAAGGTGAGGTTATAGCCTACTGGATAGGAGAAGTTTGCTGGGTTGCCCAGGCCAGAGCAGGACCACAGGTGCCAGGCAAGCAGGTACAACCCTCTGGAGTGTAGGTGACCTGAGGCAGGTGGGCAGATGTGCAGAGGAACTTGGGGCTTGCTAAAGGGTGGCGCAAAGGAGTCAGGGCTGCTGTTGCAGGTTCTGCTGGGACTGAGAGCTGGAGGGGCCTCCTTTGCAGGAACCTAGTACAGCTCTCTGTGTGATTCGGGGTGGGGCATCTTTGAGGCTGCGTAGGACAAAGGTGGGGCCAGTGGCTCCCTAGTTGGCCTGCCTCACAGGACTGCCTCCAGGAGTGTGCACCCAGCTGAGGTGAAGACATGGAGAGCAATGATTGGAACAAAGGGACAGCCTATCCTGGGGCTCCAGGTTTTACCACCACTGCCCAGATCAAAAGCAGGAGAGGCACGTAGGGGAACAAACCCTGGAGAAAGCTGCACCTTCCAGGCAACTAGCCCTGGGAAAACCACTCTGGGCAGAGCAATAGGGGGAAAAAGCCTGCTTTTCAGGATCCTGGTCTGCCAGTCCCTAGGAATCTGGAAAGATCTCTTCTTCCTGCAGTGTTTCTCCAGCGCCCTCTACTGACAAAGCATCAGGTCATGCAAGCTGCAAAGGAAACATTTTCAGGGAGCAAGCAACAGTGAATTTGGAGCTGGGAGACAATAAAATATATAATAGTAACCCCAGAAGATATTTGTTATATTATTATTTATTGTGACAAAAGGAAGTAAGAAGCCTAAGCGTTCAAAAAAATAGAAAAAAGATGAAAGAAGGAAAGAAACATCCACTCATAGAATGTTATGTAGCCATTATAATTGTTTCCAAATAAATTTTAAGGATAAGTTTTCTTTAGATATAAAAATAAGAATATATACACATATATTCTGAAATATTTATTATATCCATAAGGTATATATAATATATGTGTGTTGATATGTGTATGAGTGTATGCTATATCTGTGTACACAAACACACTGACAACCAAAAACATGCTAAAAGTGGTTATGTCTGGATTGTAGAATTATGAGCCATTCATGTTTTTCTAATTTTCTATATTTATTAAATGTTCTATAATTAATATTTATTCCTTCTTAAATCAGGAAATAAAAAAATTATTACTTAAAAATTGTCAAGGCCGGGCGCGGTGGCTCACGCCTGTAATCCTAGCACTCTGGGAGGCTGAGGCGGGAGGATCGCTCGAGGTCAGGAGTTCGAGACCAGCCTGAGCAAGAGCGAGACCCCGTCTCTATTTTATTAAAAAAAAAAAAAAATTGTCAACAAAAAAGAAAGTAGCAAGTACATGCAATCACGGAGTTCTACTAGATGCACAAAAGTTCAAATCAATTATTCAAATGAAACATTAGTATCACTTCTGTGGTAGTTTCCAAATATATCCATAAAGTCTTTGTTACTCCTCCTTTCAAGAGATGGCACCTAATTTTCCTCATCTTGCAAGTGGGCTGGACTTAGTGACTTCTTTTTATTTTGTTTTAATTGCAAATAGTAACTGTATATATTTATAAGGTACAGTGGGATGTTATGATTGTGTACATTGTGGAATGATTAAATCGAGCTAATTAACATATCTATCACCTCACATACTTATCATTTCTTTGTGGTGAGAACATTGAAAACTCTACTGTTTTGGAAATTAGCGTCTTCTAATAGAGGAAGCAGAAGGGAGAGTGTGAGACTTGGAGACTGGGTCCTAAAAGTCACTGTGGCGTCCTGCTTGTTCTCTCTTGGGTTACTCCATCTGGGGAAAGCCAACTGCCAGTCCCCATTAGCCCTGGGCAAAGGCTAAGGAACTAGATAAGGAACTGCGACCTTCCGCCCAAAGCCAGCAAGGAATGGAGGCCTCCCATCAAGAGCGATGTGAGTGGTCATATTAAAAGTGCAACTTCTAGCTTCCGTCAAACCTTCAGATGGCTGCAGCCCTGCCTAGTGGCTTTAGGAGGGACCCTGAGCCAGAAAATCCGGTGAAACCAGGCCTGGATTCCTGATCCTCAGAAACTGTGGGAGATAAGAAATGTCTGTTGCGGTACGCTGCTAAATTTAGGATAATTCGTTACATAGCAATAGATAACTTGTACAGTTTCTGAGATAAAAATCTGTTTATTTTAGCATCATTTTTACATAATACAAGAATATAAGTGTCTTTCACAAAACCATTTATCCTTGCTTTAGGTGGTCCAAATATTTCATTATCATTACATATTAGTTAAAATTAAAATCTAGATAATATATTATACTTATTAATGATAGAGAACCTGCCACATTCATCTTTGTATACTTTGTTGTACTTAATATTGTGTCTTATGCACAGGATGTGCTCAATAAAAGTTGATTGGATAAATGAATGAATGAATTATCTGAAACATTTTTATAAAATCCCCTGTACATATGCCTCCTTTTTTGCAAATCTGGCCCTATAGCTGAAGAAATATATGTAGAACCTTTTATATATGGTTTTCCCTAATATAGTTTTATACTTCATCATCTCTTGATTCTATGAAATATTCAGTTAGGCATTACTACTGTGGAATTTGGTTTAAGGGTGTTCATATCGGTTTTAGGAACTGAAGGGAAAATAACTCCATTTGCAAGGCAGCTGATAAAATGGCAAAGACAGCAGGTGTAACTATTAGGTAGAGGTGTAAGCATGGGAAAGAAAGAGAAATAAGATGCGATTAGGGAGGGCAAACCCTTCAGTGACATCCATTTGTCTTCTAAATTAACAATATCTAATACCTGACTGAACCATTTGAAATTGTCAGTATTTGTCCTAAAAGGGCAGCAATTTCCTATTGTTCAAACTAATAGCATTTATCATTTGCCAGGCACTATTTTAAGCACTTCACATATATTAACTCATTTAATGCTCATTAAAATCCCATGAGGAAAATTTAATCTTGTAATTTTATTCTATAGATGAGTAAAGTAATCCAAGGAGAGGATGAGAGATTTGTTAAGCCGGGCGCGGTGGCTCACGCCTGTAATCCTAGCACTCTGGGAGGCCGAGGCGGGCGGATCACTCGAGGTCAGGAGTTCGAGACCAGCCTGAGCAAGAGCGAGACCCCGTCTCTACTAAAAATAGAAAGAAATTAGCTGGAGAACTAAAAATATGTAGAAAAAATTAGCCAGGCATGGTGGCACATACCTGTAGTCCCAGCTACTCGGGAGGCTGAGGCAGGAGGATTGCATGAATCCCAGAAGTTTGAGGCTGCAGTGAGCTATGATTGCACCACTGCATTGCAGCCTGGGCAACAGAGTGTGAGACCCTGTATCAAAAAAAAAATCAAATTAAATGAAAAAATTTTTAAAAGAATATAACAAATTGGAGACATCACATTACCAGACTTCACACTATACTACAAGGCTATAATAACCAAGGCAGCATGGTATTGGCACAAAAATAGAGACATAGACCAAAGGAACAGAATAGAAAACTCATATATAAAACCATCCACACAGCCAACCGATCTTTGACAAAGCAGACAAAAATATACACTGGGGAAAAGATTCCCAATTCATGTTAACTTTGTTTTATACTCATATTCTGTTGGTTAATAGATAAATATCTCAGGCTATAATTATCATTCCTCACTGATCTTAAAGAAAGAACATCTATGAATACAATTTTCTTCTTGATCTTGCTAATGGCTACAATTCTTTGAATGGTTCAAATTCAAGATGAGGTATTGGTATATAGGTGAATAGGCTGAGTTTTTATTTTATTCATTCTTTATATTTTCTTCCAACATTGACTTTGGTTCTCTTTTTTTCTCCTTGGAACTCTCCGTCATTCTGGGCTTACTTCTTGAAATATGTCTTCTATCTTGTCTAAAAATGTTTCCTTCCCCCAACAGCCATAGCTAGAAAGGCCGTCCTCAAGCCTGCCCGCTTTCTTTTTTAACAAGCAGAACAGGTTCACATAATTGACTGTTGTTATCTCAGAAAAGAAAACAAAGAAAATGCCCCGTAGGTTCCTGGAGTGGTCAGTTTTTGACAGCTTTTGGAACATCCACAGACTACCACTTGTCTGAGTCTCCTACTCTTTGGGTCTTGGTTCCATGGAGACTTCTCGGAAGCGTTATAGCAGGTATTATTCCTTTTTACTATAGTCAAATCTAGACTCCTTCCACAAACATAAAAGCCAGCGACTTACATACATTCTTAATGAGATTCCAAAATATTTCGATCATCTATCCCCACCTTTTTTTGCTGAGACTTTTCATATACTATAAGGTTATTTAAAAAATATTCCAGACTTTTTATCCTTATATATAATATCCTCAAATTCTTTCACTTCCTTTCATAAATATGTTAGTTTCCAGTTGTTCCATTATTTCTGCTACCATCCTTGGTTCTAACTTCTCACCAAGTTAGATTTACGTAAATATTGGGAGGAAAATAGGGAACAATTTGTTGTTTTTCCTACCTTCACCTTAGAAAAGTGGTTCCTAAAGTGTGGTCCCCAAATCAGCACACCAACAGCATCAAGGAACTTTGCAGAAATGTAAAGTATCAGGCCCCACCCCAGATCTACTGGGTCAGAAACCCCGTGAGTGGAACACATTCACTTTGTTTTAACAAGCCTTCCAGATGATTCTGACGCCACACTAAAATTTGAGAATTATTGTATTAGAATAATCATACAAAAGTAAATTTCACCAAACTTTAGAGATTATGCATCATTATATATAATCAGCATTTTTATCTGAAGAAGTAAGCCTAGAAAATTTTGATTAGCATGACGTAGTCTTCAGATAAACTTTGACTTTCTCCTTTAACTTGGGGACAAATCCTAAGAGAAAGGAGAGAGAGAAGGGGAGGGAAGGGAACAATATTTGGGCTTTTCAACCATTAAGGTGAAGATTGATATGAGGCGGAAAGTGTAAGAAAAAGCACCCAGGAATTTTCCCAGAATGTCATTGGCGAAATCATTTGAATGAGTCGTTTTCAAACTCCGAGCAAAACGCTTTAACAGAACTCCCCTGGGAACTCACAGGTCCAGACCCTTCTGCAGAAGTGTTTATCTGAGTGGATGTGGGGTCGTTACTCAGGTGGAAGCAGGCTTTCTGATTGTTCCACAAGAAGTAAAAAGGCTTTAAAATACATAAATGGACTCTAGTGTAGTTTATTATTATATATTCATTCTGTGCTAGTCCAGGGGTCAACAAACATTTTCTGAAAAGCGCCAGATGGTAAATATTTGGGGTTTTACTGTTCGTATAATCTCTGTCTCAGCTACTCAATTCTGCTGTTGTAGCCTGAACTCAGCAGCCATAGACAATTCCTAAATAAATGGGTGTGGCTATTTGCCAATAAAACCTTATTTACATAAACAGGAACTGTCGCTGATTTAGCTCAGGGGCTATAGTTTGCCTACTGTTGACTAGACTATAGATACATGACTTTTAACATAAGCACATGTACAGTTGAGCTGAATAGGTAAAAAAGAAGCCACTTTAGGTAATTAAGGCATTCAAGGAAATTATTACCTTTGAAAACATTTCCCAAGGCCATTGCTAAACTTTACCCAAGTCCTAACCAGCCCCAGCCTGTTCTGTCAAAGCATAAACCTGCTTTGTTTGTTTAGGTTTTTTTTTTAACTGCACACTTGCATTCCTCTACTCAGACACCATTGCCTGTGAGTTTCTGCTCCTGAAGTCATGTTCCCGGTAGAGCAGTTCATCCCAGGCCCCCCTGCGTGAATGTACATGATTCCCTTTCAGTGAATTTACATGAATTGGCTATGCTACATTCTACCACGATATCCCCAGCAATTTAAATTGCACAACTTAACGACTTTATGAAAAATCATTTACTTGTTAACTATGTGCAATTAGATTAATGGCACAGAAAATAGTCTCTAGGGAGTTAGTTTGGTGTGTCTACATAGGTAGGCACTCTTCTCTTGTGTCATTGTTGGTGATGCTTTCCTGAGTTTGCCCCAGAAATTTCTAGAGCAAAACTCCAGTTTTCCCAGGTAGGTGTTTAAACAGTTATTTATTTGAAATTTTTCTATATTTTCCAAGGATACCATTTCCCTACAATTACCAATGGTCTTCAATTCATCCTTCTTCCTCCCACACCCAATTCTAAGCAACCCCCGTCCATCTGGTGTCATGACTGTTGTATTCATCTCTAGTCATGTCTAATTCTCCTAGCTTCCTCAAATATGCATAAATATTAACATACTGTAAACCCAAATATAGTAAATTACCCCAGTCCACCTAGACTATTTTTTCCTAATCCACTCATGATTGGAATATGGGAAAGGGGGTTTTCTTGTATTCCTCTATTTTTTTACTTTAATAAACCCTAGGAGTGCTAAGAGAGTAAACAAGGAAACAGGGGTGTCTCTTCTTGAAAACACAAGACTTTGCTCGGCAGCCCATCTCGACCAGGTGAGTAAAATCTGCAACTTATTGGGACTGCATCTCTGTTGCATATGGTTTCTGCTTCACAAGGTTTCTGAGGAGCCTAAATCAGAAATGAGGAACAAAAGCACTCCCTGAGTTCTGGAAGGCCAGCTCACAGCCTGGCTTGGCTATTTAGAGCTGCAAACCACCCACACCTTTTTCTCACGCCCACTCTTAAGGCTAAAAGCCCGGAAAATGCCCTGATCTTCAGTGTTCACAATGTCCATCCTATCTTCATGTTTACTAAACACACTTTTTCTGCAAGCACACTTCCTTGATATAACTACTACATTAAATTTAATTCTCTTCATGTACTTATTATAAGGATAAACACTTTTGTTTTCTCCTATTTCGTTGTTTATGTACTCATATAGTGGAAAATTACAGAGCCATTAAAATGCTGTTTTGAAGAATAGTGACAAAAATGCATATATTATATAATTTTTAAAAAGCTATATTAAAAAATAATGGCAACAGCCAGTAACTTTGGAGTGTGTTAATATTTACAGTGTTTCAGGCAATGTGCTGATAATTTTATATATGTTATCTCGTGGTATGCTTTCTGTTATTTTCTAAAAGGGGCTCTGTATCATCTCCATTTTGCATTTGTAACTGTGGTTTTAGACTTCTTGGGAATAATTTAAGTCTGGCCATATATAACAAACTAGTGGAGTGAGCATCCTTCTCAGAAGGCATGAGGATTAGAAACCACTTATGAGAACTCATCCTGACATTAGAAGCCAGGCTCGAGGACTTCCACCCAGTAAGAAAGGTTTTCTTGGTCAGTGGAAGACAGGAATAATTCTGCGTTTTCCGGCTGGATCTCCATTAGACTCGTTTCTAAGCCACATACTGATCAGGGTAACTCTTTGAAAAAGTACTGAAAAAGCACTTTCATTAAAGTTTTGCAAACCATTAAGGGACAAGCAGCTCTGCCACGGCACCCTCTAAAAAAATGTGTAATCCTGGGGTAGGTGGGAGTATTGTCTTCCACTCGCAATAGAACATAAAGCAGCTTTGCCACTTCAAGGGACTCAGTCTGCAGCTGAGCAGGAGATAGGGGTACCTGGAGGGCACGACTGTACCCATGGTGCAGGAGTAGCACCAGGGAGAGCAACCTTGAAGAATTCTTGGGGGATGGGAGAGAGAAGGGGAGTTTCATAAGCTCTTCTCTGAGGATTCTGGGGATAATTGCTGGAACTGAAATTCTGTATAAGCAGCGGGCAGCAAGAACCTGAAAAACCTGCACTATTAATCATTTAGAACCAAAGACTGATGGACAGAAGGCCATTGTGGAAGTGTGCACATGTATACATATGTGACGTTATATATTCCTATACTCTACTTGCATTTATAATGGGTATCTCTGCATTGTTGGAATTAAATGATTATGATTTTCCTCTTTCTAGTCTTCTATATTTTCTACAATAATTATATATTACTTTAACAGTTAAAAAATAAATATTTTTAAAAGAACTAGAATAATATAAGCATTTTTTTCTACCCAACTGTTCTATACATATTCCGTCTTCATTCTAAATTAGTACTGAACTTGATCCCACTGGAAAGAAAACAACACTATGTTTGTGTCTCCATCTCATTCAAGTCTGTAGGATTAAGATATATAGTCAAGTCAATTTGTACTCACTTTGAATAATAATTTTCAGTTTTTATCAAATTAATTATTTAAAGTGGTTAATACAGAGTATTTCCCATTGGGATTTGGTGGGTTTTTTCTCAGAATACATTTTCCTTCAGAAACAACATTGCTCATGATGCCGAAATTCACTAGCAAACTCATAAAACCATAGGGTAGCTTAGGAGGTGAGGGGTAAAAACTTACCTATTGGGTACAATGAACACTATTCTGGTGATGGGCACACTAAGAGCCCTGATTTAGGCATCATACAAGGTATCCATGTAACACAAACATTTGTGCCCTCCTACTGTTTTGAAGTAAAATAAATAAATAAAATTAAGCATGGATCTTTAAAAAATAATAAATGGTGACAAAGGTAATAATAATGAAGAAGAATATAACAATATTATAATACAACTTGCTTCCATTTCAAATTATTGGTTGCTTCCAACCGTGATCTCCCTCTGCCCTGACCCCACACTAAATGGTACCTTGCCACAGTTTCTTTCCTAGTTATTCATTTATTCATTCAGCAAATAATTAATGAGCATCTTTACGATTTCCCTGAAGATTTGAATTGTAGAATTAACAATAACGGGGCGGGGGGGGGGGGAACGCCCCTCACACATAACCTCCTTCTCTTTTCTCACTTACAAGCTGCAGGACCCCGAGTGCAGATTCGTGACCTGGCCCCTCCTAGCCCTTCTAGTCTCGTCTCTCAAAGTTTCTCTCCCTCCTCTTACCCTACGCCTCCATCCTACTGAACCACTCTGCTTTCTTCTCTTCCCTGCTGGGCCAGCTTGTTTCCCAGCGGGATCAGAAGAGGGAAGATGAACACGACTGCTAAGTTTCCAGATCCGACAGTAGCTGCTCATTTAAACAGGAAGACCTGTCCCTATTGTATGGGGACAGGCAAGAAAAAAAGTCTCCCATTACCAGAAGGCAGAAGGTCTGGGAATGAAATTCAGGGCAGGGGGTTCAGGGTGTCATGTTCTCTCTCCTTGGCACTCCAGCTATAAAGGCTGCCATTTCCACAACTGCAGATTCTGTGCCACTTGGAAGCTGGACAAGCCCCCCAAACCCACCGCTGCAAACTCTCTCATACACGTGGTCTGCTCGAAGTAGGTTTACCTCCCCTGCTCCCTTCCTCCCTCCCCCACCCTGATCTTGCTACCTACCAACCTGACTGCTTTTATTTAAAAATATTTCCCTTAAT
>CM052449.1:14351324-14372056 GCA_028533085.1 Varecia variegata | reverse complement strand
TGGAAGCTGGACAAGCCCCCCAAACCCACCGCTGCAAACTCTCTCATACACGTGGTCTGTTCGAAGTAGGTTTACCTCCCCTGCTCCCTTCCTCCCTCCCCCACCCTGATCTTGCTACCTACCAACCTGACTGCTTTTATTTAAAAATATTTCCCTTAATCCCTCCTACTCTTTTAGTTTTTAGTTTTTTAATGTCATAAGTACAATTTTATTTCAAAATATTACGGGGCTACAAATGTTTTTGATGACATGTATCGATTTTGTCATCCTTGAGTCAGGGTCATAAGTGTGCCCATCACCCAGATAGTGTTCACTGTACCCGTTAGGTGGGTTTTCCCCTTCTCCTCCTCCCCTTTGCTTGATTTTCACTGAGTTTTACTTCCCTCTGTGCACACGTGTGCTCATCGGTTAGTTCCAATTTAATAGCGAGTACATGTGGTGTTTGTTTTTCTATTCTTTAGCTACTTCACTTAGGATAATGGTCTCCAGTTTCATCCAGATTTTTGCAAAAGGCCTTAATTCATCTTTCTTCATGTGAGTAGTATTCCGTAGCATACATATACCACATTCTATTAATCCACTCATGAACTGATAGGTACTTAGACTGATTCCACATCTTTGTATTTGTGAATTTGTGTACTGCAATGAACATTTGAGTGCAGGTGTCTGTTTGATAAAATGATATCTTTTCCTTTGGGTAAATACCCAGGGGTGGGATTGCTGGATCAAATGGTACTTTTAATATACCTTTTTAAACCTTAATTCTATTTTTGATCTTCAATACTATCAACTTGTCTTCAGTTCTTCATTTCTATGGTATTAATCTTTTATTTTGATGAAATTGATCCATCATTTCATTTAAAGCACAGTCTTTATGTACTATTTTAAATCTTAACATTTCAACCCAATAATTTTCTTAATTGGATTTTAAATTATTTTACTTTGAACTTTTATTTCCTTTTTATTTTTTCTATCTTAACTCTTAAATTTTTTATGACCTCAACTTCTACTTTCTCTTTATTATCCTGCTGAATTTTTTTCCCTTCCAGAATCCCCTTCACTTGTTTTTTTTTCATTTGTTCGTTTTGTGTAGATTTGTGCTGTGATGTGATGGTCAGGCAGAATTATGTAGGGGTGAAATCCATGGAAAAAGCGCTTGCCACTATCCTGGGAAGTACGTCGTTTTTTTTTTTTTTTTTTTTCCAGACTAGCCTTTAATTCCCAAAATGGACCCTCTCAGAACATTCCAGAGATGCCCACATTAACTATCTGTATGCTACTGTTTTCTCTATACAGAGAGCATGGTGAAAATATTAGAATAGAAATGCTTCCTAATATTTTACACTTTGTATTATCTAGCCCTTATATGGAGAGATCCCTGTTTTAAAAATTATGGAGCTCAATACAACCACTTGATTTAGATGTTGGTAGCTAAGCATTTGCACTTTGAGCCAGATTGCTCGGGTTCAAATCCCAGCTCAATAACCCGTGTCCCTGTTCATGATCTCGTACCGGGTCCTTTTGCCCTCTCAGCCTGAGATTGTTCATAATTAAAATGGGACAATAATATTACCTACTTCATAAAGTTGTGGCAAGGACTTAGTGAGATGACATACATAAAGTGGTGCATATCTATATGCAGGGAACTTCTGTTAAAAGAAGCAAAGCCTACACTCTGGAAGTGAAATAGACTTCTTTCTCCTTATGTTCTCACATCAAGCCTGGGCTAAATAAAAAATGACTAACAAAATGTTACAATGGTCTTTGGGTGCTTAGTGGAAAGTTTTACAGTTTGGTTTGTGATCAGCTCACCTTAGGATATGAAGGAATGAATTCAAGGGTCAACAAGTTTATGAATTGCAGGTACTGTTATAAAATAGAAAAAGTAACAACCTTGTACTTGCTGACCATGAGAATATGTTCATTCCCAAGGCAGCAAAATTTACCTCATTCAGCAAGATGATATTTTTGGATGAATAATATTTACACTCTGCCTTGACAGAATGAGTCTTGGAGTAAAAAAAATTAATAAAAAAATAATCTACCACTTCTGATGATCTTGGGGGAGAAGGAACAATGAGGACCAGGGCCTGGTGTGTCCTGAAGACAGGAGCAGGGACATGCAAGAAGGGTGTCTGGGCGCTGTCGGGCAACTGCCCCACTGTCGGGGGTTGGAGGGCTTTTGTTACATCCTCATGGTTCAGGGAAACTGGAATTTCACCCTTTGGCTTTTCCTGGAACAGTCACTTTTGGTGGATTCCAACAGGGACCTCTAACATCACATCCATCACCAATGGAATTTATTCCAAGGGAGAATGCCTGGATCCTGGGATTGTCTTGGGTCTGGGCTCAAGAGTAGGGTGAGAGTGGAGACACAGATGATTGATGCCACTAAGAAAGATATTTCTTTGCAAGAAAAGAGCTGCACTTTTCTAAGACCTGATAAGTGTTTTTATTCAATCCAGCTATGTGGGTTAGGTAGACAGAATTGTAGGAAATGCCACCCACTTGTAAGATCTCAATAACCTTGTGCTCTCAGTACCCAAGGGCAAGACCAGCTGTCCTAAGGTTTTGTGGGCTGCATGTACTACTGCCAAGGCCAAACCTGCCATGCCTCATTCACTTAGGTCACTTCAGAAGTCTAAGTCTCCCTGACCATCTGCCATCATATGTTGCTTTCCATATCCCTAACTTAACCCATCTCCTGCTCTCCCTGCCCTGCTTAACTCTTCCTCTGACTCCTTTGTAACCCATGGCTTTCTCATCAGAAAACTCCCCTGTATCTACAGCCTCTCCTCTGAACTTCTTTTTCTGGCTCTATCCAAAACATGAGGCTCCCTTGAGGACCCAGCTTCCTCCAAGACCGCTTAAGAAGAGGCTATTTTTGCTTGAACAAAAATAGCACCTGGTTCATTTTTATTACTTCCAACATATCTCTCCTTTATCTACTTCTAAAAGCCATAGCTCCATTGAAGAAGATGCCATCAAACTTTACCATCTCCTATCCCTATTTATTTCTGCCACATAGAGAAAGCCTGGTCATGTCCCCTCGTTTTGGGGACCTCTATTTCCCTCCCCTATCTCCATCATCAGAGTGAAAGGTAAAATACAAAGCTCTTGTGCACTCCATAGCTCCTCTGCTTACTGGGAAATCATGTATTTTCCCACTTCTTTTCTAGTAATTCCCAACTGCCCTACCCCTCACTGGGAAAAGATCTTAGGTTAAGTTAAACACTCAACTCCTTTTAACACCACAGGCTTCCTTTCTTAAACTCCTGGGAAAAGCTTAACTGGGACTTTACATACAACCTTATTCCTTCCCTTGGTATACTCTGTGCTTTCAAAATATTAAATAAAAACTTTCTGCCTTGTTTCACCTAAAAATATCTACTTCTGTCTATTTGTCCATATATTTGTGTGTCTATATATATATCATGTGTATGGGATGTTTTAGTACCAAAATATGTAAAAGAGCTCTAATTCATTGGCTTTAAAAAAGTAAGTGCTTAAATCAAATATTTTTATCAAGAACATATGAAAGAACTCAAATGTCTTTTAGATCATGTGACTTTAGTAATCTTTGAATTTATAAATCTAAAACCACTTATTCACTCACAAATACATGTTTGAAATGTAACATTCTCCGACCTAGAGTGGAAGGAAGCCTAAAGTGGGATATTCCTGCATGTGTTGCCTCCATGTATCAGCTCTTTTTCTATATTCATTCCACACATTCATGTCTGCAATGTTCAATGACTGTATTAACAGTGGTGATCTCTGAGAAAAATATGACTTTCCATATAAATTTTAGTAGTCATTATGCCTTATTTATCTCATCCTTATACCTGGGATATATAGATCATAAATAGGATTTTCTGTCTGCATCTAGTAAACTTCTCAGAAGAGGTTGACATTTAATGTAGCTGAAGAAAATGAGAAAAGATACAGGTTCAACAGTTATTTCAGATGAACCTTTATGGAAAGTGTTCTATCATTCGAGGGAAATGAAAAACTTCTTTATAATCTGTTCAAGTAATTACTATCAACAATTAATCTTTTTCTGGTGAATATTTTTTCCAGAACACTATGACCCTGATAAATTCATGGCAATGAAGAAACATTATCGATGGATTACATTCATTAATGAATACTGGATTTTAAAACAAGTCATGTCAATTTACTTGTTTTTTCAAGATTATGACATGCAGACCTTGCAATAAGTAATCAATACACACTTTTGGCAAATGTTGGTCTGCAATGTCTCATTTCTTGGAAATGCTTGTTGACATGTACAAAGTTCTAAAGTGGCAAGGTAAAGGAGAAGGTAAACATGTACAACCTCAGATTAAATAAATGGTTAAGGTTCAAGTTCCTGGGAGAGTTAAGAGTACAAGCATTGGAAGCAAAGTCAAAAGAATGGGACCTAATTTACTGAGTGCTTACTGTGGTTCCGGCACTTTGACTTTCAGATAGACAGCAATATTATTATTTTTGAATGAGAAATTAAGACTCAGAGTCATGTAAATTCCTCAAGAACTCACAAGTAAAAATTCAGGTCTGTCTGACTTCAGAGTTCACACCACCCAAGAGCTCGTGATAAAAGCTGAGGTCCCCCACGTCCCTCAGCTATTGTCTGCTTTGCTATCATCCAGTGCTTGGGTTTAGGGCCAGGTAATTACTGATGAAATGACAGTTGTAAGAAGCCTGTACATGAAAAGTCCAAAATTTTGGAAATGAGAGATCACTGGTTATTGCTTTACCTATTCCTGTTCTCAGTTTTTTCATTTATAAGTGGAGAGTTTGGACCAGATACTGTCTAAGGATAACAGTCCATTACTCAATCCTGCTACCTACATATTCTCATTTCTGGTTTTCTGAGCAAGAAAAAAAAAATCACAAGCAAGAAACATGTATTTCCCTGAAAAACAAAACAAATCCATTGTAATTTATGTTTGGGACACATCAGCTTATAGTAAAGAACAAGGATGGCCTAGGTGATAGTTGGCCAAGGTCAGCAAGGGGAAGGCTATCTTTGGCAGGTTTCCATCATCCATTTTGGGGATCCTTTAAATGGTCCTAATGCTCAGTGTCTCTTCTGTCATGCATGCTTAAAGTCCTTTCTTGAAATCTTGCTCTGAGACTGTTAGAACTATCAGAATTACCTATTAAACTAGGTCCAATGCTTTGGCAAGTCCTTTGAATGAATGCTACTGGACTGTCACCCACTCAGACAGTACTAATTCATCACTGTGCTCTCTCTCCTCTCTCTCTCTCTCTCTCTCTCTCTCTCTCTCTCAGCCTAGGCTCAGTCTTAGAATCATTCACAGCACAATGCTGCAGGACAGCCACTATCAATTCATTGGAGTTAACACTGAAGGGAAAAAACTGTTATCTGTGTGCTAAATTAATTCTTCCTTTAAAAAAAAAATAATTGGCTAAAATTACTTTTCCACAAGAAACTTCCTCTCAGAGACATTTGCAATTAGTAAGAGATTCTTGAAAATGTAAGAAGTCCTTTATTAGTAACTAAGGGTGGAATTCCAGACCATAGAATGGACAAGTAGTGGGGATTAGTTAAGCAAAGGCAAGGGGATGGGTTTTTTCATCCTATTCAATAGACACTACTGCAGAATCTGCTCTTCAGGAAAGTAAGCTCTTCAGGCTGTCCGTTAAAATAAAAAATGAAAGGTATACAAGTATAAGACACAGTGATGCTTTTTAGTAAGTATTGTTTTTACAGCAAATGTAATTCTTGGCCAAGTCATAGCAACAGAGTTTGAAGGAACCTTAGAACGCCCCGGACTGGACCCCTGTACCCCACCAAAAACCCGGATAGTGACCGCTCACGCACATGCAGCCTTGGCATTTGCTATTGCACTATTAGACTTACCACACTTACAAGCATCTCTAATGTTAGAAAATTCTTCCTGCACCAATCCAGGTATGTTCTATTCATTGGTACCAGTTCTGTTCAAATAATACAGAGTAAGTTTGACTGGCACTCACTCCAAATCCTCTCTTCTCCAGGCAAAATAAGTCTTTTGAATAAATCACTCTTTTCCTCACATCACACTGGTTGGCTGCTTGTGTGAGTGTGTTCTCTGGGATAGCAGGAGAAAAAGAGTTGTGTGGCAGATTCCCTGTGATAATAGAGCCCTTGTGATGACAGCAGGTTCCTGGGTCCCTGGGTTTGTAGATAACTGTGTCTCCTGCTGCTCTTAGCACAGCATGGGACACATAGCAGAATCCACTGCCAGGTGTGAAATTGAATTAGCACATTGTGCTTTGTTTCACTTCTGTTTGCTAAACCTGTTATCTACTGTTTAGGTAAAGCTTCCTTCCTGGTTATCCTCATTGGTAGATGAGAGCGTTTGGAGAAAATGGTAAAAGGACAAAATAGCTTTATAAATTAAGCACCTAATACCTTCTGGCCAATGTATTGAGTACTTTATACATTAATTTAATTCATTTCTCTAAAGTCTTTATGATGTGGTGATTATTAGCCCACCCTACACAAAGAAACAGCGATCATAGAGTATAAAAAACATGTCCTACAGCAAGTTTATAGCGGTAGGAATTTGAAGCTCCCCAGCCCCTTCTTATTCTGCATCTTCAGCTTAGAGTGAGCGCCTGTGCAATGTGCACCCACAGCAGGGGTCCCTGCACCTGTGCCATTGAAATGTGATTGTTCGCTTACTGTCCCTCTCCCCTGCTCAGCAAGACACAGGAACCATGTCTGTCTGGCTCACATTTGTATCCACAATGTCTGAAATGCAGTAGGATTCTAATAAATGCTTGTTGAATAAACGAGTGAGAATCCCAAAGACTATGCTCTAAACACTACACCAAAAGAATTCTGGGAATATCCTCATGTGTTATCTATTAAATTATTGTCATCTTCGATTTTAGACATTGAAACACTAAAAACCTTAGGAGTTTAGAAAACAGTCAGAATAACCAGGCTATGAGCCCATGACCAGTTTTTATTTCCTGAGTTCTCCTCTCCTTTGACATCACTGTCAAGCATTTATGTCTCCAACATAACAGGAATTGTGGCATGGAATGGAGGGAGAAAAACATCACTAAAATCGCTGTTGCCTTGGACACTCCACTGCTCTCTGAATAACAAATTTTGTGAGGCATACGAAATGGCCACACCTGTACAGGTAGTCTATATAGCAGTTAAGAATATCGTCCCAGAATTAGAGGACCCAAATTCAAACCTTGGTTCTGCCAATTAGTCATATCACATTGAACAGATTAGTTTATTTCTCAAGCCTTAGGTTCCCTGATTGTAAAGTGAACATAAAAATGATACCTACTCGTAGCATTGTTAGGATTAAATGAAATAATGCAATAAAAGTACCTAGAACAATGTTTAGGGCGTTGAAAACAGTCAAGTACTAGCTATTGGTAGTAGCAGTAGTTGTAGAAGTAAAGGTGTATTCACTCAACTCCCCGGTTCCTTCCCCATAGTGGCAGGAGTAGGATTTAAGAGCACTCTGTGCAAACAGTTGCTATGCAGAGTTCTGACCTGCATAGAGCAGGGAAGGAATAGGCAGTGAGCAAAAGATGCCGATAGAAGGAATTAATCATGATTGCTTAATTTTGTGAGCCATTGATATACAATATTAGTCTGAGAAATAACTTTACAACTTTGTGTTTATTACTTGCTATAATAATACGATTTCAGGCAAAGATTGAAGAAGAATCCTTTTACTTTGTTCTTCTCAGAAAACGAAATTCACCACAGGACAATTAGGAAGCTGACAAGTTGGTCATTGCTGGAAAGAAAAAAATAGTATTTTATGTATTAAAAGACTATGAAATGTGATCGTTTGGGTGATAGAAAGTCATCTATTTAAAATAACTGTTGGCCAGGCGCGGTGGCTCACGCCTGTAATCCTAGCACTCTGGGAGGCCGAGGCGGGCGGATCGTTTGAGCTCAGGAGTTTGAGACCAGCCTGAGCAAGAGCGAGACCCCGTCTCTACTAAAAATAGAAAGAAATTATATGGACAGCTAAAAATATATATAGAAAAATTAGCCGGGCATGGTGGCGCATGCCTGTAGTCCCAGCTACTCGGGAGGCTGAGGCAGTAGGATTGCTTGAGCCCAGGAGTTTAAGGTTGCTGTGAGCTAGGCTGACACCACAGCACTCTAGCCCGGGCAACAGAGTGAGACTCTGTCTCAAAAAAAAAAATAAAAAATTAAAATAAAAAATAAAATAACTGTTAATGGTAACTGTATTTTGCCTTTTGTAGATCCAAACCTACCCGCTGTTGGGGTCCAGGTTTCTCTTCCCTGACACTGCACATCATTGCTACACCTATGCAACAGTTTCTTCCTAAAGTTTATGTTAAGAGTCTTACATAAACTACAGGGGAGAGAGCATCTCTTATATACCTTTTTGAAATCACAAATATATCACTTTTTGTTTATGTAAATGATACAAGACTCGTGGTGTGTATGTCAGTCATATCTCAATAAACAGATTTTTTAAAAAAGATTCTTGGAACAGAGTTACTGAGGCCTGTCTACCCCAAACCCTGAGCAGCTACCCCTCTTCTTTCTGTCAATATTCAGAGATTCAATCGTCTCTCACCTATCTGGTCAAGACAGCTGAATACAACAGCAGAAAGGCAGAGGCTATTCAGAAAACTGCTTGAATAGTAAGAAAAATGCTAGCATGAATGCAGCATTGCCATCCACCATAACGAGTGGTTGATACCCAGAGAAACAGTACAGGACCAGGGAAGGGGTCTGCTAGCTACAAATCATGTGGTATAAACCAGAAATAGACAATGAAGCATAAGAAGGAAAAAGCCACGGAGACCAAATAAGCCACAAATACTTTTGACATGTGATTGAGACTGAAGTACCTTCGGTGCTTTTTACTTTGTGTTTCTCAAGCAGCCTGGTTTTAGCTGCCAATTTTGGAACTCTGAAAAGAGGAAAAGAAAAAAGAAATAAAAACACATAGGGAGAAAAATCTGACACTATCATTTAAATTTCGAGAGGCACATTGCCCTGAATTTTGGAAAGAAAACTTAAACCAGTCCTATATTGTATAGGGAGACAATGAATATTCTTTCTTCAAGTGAACTTGAAATAGATATCCAAGGCCTTTTACGAACTGCCAATAAATTCAACCCTCCCTTTGCATGGCCTTAATCACACTCAGGTAAGTGGCAGATATTGATTAATAGCCTCTAATTAAAATTAATTATATTTTTTAAAAGTTAATCATGTGTACCAAAAAAGTGAAACCTGTGAACAAAGACTGCAGTTTCTCATCTTTGAGTTTATGTGTCAGCTTCACTGAGCACTCACTCAGAGATTAGAGGCTCTCAACCAGAATGAAAGCTATGTGTGTGCTTGAAGTATGTGAGTGTCCACGAATTGTGGGTGAGGTATTGAGTTTGAGAGTGGGGCAGGTGTTGCTAGGAAAGAAATAATGAGAAAAAAGAAAAGTCAGCAACAATGAACAGGCACTTCCATGGAGCCATCCATTGGAGCTGACGTTCCCAAGGTAGTTGAAGGTCACTCCACAGGGAGTGGCTACAAACTCCACCATCACTGACATACATTAGCATAGTAAAAATCATACCCACTAGTACCATGACAGTTTACAAATGTCATGGCAACCCCCAGAAGTTACCCTATAATGATAAAAATGGGGAAGGCCCTTAGCTCTAAGAACTCTCCATCCTTTTCCCAGGAAAATAATGCATATTCCACCCAAAATTTAACATATCATAAGGTGTAGATATAAAGTAGAAGTCTGGTAAGACCCAGGTCATCTCCACTTGCAGAGATACACCTGTTTCCCCTCAGGAAACATGCTTTCACGTTCTATTTCTGTACTAAAAAGCCTGCAATAAAAGCGGCTTGTGCGGAAGTGCTAGCGTCTGTCATCACTCCATCACGCCGGCCCAGCTTGTGATTCTTCCAAGTCAGGAGCCAAAGAACCAGGGCAATACCCCTTAACAAAAAATCAACCCTGACACGATTAGAACCCAGGTGTTCCTGATAGCTTTTCTTATACCAAGGAGACAGAGCCGAAAGCCTGTATCAGAGAGATGTCTGCACATTAGTTGTGTAGCAATTGTACTCTCAAACACAGACCTCGTAGCCATTGCAGAGAGGAAGCAGAATCCTACAGGGTTCTCTCGTATTTTATTTGACCAGGAATACCAGTTGGATTTCAGTAGAAATGAAACATAACTACCTCTTCATTAAAGCAGGCTTCAGGGTCCTTTGCATTGCAGCACTTCTCCGTGGCTTTAGTGAAACTTTCGAACAAAGACTGCAGCTCCTCATCTGTGAGTTCATGTTTCAGCTTCACTAAGTTGACAAGAAACCTGTGGCCCAAAGATGTCAAATAGAATTAATTAAAGATTTCTTCCCGAAAGCACCTCTTCTCCAGAATGCTTGTTATAGAATCACATGTCTGGAGGTCTCAACGTGGGTGAGTGTAAAGAGTTAAAATATTTCACTTTTGAAAGACTCTTCTGAAACTCTCTTGTTAAACGTATAGAATGGATTCCATTGAAACATTCTTTGGAGAGTCGTGTAATGACAGACAAAAGGATATAAAAAGTGTGATAGAAGTTGGATAAGGCATACAAAAATCAGTTAAATAGAAAGAGTAAGTTCTAGTATTCAACAGTACAGTAGAAAAAGTATTATTGACAATAATTTGTTGTATATTTCAAAATTGCTAGAAGAGAAGAACTATAAGGTTCCCAAAACAAAGAAAAGATAAATGTTTTAGGTGATAAATATCCCAAGTACCCTGACTTGATCATTACACATTGTATACAGGTATCAAAATATCATATGTATCCCAAAAATGTGTGCAACTATTATATGTCAATAAAAAATACATGAAAGAAGCAATTCAAAAAAGAAGAAGAAGCTGTTGCAACTAAGTGCTACAACTGCCATAGACAATAGTGATTTCCTTAATTTCTAGTAACTTCTAGAATTCCACTGGTTTCCAAACTGCAGGTTGCAACCACTGGTGGGTCTCAAAAGTACAGTTTTAGAGTAATTTTTAAAGTAATAAAAATTTTTCATGCACAACAGTAGAGAGACTAATTTAATAAGTCTTGAATACCCATCCTCCAGATTTAAGGATTAACCACATTTTACATTTTGTCACTTTCATTTTTAAAATGAAAATGGAATCGTTAAAAGAATAAAATAGAGCAGACTAGAATAGGATGTGCTAGAAAATATGAAAGTGCATTACACTATGAATATTGCACATAATGTGAGTAAGTACTGTTCCATGAAAAAAGAGAACACATAATAGGTCTTTGCTATATAAAGTATTATAGAATACATGACTATATTTGATCTTTCTAGAAAATTTGTGTCTAAAACAACTTTAAATCCGCCTTCTTTAGTAGCTGAATGCTGTTTCCACTACACTTTATACCGACACTGTCTAAATCCAAGAAACAGGTCTTATTTCTTGGCATTTAAAGCATCACTTGAGAGAATGAAAGTAAAACTCCTGTCCCTTTGGGCCTCTCCTTTTTTCAAATGGTGAGTGAGATTCTCAGAGCATTCTCTCAGGAAAATCCAATTCCCTATGAACCTGCCTATGAGCCTTTCTGCTGTCTACACTAACTCATCTTTTCAAGTCGTAGCCTAGTGGACACTCCAAGCCTCTTTCAAAGGAAAAGACAAACTGAGTTTTTATTTATAAACAATGCCAATAAATGTGCACTGGTGTTTTTCTGAATAGGAGAGAGTAGATAATTTGGTGGAAGGAACAGGATTGTGGTACCAAAAACACATATCTATTACAATAAACCTTCTCATTAATGCATGGTGTGTCTTCAGGCTAAAGAAAAAGAGGAATGGAAGAGAATATTTGTACCTGTCTTTTTTTCTCTGAAGTTCCTCATTCTGAGCCTGATACAAGTCTGCGTTAAATGTAAATAAATCTTTAGTGGTAGGTGGAGGTATGTATGTTTTATCAGCTTTCAGACCCTCAAAGCAGTGCCTTCTGAAGGCAAAGTTTGTTTTACAACAGTGGTCCACAGCAGGGTTGATGGTTCGATTTTCATTTATTCCACATAACTCTCCAAGAACTAAATCCACCTGTACCAATGAGAGTTGGAACCCAGACATGATTTTAAAACTGGAATGGAGTTTTGAAAAATATAGTAATATGACGAGTTAGATTGTTCTGAGATCACTATTAATCTTACTCAGAAAGAGACATGCACTTATAACATATCACTATGTACAAAGAAAAGTAGAGGCTAGGGTCCCAAATGGCATTATGACCAAAATTCAAGCCATGGCAATTTAGATGCCTACAGATGAATTTCTTGGTAACATATACAAAAACAAATGTGAGCAGAGAGCTGCAAACAGCCAACTGAAAGTAGCAATCAAACATTGTGGTCCCTTGGGTTTATTCCTGTCCTGGGACGTCCCCCAAAGTACTCTCCACCCAGCCCCAAAGAGATACACTCAACATCTGACTGCTGGAAGAGGAAGCAATTTTCTTACTGAACTCTCTCTCTCTGGACAAGAGGGAGAATTTGTAACATTACTTAAAATTATAAAGTTTCCTGTATCATTTTAAAACAATATGGTGATTCCTAAATCATTTGCCCTAACAAATCACTTCTATTTTTCTTTTAGCATAAACAGAATAGAACAAAATAAGGATGGCAGAGAATCACTATAAATCAAGGAGAGCAAATATCCTTTTTTGTTTTTAAGAATAGGTATACAGGCCATACTCACCAAATTATCAACACAGGCAAACTCTTCACTTAGCGTGCAGCAGGTAGTCAAAGCCAGCACCATTTTCTCTCCAAGAGAGATGAGTTCTTCAGTGGAGAGCTGAGGGGCTATCTTTGTGAGTCTAATAAAGTAGCTGAAAGAATATTTGTCTGTTTGGTTCCGAATGAAAAGAGATACCCATTCTCCCTTGAACAGCGACTGAAACCTTCAAGTCTAGAGACAACCAATATTAGTGCAACATGAACCTCAGCTCTCTTATAAAATGGTAGAGAAATGGCTCTTCGCTTTATTTTCCTGCACCTTGCCTCCTATGTCTATTTTAGCTTCCTTTCTAATTCCATGATTATCCCAGAAGCTCTTAGATTTGCCTGGCCTGCCTTCATCTGTGAGCGTAGGAGCTCCTTGGCAGCAAATACCTTGGTAGTATGTAAAATCCTGCTTGAAATCATTTGCGTAGTTAGTAAATATTTTAAAGGGAGAGTTTAATGGATACATGTTCGGAAAAGATAATCTAAGATGAAGGAAATGAAGATCTTTCATGGACTGAGTTTGAATTCTCAGCTAACAGCCAAATTGCAGAAATAGTAAAATCATGTTTTTTAAATTGTGTTTTACTTCGATTTGAAGAGGTTTAGTTTCAACAAACACTACATTAGCATGATAATTAAGAGAATCCAAATAAACTGCATATTATTCATGAATGCTCATAAGAGCACTGAAAAATAAATATTAAAGTGATAAGTAAATCCAGTTATTTCTGTAAACTCAGTTAATATGGGCTTAAATCCTGAGCAAACCGTCTCTTCCCCAGGAAACCTGAAACTTGCTCCATGCCACTTTCAAATGGGCGGGATCCAGGGATTCTAGGTTGAGACTGAGGAAGCCAAGTCCAAACAGAAACTAAAGCATTAGAAAATCAATTTGTCCAAAATCCTAGAAAATTCTTCCATTTCTAGCCTCATTTCTGGTAAAGGATTAACATGACAGCTTAATGTGTATTCTTGACTTTTGAGTTTTTTTAATTCCTTCCCAGAGCTTAAGAATTGGCTATAACTGAAAGACTTGGGTAAGGGAATCTTTATTTTACCCCGGTAACAAGTGTTAGCCCACTTTGCAAACAACCTACTAGTATTTCAAGCCATTCTTTCCCAAATGCTGGAAATGTGCACATTCTCGTCGTACTATCTTGTGGCTTTTCTCAGTTGTCTCATTGAATTTATCTTTCTGAAAATAAGAATCATCACAGTTACAAATATTTTATCTAAAATTTAATCATAAGCTGTAAGTCAACTTGTTCAATATTTTATTTATATGGTATTTTCAAGCTCTCATTATTACATATTACTCCCTAAATTGAGGGCACTTTCTATATGTGAGTGCAAAAATTTGAATTTTTCAGTTGTAAATACAGATACATTTTTTTTGCTAAATTTGAAAGTCCAAATTTTTCATTATCATTTTGTACATTTTTTAGAGCCTTCCAATTTACAAAGTAGAAGTTAAATCTTATGTTGACAATGATCACATTCAATTCTCACTTTGAAGTGGCCAGAGCAGTGGTTATCTCCATTTTTAAGTAAAGAAAACTGGTCTTGTGAAATTGACTTGCCCAGATATATATTGTAACCTCGTAATATTCTGAAATAAAAAAAAGAAGTGTATTTTGAAGTCTGTTTAATGACATAACATGCTTTCTATACTACAGACAGAAAAAGTCAAGGAGTAGAGTCTCCTTAGAGCCTCCAGAGGGAACACAGCACTTCCAACACCTTGATTTTAACTCTGTAAGACTCATTTCAGACTTCTGGCCTCTTGTGAGAGAATAAATTTCGGATGTTTTAAGCCACCCAAGTTTGTGGCCATAAGAAGAAACTAATACAGCACCATTTATAACCAAAAAAAAAAAGATTTTCTTTTTTTTGTTGTTGTTATAAATGTTTGGACCAAATAAAAAACATGTCCAAACATTTCCTAAGAATTATTCCAGTTTTATTTTTTAAAACATACACATGTACATGCATATATGTACAGAAAAGATGAACAAAACATTAGTGATAGCTATTTCTTGGTGATAGAATCAGAAAGTTTTTGTGGGTCTTTTTGGAACATTTGGTACTTTCCTAATTATTTATAATCATAATTTATTACCTTTACAATCATAAAAAATTTAATATGGCTCAATAAAATACTAAGTACATAAATTAATGGACATGTACAATGTTTAATGGGAAGAGTTGGGTTTTTTTGGGTTTTTTTTGTTTTTTAGACAGACTCTCACTCTGTTGCCCGGGCTAGAGTGCCGTGGTGTCAGCCTAGCTCACAGCAACCTCAAACTCCTGGGCTTAAGCGATCCTTCTGCCTCAGCCTCCGGAGGAGCTGGGACTACAGGCATGCGCCACCATGCCTGGCTAATGTTTTCTATATATATTTTAGCTGTCCATATAATTTCTTTCTATTTTTAGTAGAGACGGGGTCTCGCTCTTGCTCAGGCTGGTCTCGAACTCTTGACCTTGAGCAATCCTCCCACCTCGGCCTCCCAGAGTGCTAGGATTACAGGCGTGAGCCACTACGTCCGGCCGAGAAGAGTTTTTTTAATCAACGCACTGGATTAGTAGTTCAAACACTCTGCATAAGTCAGACTGGTGATGCTGGCCTCCCAGTGGTCATCCTGTGCTGATCTACAGTAGACTCTGACTGAGCAATCACATTTTCTACCCCCTAGACTGGAGTAATACTTTGATATCAATTGTTAAGTGTTTTGCTGTTGTTCTTTTTTAATTTTCTGAGCCTACAATGATAGGACTTACCGCATGACGGTAACAACCTGGAGGGTTTTCTGTGTTGCAGCAATTGCTCAAGAGATCCTTGTATACGTTAGCAATTCTTAAAAGCTCTGGTATAGACAGGTCTGGATGATTCCTTGAGTATTCATAAGTAAACCTGCAGTGTGTAAAAATATTTTATGTATTATAATTTAGAAAAAGAGCAAAACACCAAATCCTACTATCTTTTAATCTTGTCCGATCTTTTAATACCGAGTCTGCTTTCAAATGCTAAGCTCCTCCTCTGGCTTGGTCAGGGAGTTATTTAAGAGGACATTTTGACTACAGAAGATCATTTTATTAATACAAAAATTCTCTTCCATGTTACGTTTTAAACTAACAAGGTTTCTTCCTTGGGAGGAGGATAGAATTACTAGAGTTAATTATGAGAATGATTTAACCCACAAAGCATCAGAAATAATATATTGTGTCCTTGGTACTTTAGAAAATACATATTGAGTATAATTATGTTGGAAAATGCATTCAGATTTCCACCTGGGGGTGCTGGGAATAGGGCTAGCTTCTCACTCCCAGTGTGGTCTTGGTGAGTGATGGCAGCAGCCTTTGCCCATTACTCCATCTTGCCGCTTGCCAAATACAGGAGTGGTCACCCCTTCAGCTGTAAATCATTAGCAGTGGTCTCCATAGTCCCAGCCAGAAGCTTCAGGAGTGTAGGCGGGCATGATTTGGGGAGAAAGCAGGAAAGAGAGGAAAAGGAGGCTGACACTAATTAAGGCCTCAGAGGTGGTAGGCAGAGGATCAAGCTTTGTGCATAAGAAACAGAGATATGCTTCCTGGTCTTCACAAACACCAGGATTAGCTTCACTTAATCCTCACAATAAATGCTATTTAACATGAGGAAACTAAGCCACAGCCTAGTTACGCACCCTACTATTAATGGAAGATACAAAACTCGATTTGACCCTAGGTCCCATGGGTTGTCTACACCAGTCTTTTCTAAACCAGTTGACTCTTGTCTCAAGAGAGACATGTCTTCTCAAAGTACTTCAGTTATGTTCGTTTTACAGTCTTGTTCAGAAAAGAATCTCATCTATTCGTTCACAATAAGTTAAGATCGTCCATGTGTTGTGAGAGCAATACTTTACAAAAGATTTTCATGCCCAGGTAACTCTTTTCATCCCTCCACTTTCTTTTACAGCCTTTGATCTTCTCAGTCCCATTTGTGAGATATATCCCGACACCCTAAAGCAGTGGTGCTTAACTTCAGAGAATCAGGGCTCCTCTTAATATTTGATGTACGCCATAGGCTTCTTCCCAGGAAAAAATAAAAACATACATAGAAACACTTCCCCAAAATGTTGCAGTCAAAAAATCCTGGAAGCCTACTCTAGGCGGGGGAGTCCATTGAGGTCTTGCCTCAAATGGTTACATCCAGAAAGATGTAAACACCTTAAAACTCTGTTCTGACTCAGTGTGCTCATTGTCGCTCAATCATTTCCCCCCAGGCTTCAAATACCATCTATGTTGTAATAGTGATGATAACGCAGAGGATGATGCAGATGATGGTGGTGATGATGGTTATGATGATGATAAAATGGCTTCCATTTATGGAGCACGCGTGTCGGGTACAATCTATCATTTTGTTTAGTTTAATTTGACTTCATCTACAAGTTTGCATCCCCAACTTGTGAGATGTAATAGAGCACTGTGGTTATAAGACCAGGAGTCTGAAGTCACATTGCCTGCATTTGAATCCTGGCCATGCCACATATTAGCTGTGTGACTCTGGGGCAAGTTACTTAACCTCTCTGTGCCTGTTTTGTCACCTGTAAAATGGGGATAATAAAGTTATATTAATCTTAGAGGGTGGTTTTGAAAATTCAGTTGGTTAGTAGATGAGAAGCACTTAAAATTTAGTAAGTATTCAATAAACATTAGTTGTTATTATATCCTGTTATCTTCAACCCAGACCTCCTTCTAGTGCTCCGGGTTCACATATATAACAGTTTCCTGATAGTCCCAATGAGTTACCTACCTACACCTCAAAACCAGTGTGCTCAGACCTAAGTCTATTCTGTTCCCCACAAAATCTGCTTTTTCATTCATATGTCCAATCTCACTGGAGGGAAAAACTACCTACACAGTCATCTAAGCCCCAAACTGGGATTCATTCCAGTCGAAGTTTTTAAAAAATAAAGGTGAATTTTGTCCTTCTTTATTCTTCAGTGAAAACCATTTGGTGGGATCCCATTACTTAGTAAGCCTGCACGATCCAGCCCCACCCACTCGCACTACCCTGGTGTTTCACTGCCTGACTCACAACCACATATACACCAAGCAGTGTGATACTTCTATCCATGCCCTCCCTCCTCTGTCTACATTACCAAAATTTCTTCAAGTACCACCTCCCTATCAAGCCTTTCCAGGGTCCCCATACACAATTGACCACTTCTTCTTCTGTCCCCTACGTTCTGTAGAACATAGTGCTATTAGAAATAAAAGAATCTTTTTTGCACTTATTTATTTATACATCTGTCTCTTCTCACATTATACTCCCTAGAAAGAAGGTTTCCTGGAGGTAAAAACCCAGTAGAGCCCCTGGATTATATTTCACTACCAATAAATGAATGAAAGAATATTCTTATATGAATGAATGAATATTCTTACATGAAGTTTACATATGGCAACATAAAGCACAAAAAGGTTAACTTGTCCCAGTGACTCAACCAGGATTCAAATTGAGTCCCTGTGGTTTCAAATCCACTAGTCTTTCCCTTTACAGCTGTGGGATGAGATAGCACAGTTATTAAGCCCACAGTTTCTTAGGCCAGACCTCCTGGGGTCAAATCCTTACTCTGTCATTTTTTAGCTGTAAATCTTGAACAAGTCACTTCACTGTATCTCAGTTTGCTCATCAGAAAAATAGGGGGAAATTGTACTTATTTTACATGATTGCTGTAAGAATTAAAACAGATAATCTATATGAAGTATTTAGCCCAGTGCCAGATGCATATCAAGCACTCAATAAATGTTAGCCATTACTTTAATAACATAGTTGTTTTTTTCTTAAAATTATGTGAAAACACTACAGTCTATAGCCATGATTTTTAAAAATTATATGATACCCAGTGAAATAAATGGTTCCATACCATTCCACCCAAATGAGCCAACAGAGGTCAAACCTTATAAGGTTCTGTTTGCTTTATAAATTTCAATAAAGAGTGATATTACTCAGCAAAGAAGTTGTCTGGGTCGATATCTCGTTCTTGACATATATTTTCACTGTCAGTGAATTTTGCTTCTCTTAAATCCTTTGGTCTGTCGTCTTTGTTTGAGTTAATTATGCATTCGCCACGCTCTGGTATTTTCTTTTCACAGCACTCTTTGATTTTGCTGGAGATGGAGTCTTGCTTTGAACAAATGTGGTTCATAACCTTGCTCTGTGCCAAATAAGAATGAGAAATGATTTCATATTCAAAATTTCTTCAGGGTTGGGTTATCTTTCACAATGGAATGGTGGCATACAAAACCAGTCATGAGCGTAACATCTGGAATCATTTCATCTGCTAATTTAATAGATAATGTTCATTTAAATGCTGTTTTCACTTGATACATATGAAGTTTTACATTAATGCAAGCTTTATCAGGATTTAAGATGATATAACTGTGAAAAAATGGCTCTACTATAAATTTACATTCATTGTTAAGTATTAATCTTTTAAATACTTTACCCCTACTCCTCTGCTCTATTGGCATTGTATGTTCTAAATGTAGTTTCTTTTCTATAAGAGTACAACTGTGTTTTCAATGGAGGCCACTAAAGACATGTTACTGTTAATATCTATAATACTCATCTTCTCTTGTGGCCTAAAACTACATTGCCAAGCATATAGCAAAAGCTCAATGGATATTTGATAAGTGAATGAAACAATGGTAAATGAATGAAGCACTATAGCAATTACCAGATGACAATTTCTCAAATATAAGAAGCTATTATACTCATGGTATCATTTTCCTATGGCTATCATTCGTTTGAAGCTGTTCAAGTCATCAAATAATGTGCAAAATAGAAAACCTTGCTCTGGTCCCCATTCCTACCCTTCACTGCAATTCTAACCCCTATTGAAAGTTTGGGAATTTGGGAGAGGGTGCAGTTATCTGATTTACACATTCGTTGGATAATTTCTGATGTGGCCCCTGGTCCCCTTTCCAGACTCTCCACAATGAGCTGCACATTCTTCCTCCTCTCTGTTCCAGGCTGTGCTGAGCTATGTTGAGCTCCATCAACACACCAGGCTATTTCAAGCCTTCATGACTTTACTCAAGCTCTTCCCACTGACTAGAACCTTCTGGTGAACATTGAGGGTGAGGCGTGGGAGGAAGCTCAGGGTTGAGGTGGAAAGTGGAGTGGGAACTGGCACCACCATGTTTCCAACAGGCCACAGAGAACGGGGAGCCAGTCTTCACATAGACACTCACATGTCACCTGAGGCCACCATGTCCTAAGCAGAGCATCTCTTATTCTCTGAGAATTTACTTCTATTTTCAATTAGCTATAATTCAATTCCTCTTATTTCTCCATAAAAACATTAAAGAGATGGGAATTTGTGATACAATGTGATCGCTTAGTCTCAGCTCCAAACTTCACAGAAAATCTACAATTTTATCATAATTCAGTAGATTAGATTTAAAATTATAAAACCTACATCCCTATAAACAATCAAATAATATAAAAATAACTTGCAAGTGAGATTGCTTTAAGTGGGGGTACAGTTAGGGAAAAAATTCTTAGGTACATCTGTTGTTCACTGCTTGAAATAAAATGGACATTTCTTAATACTCAAGTATTAAGAAATTCAAGTTATTGAATTGATTAAAATTCAAGTTATTTAATTAACATACTGTCTTCGCTGTGAGTCTAAAACAGTTAAACAGATTAAAAGTTACCAAGATAAAGTCTAATTTCAACTAAGAAGATGTCAGGATATTTTTAATAAAATTGTATTTCTTTTGAGTGCATGAATAATTTAAACTATGCTAAAGATATGTTTACCAATATATTCCCTTAGAGAATCACTTTAAAGGTTACCAGACTATGAAGGCTGGGGGATTAGGGAGGTGTTACTCAAAGGACACAAAATTTCAGCTAGACAGGAGGAATAAATTCAAGAGATCTA
>CM052449.1:14261743-14350824 GCA_028533085.1 Varecia variegata | reverse complement strand
GTCAGGATATTTTTAATAAAATTGTATTTCTTTTGAGTGCATGAATAATTTAAACTATGCTAAAGATATGTTTACCAATATATTCCCTTAGAGAATCACTTTAAAGGTTACCAGACTATGAAGGCTGGGGGATTAGGGAGGTGTTACTCAAAGGACACAAAATTTCAGCTAGACAGGAGGAATAAATTCAAGAGATCTATTGTATGTCATGGTCATCATGGTGACTATAGTTCACGCCAATGTATTGAGTACTTGAAAATGGCTAAGAGAGACTTGAAGTGTTCTCACCAAAAAAAAAAAAAAATAATAATAATAATAAACATTTGAGGTAATGTCTATGTTAAATAGCTTGATTTAAACATTTGCAGCATGTGTGTGTATCAAAGTATCACATCGGACACTATAAGAATACACAATTTTTAATTGTCAATTAGGAAGGAAGGAAGGAGGGAAAGGAGGAAAGGAAAGAAAGAAGGAAAAGAAGGAAGGAAGGGAAAGAGGAAGGGAGGAAGGGAGAAAAACAAAGAAAGGAAGGAAGAAAGGAAGGAAAGAGGAAAGGAGGGAAGGAGGAAATGGAGGAAGGAAGGAAATTTTAAAATTAATGTATCTACTTATTTGGAAAGATTACATAAATAGCCTGAGGAATCTCAGAGAAAGCAGCTCTTAAAAACATAGTGATGACAAGTCACCCCCTGAGCTTCACTATTAATTTCTAACATCTCTAAAAGAGGATTTGTAATGTAAAAAAAAAAACTTCAATCTAGACTAATAAGCTTTTGAAAATCCCTAAAGTTTTACATCAAGACATTTAGTCATATAAGATACAATCTGCTGAGTAATCTTTAAAAATTCCATGTATATCTGTAGGGGAAGTCTGGGATCCTATTAAAAAATTAAATTAATTATTTATTCAACAGTTTAACATTGTTAATTATTCAACAATTTATTATTACTCAACAATTTATTAACATTCTGATTTCATTATGGCAAAGTAACCACACATCAGGGTAACTTCAGAATAAAAAATGGTTATCAAAAAGCACTATTTTTACTTGGTTTTAGAGAATATTCACCGTGTCACGGATGCACTGTACGACATCCCCTTCACAGCATCCATCGTACTTGGAAGAAACATCTTCTATGAGGGAGGTAAGTTCCTTAAATTCAATCTTGGGGAATTTTTGACTGAGCACAGCAATATTTCTGGAAAGAGAATTGATAAACCACTAAAATAACTTGATCAGCAAGTAAAACAGGTGGGAGTCCTTTACCAACACAATATAAATAGCTCCAAAAAGCATTGCTACCATTGATTCATTACAGAAGTCTTTATCAAGTAGATGATGGCGGGTTGCACAGCCTGCAAAATCACTAATATTAGGCTGATATTTTGAGCCCCCCCCCCCAGAGTCCTGATTATGAGCAAAAAAACAACCCTGAGAGATGCGCTCTCTTCCATAATCATTATAGCAAGATAAAGATCCACTTCGTGGAAAGGCCACCACTTCCTATTGTGAGCCCATGGCAGACATAAATAATCCTTTCCTGCTGAAATCTCAAAAACTTTCTCAAGACGTTGCTCTAGCACCATTACTAATTGGTTAGAGTGAACACTAGAGATACAATTTATCCATGCAAGGTTGTCTCCTCATCATTAAGGTCAAAGATCAATGGAGAAGTCATGTCTAAAGCACTTGAGGGGGTCTTAAAACCCTGGTTGGGAACTCCCAGACCACATTTTCAATTAACCAAAATATATCTCAGCATTAGCCCCCTTTCTCTTTGGGGGTCTCCCCATCTCCCAAGTCTTCTCTCATCTGACCTAACGTTCTGGTTCTGAGCTATCCATGTAGGCTCAGACCCACCTAGTTCCCTGGGATACTAGGAAGAATATAAATAAAAATTCATCAACCATTTAACAAAAATGGGACACAGACAAGAAAATGCAAGCAGAGACAAGATACATAGTATAAAACTCACATAAAGTTTAAGACTTTGGTTCCAAATTTCCAATATGCCCCACAGACATTCTTTTGATAAGAAGAAAATGCTTTTAAATATTGTATGACAGGTGCTGCCTGAAGAAGAAAGAGAAAATTCTTTTGAAACAAGAGCAAAATCTCACTATTCTCTTATTTTTTTTAACTGCATGTCAATCAAACTATTACAAAGTTTGTTCAGAGGCAGAAAAATCTATGAAATTTTTATTTTAGTAAACTTACATACCAAAAAAAATACACATTTGTGGCACATTACAAAGTCGGGACCAGTCTTCCTGATGACTGAATTGCACTTGGTAGGAAGGTGCATGATGCTTCCCTAGTGGGGCAGTATGCTATGAGCTTGGCCATCTCTACTGAGATGATTCCACTTTATGGGCAGTCAAAAGAGGGCTTGTCAAAGAGAGAAGACAAAATGTCATCTTTCATCCTGGGTATTCACTCACTAGGAATTCCTTCCCATTTACAAAGAAAACAAAACTGGAAGGGAGACCCTGGAAATGAGTGACTGTCTTTCAAAGGTCTCAGGTAAAGAGACTATTTAGATCATCAGCTAGTGACCAATGGGTTGGAAATCAGTGAGTGGGACAAAAGAACGTCATGTACGATAAACAAGCCCTGTGCTATAGTTTAACTTTAACTGTCTGGATCTGTGGTGTTGGGGGATTCCTTATTCATTTCAGGAAACAAATGCGATACCCACCCTCGTTTGAAAGCAGCTGACTTTGTGTTGCTCTTCACAGCATGTTTTAGCCACCTCCTCAAATCGAGCAGCAACACTTAGAAGTGTAGGGGCAAAGACAAAGGGGTTCCTTCTGGCAACTTCATAAATATAGCTAAAAAGAAGTTAAAAATGAAAAAAGGGAGAGAAGAAGGGAAAAGGAAGAAGCAGGAAAGGAATGAATGAATGGTAGACGAGGGAAGGGAGAGGAAATGGGAAGGGAAAGAAATGACAGGAAGAGACAAGAAGAGCAAGTTGCAAAACTGAAGGAAAAAGGAAGAAAGGTTTCCCATTATAGAAAACTTCAATATAAGGCAGCATTATTCAGTTCCCAAAAAGAGTCCTTTAAAGTCCTTATCATTGAAATTGCTAACTGAAAAGTAAGGGTGATGACTGCAATGCTAATCCTGAACACGGAGCTATGGCTGTTCTTCCTTCCCCATGCTGTCAGGGGGTCGGCGGTTCTCCCTTCCATGTTCAAAGAACAGCTATGTATACACACTCCATCTGCTCCATTTGATTCAGGGATCATATTTACTAATGTTCAAATAAACTTGTGATTTAAGGTTCAATGAGCACACCAGCTTTCCAGAAAAATCTCTGCTTCTGCAATGACTGCACTGCTAAAAACAGATTTTTTTGCTAAACATCCAGTAATTTAATGTCTTCCTGACTTAAAAGCTGCAACTTCCCCTTGGGAAGAATATATCGTTTCTTCCACTGTGCTTCCTAGCAATTTAACACCTTGCATACACCTCTGCTCTAGGAGCTATCACATTAGAAGATACATTTCATTGATATAAGGGTCTTAAAGTAGGGTCCATATCTTATTCATATTAATATCCTCAACATAAGCACAGAATCTGACACACAATACATGTTAAATGAATTAATGAATGAATGAATCAATCAACCCAGCCATGTTCCTTTAAGATAGGTACTAGATTTAGCCTAAGAATAATTCTTTAATTAGATCATTTTTCTGCTAAGATTAAACTTACTGATTTAGAAAAGATTTTCTGCTATTTTTAAAAGCCTGGCATTTCTCTTCAGGATCCAGAGTAGGGAAAGGAGGCAGAAATCCTACATCAGCTTTCTTGTTAAAGAAGAAACAGGGTCTTCTTTCAAAGTCAACCTTACTGCAGCAGTGTGAAAAATTATGCTTTTGTGGCAACCCCTCCATAGCACATATTTTTTCCTGTAAAACATTATTCTGGACAATAAAGGGGAAAAGGACAATTTTTAGTCATGGTATTCTCTACCTTCTTAGAAAACACAATGGGCACAGTAAATGATCATTGTTACCCTTTGGGAAAGAGATTACAGGTTTCCCACTATTACCAGCAGAGTATTTTTACCCGTACCATTGACAAACCACCCCACACTTTGGGAACCTTTCTCTATACTATCACAAGACCCCTTAACCTCTTAATCTTTCCTTGCTGCCTATATTTCCTTTCCATTGTGGCTTTTCTCTTCATCACCCAAGGTGACAATATATGGGTATATTAATGTACTGTGAAAGTGTTTAGAAGTAATGTTTAGTAGTAATTTTCTAGATATGCAGATGGTGACTCTACTTGGAGGAGGCCCAGAAAAGAAGTTGTGACAATAGAATACATATCGAGAGAGGCAGCTATGGTGGGTGTCTCTGTATTTTAATGTGCATTTTCAGGCTATTGGCTTCCTCCTCTGCATGTATACATCTGGCAGACTATATACATAAGGCATATGCATACGTATTGCAAGTGCATAGCCAACTTCTGTGCATGACAATACAGCATTATTCTCTCTCCTGAGCAAAGTACCTACCCTAAATACTGAAAGCAAAGTAAATGATATGCCTAGATTGTCTTTCTTTCCACATTTTCCAGCCAGAAGTTCTCTCAGTGTTGGCAAATAATCTTCTGGGTTTAAGAAAAGCAAGCAATTTACTTACAGGTAATTTGAAACACTCTGGGAGTGTCTTGTTAGCCATGCATCTGTCTTTGTATTCTACCACGTCATTCACCAGAATTTCCACGTCTTCAAAGGCTGCTTCCTGAACATGTTGAGCAAATGCAATGATGGTGCTGCAACAGTCCACACAGGGCACACAGTGACCATTTGCAAATTTTCCATTTATGTTCAACAAAAACTCTCAGGAACATCCCAACTAGCCTCAGAACATACCTAAATATGAAGGCTATAACTTTTACAACTATTTGACAGTTCGATTGCCTCACTTAAGTGCGTAAGTGTTATATTTACTCTTTTGATATGGTTTCTATTTAATTAAATTACTTTTTGGAAGCACTGACATTTCTGAAATGTATCAGATAAGATTACAATAAACCTCAGCAAAAAGAGTTTAGCACAACTCACATGTATTCAATATTCTCTTCTATAAATTTCTGGGTGATCCTGAAGTCATCTGAAAAGCAAGAATATTTAGGTTATTGTGTATCCTGGTATTTGAACATTTTCCCAAGAAATAACTATGCATGGCATTTAAGTGTAGAAAGTGTAAAATAGAACACTGATGGTAGAAAATAATTTGGCTTATTTAACAAGAAGGAAAGAAGTCATATGATACAAATAGGAGATCTTAATCACAGCTGATTATGTGCTCAAGAGAGATGCATTAAATTTAATTCATTAGAAATAATCCTAAACTGACCAGACTTTAAATTTGTCATTTATGGTTCCCTAGATAACAAATGTCAAGTACAAACACCATTTCCATGATACATGTTTATCCTTTATGACTAGAGAAGTAATATAAAGATTAACTGATGGGCAATGTAATGCCGTGACAGGGCTTGTTGAAAGATGTCAGACACTGATATTTAGGTCACCTCCCGACTCACCTAAGATCACGGATTCCCTCCCAAAAAGTGTATACTAAATAGAGAACATTTATGTGTGTTCACAAAGACCACAGTTATGGAGTCCTTATTTTTTGCAAAGGACACTAGCAGGCAATCAACAATGGCTAAAACATCTCCCCTGGACCTCAGGTTCCTAAGCACTCTCTAGTGGAAATGACTCGTGGACATGACTATTATCCAACTTAGAATGTGGTTAACTATTTAACAGGAATGCTTTAGAAGGAGTGGTATATGAGTTGATCATGAAAAGATATAAAAGATTTAGCCAGCAGAAAAATGAAGAGCCTGTCTTTCTGTGTGAGAATGATGTGAGTAAAAGCATAAAAGTGAAAAATCTTGAGATGTATTTAGGGAAAGTCAATCAATTTTCATGATAAAGTGGGTCATACAGAGGAATAGCAGGAACTAGGTTAGAAAGGGCCTGGGTTCAGATTATGGGAGTCTTGTACACAGAGCTAAGGAGTTTGGGCTCCAATTGGAAGCCATGGAGAACCATTGAAAATGTTTATATAGGATAGTAATATGATCATGCCTACACACTAAGAAATACCAGTCAGGTAGTGCTATATCTAATATATTGGGAACTCCCACAGTGCCTGACAATTAGAAAGTGACCAGAACTATTTGTCAGATAAATGGATGGAAGAATGGATGGAAGGGAAAAAATAAGAAGAACATTAGGGGACTTTTACAATTTTCCTATTGAGAAATCAGTAGGATCTGAATTTTGGTAGAAGTAATGGAAATAAAAAGGAAAACATACATAAAAAGGACATGAAACAGACAAAAATTAACAGGACTTTGGAACAAGTTTTTACAATGGGTAAGGAGAGAGAGAGAGACCTCAAAAATGACCACTCTCTTCAAGCCCTCTGACTGGTCTTACTGGCAGGTAGTGTAGGGGGTTATCAAATTGAGAAAGACACAATCCACACCTTCAGAGCCACTGTGATGCCCAGGGGACCTTTGTTCAAGTTACAAAAAGGTGCTGCTTCCAGGCCAGAGGGATTACAAAAAGACACCTCCTCTGGACAGATGAAGTTCAAAATGTTTCCCCTTTGGATGGGAGAAATATAAAAGTCATCCCTTCCTGCAGACTGAGACTGTCTTGGTCAGGCTTTGGGGGACTGTACAAAGTGTACCATTCTGCACACCCTAAAGATGTTTACCATGTAATTGGTAGAGCTGTTACAGGACAACCAAATATCTACTGGACAAATCACAACTCATATTTATTGTTCCACTTTTACCATAATCTATACACATTTGCAAGAAATGCTAATATTTTTAAATCCAAATTGTATCTCTCTGCAACATTTTCTATCGTGCCACAGGCTACTGATCACTTTCTAGGTGTGACAACTGTCTCTAATTATAGACTTGGTAATATGACTATCAAAATACAAATTCTAGAAAGGTTAGTTTGGGATAACTGATCAGTTTCATAAACTAGTAAGAGGGGAAAAAATTGAAGAATTAAATTGAAAGAAAACAAGGTTAAAAAAAATAGAAATTATCCTAATTCGGTCAAGCTTTAACTGATACACAAGTAAATTTCTTACCTACATCCTGAGGCTTTGTGGGCAGAGTTAGGGATTCAGTAAAAAAGAACAAGAAAAAAACAAAAGCTGTAAGTTTTAACTGTTTCATTTTTTTTTTTTTTTTAGAAATCACATGCATGGAAGAAAGTAATGTGGCTGAGAAGCATCAGGTTTTTATGTTATTCTTTGGCATTACTAGTAAAAAAGTAACCTGTGTAATCTATTTTGAAATACCGAACATTCAATTTTTGTTTAATCACCCTGCAGAATTTCCTGCTAATTATTAACTAGGAAAAATTGCCTCTGTGTTTCCCTGGAAAAATCTTTTGAGTTAGAAGAAAAGTCCACAGACTAAGGGTGCATTCTACCTAACCAAACAGCAACCCCAAAAAACCTTGAAATGCCACAAATGTTAAAGGAAAAGTGACTAGAATAGATATGGTTCATCAATCTCCCTTCTGGGTATATATTTAAAGGAAATGAGATATCTGCACTCGCATGTTCCCTGCAGTATTATTCACAAGATGTGTCAAGATTAAGCCAAGATGTACAAGCAACCTAAGTGTCAGTCAACATATGAATAGATAAAGAAATTGTGATTTGTGTGTATGTATAGATACATATACACACACATATATACACACATACACACACACACACACACACACAGTGGAATGCTATTCAACCTTAAAAAGAAGGAAATTCTGTCATTTGAGACAACATGGACAAACCTGGAAGACATTAAGTGAAATAAGCCAGACAGAGAGGAAAAAATACTGCATAATCTCACTTAAACATGTAAAGACTAAAAAAGTTCAATTAGAAGCAGAAGGTGAAATGGTGGTTACCAGGGGCAGGAGGTAGGGGAAATGGGAGATACTGGTCAAAAAGTATAAAGTTTCAGTTATGTAGTATGAGTAAGTTCTAGAGATCTGATGTTCAGCACAGGGACTACAGTTAATAATATTGCATTGTATACTTGGAATTTGCTAAGAGACTAGGTCTTAAGTATTCTCACCATCTTTAAAAAAAGGTAACTATGTGAAGAAATGGATATGTTAATTAGTTTGACTATACTACTCAGCTTATTATGTATATTTACAACAAAACATCCCATTGTATACCTTAAATATATATAATTTGCTTTAATAATTTTTTTAAATAAAATAAAGGAAAAAATTTTAAAGGCAATGGAAGGAAGCCAATGGGACAATTTGACACATAATGAGAGGAATACATTATAACACATTAAATTTTTTAAAAAAATTCATGACTCTGTATCAATACAAAATTAAAATAAAAATGGGGGAAGGAAAAGCTCGTCTCTGCAGAAGAATGCCAACTAACAAATGCAATTAGAAATAAAGCATAAACATTTGTAGCTGTCATAATAATAACTGATTTAGGCCAGTTTCATGAATGCATTTATTAAATGATTGGTGAAAAATTATTGGACAATAGCATATATATAGTTTCAGTGTATCACTCCACAGATCACTTATTAATTCCAAAGAGTAAAAGACACTTATGCAGGTGAATATATAAACAGTGAATCCATAAAATTTTATGGATTATTATTTCTCCTTAAAACTAATGAATATAAAAATATATATCAGGGGAAACATTTACTATATGACATATGGAGAAAGAGCAGAATCTGAACTTTTACATTATATGTAGAAAATGGCAAGGTGAACACACCCATTAAACCAAGGGATGGAAAGAGAGACAGAGGGAGATTGAGAGATCAATTTTGTCTCAGATTATGCAACTGTGTGGTCAGCATCTCAGCGTCTTTGTAGCTGGTGGCTGGTATTGATTGTGTTGACCTCTCCTTGTTGCCTCTGCTCTAATTGGCCTTTTGTCAGAGAATTAAAAGAAAAAAAGAAGGTATTGCTAGGTATATTCAATTATTAGTCAGAGATCAATTTGCTTTTTATTTTCTTCTCAGATACGTTTTTTATTTCCAATTACTGTTTCACACCTGGCAATTATAAGAAAATAATTCCAATTCCTCCATTTTGCAAATTTAGCCCTCCCTCCCATTAATAAGACTGTGACATTTTTATGACCACATGAAGTTAAATAGTAGTCTGTGCTCAGTTAGTAACTTAATGTATCAAAATTAGTTTTCTTCCCTGTCATTTTGTATTTACCTGGAATTATCTGATTGCTAACTCCCTCATTAATGAGTAATATATTTTGAAACTTGCTCAGATAAATATGCCTAACAAATCCAACAATATAGACACATACATATACATCCAGGCACTGGGGAAGAGAAGAGAGAGAGAGGAAGCCAGAGGTATATTCAAAAGCTGGAAACTATAAAACAGATGGGATCACATTGGGGGAAATATTAATAGATAAGAGGGAACTTTAGCTAAAACATGGGAGATGATGTCAGTTTTTCCCAAAAGCATTCTAGAGAGGTTCCAAGTCTGAAGAATACAAAGAGCAGATATGGACCATGGGGAAATAATCAGGAGAATAAGCTAAAAAGCTACATCCTGAACAGCTAAATTAGAACACCCTCTACCACCACACACATCTCTATAACATACTTGGGAAACAGTGGTTGGTGTCTTTGACAACTAGGGGGCTTTGAGTGAAAAGGTGACATAATGTACTTACATATAAAGGCTCACTTTGATTACTATGTTGAGAATGGAGCTGGGGGTAGAGCAAATGTACTTGTAAGAAGACCAATTATGAAGCTATTGTAATAACCCTGGTGAGGTGTGATTGTAGCTTGTACGTGAGGTATTGAGAAATAGTCAAATTCTGAATATAGTTGGTAGGTAGAGCAGACAGGCTTTCCTCATAGACTGGATGTTGGGTGATATGGAAGAAAGACAGGCATCATTGGTGACTCCAGGGTTTCTGGCTTGAGCGAACAGAAGAATAGGCAACACAGAGGGAGACACCAGTTTGGACAAGGAGTGGATCAGTGCAGTTTATAACGTGCTAACTTTGTGTCATCTATGCATTCTGAGCATGGAGTTTATAACGTGCTAACTTTGTGTCATCTATGCATTCTGAGCATGGAGATGTCAGGGAGGAAGCCGACACAGGAGCCTGGAAGTCAAGGAAGAAATCCAGGCTGGATGTGTTGTCAACATCTAGGTGGTATTTAATGCACTGAATGTGGATGAGGTCACCTAGAGAGTGAGTTTAGATTCAGGAAGAGCTGCTCCGAGACACTCCAACATAGAGAGGCCAAGAGTTGAGGCAGACACAGCAAAGAAGACTGAGAAGAAGCAGCCAGTGAGGTCAGAGGAAAATCCAGATGCCAAGTGAGGAAAACGTTTCAAGGGAAAAGGAATGATCAGTGTGTCAAATTCTATGGAGAGAAATTAGGTAAGCTAAAGATGAAGAATTGACTACTGGGTTTTGCAGGGCAGAAGTCATAGGTAACCTTGACTAGACCAGTTTATACTCTGAAGCTTTATTTATTATTTGCCTAACATATTCTGTCAAAGTAGAGATGTTTTAAAATCTCCAATTTACTATTACATTTCTGTCAATTTATCTTCGTGTTTCCAATCATTTTGTATATTTCTTTACATAATTCAATGAAATGTCATTTGGCTGATATATTTTCCTAACAGTTTTATCTTCATTGAACTTTTCCCTTAAAAATAAAAAACTATTTTTCTCATTTGATGCTTTTCTATTGAATTTTATTTTATTTTATTTTATTGTGATCTCTGAATTAATACCTTTTGGAATTACACCACAATCAAAGTCCACAGAAATTGCAATAGAAGTGAAGGAAAATGTAAAGTAGAAAGTAATTGAATTATAACTGAAAGCTCCTTTTGTTGCCCTGGAGAAATTGTTTTCTCCTGGAGCACAGGCCAAAGGCATGAATGTAATTTTTAGATTTCTCTTCAAAGCTAATACGATAAACAGCCTCTCGACTGGTAGACTGGACTTTTTGTCATCACTTTCTGACTTTGCCCTTCCCGGCTCTTTCCCATAACCTCATCTTCCATATCTCATGAATTATCTTCCTAAAAGCTAACGGCTGATGGAACTCCTCTGCTTAGATATCACTTTGGTCCTCTGTTACCCATAAGATATTGTCCAATTCCTTTAGAACAAAGCCCTGAGACTCTGGCTTAGCCCCGCATAGCTTCCATATCTTGCCTGAAATTCCATACTTGTACCCTTCCTACCCACCTGATAGTCCCCTGAAACTATTTGTCATGCTTTGTCATACCTAGTACGTCTCACCATGTTTTCCCCTTTCATAAAATGGCCTTCTCCTTTACCTGAACAGATGAATGTTCACTCCTTTTCTAAGACTCTCTTAGAGTTTTTGGCACTTTCTCCAGTCAGAACTGGTCCTTGATTCCCACCCTTTGGTTCCCTCAACAATTTATTGTCACCTCTATTATGGTCATAATCTGTGACACTGTTATGTAGTTGCTTCCTTCTCTACTGAAGCAACTGGGGAGCAGTGACAGCACCCAGAACGAGGCCTGGTACTCAGTGAATAGTCAGTAAACACTTACGGAATAAAAAGTAACTGATGAAAATATTAATTACTGTCAATAAAAACTATGGGACAGTTAATATTTGTTTTAAAATGTTTGTGAATAGAGACGTGAGCAAGATTGAGAAAAAAAGTAGATGTTAAATTTTCATGGATCCTATGGAAGCACAATAATTTCTGTTCTCATCTCCAGATTATCTGCTATAACATTTACGAGGTCATTTAACGAACAATGTGTACTGGCAGCTTCAAAAAGTGCTTCACTTGGGAACATGTTTTCACTTCACCGAATGATCTAGTGTTGTAAATCCATCCTTGGATGGCCTTAGTCTCCTATAATAACCAGTACTCAAAAGATTTTGCAACAGAATCTGCTTCAGACAATAGTATACAACACTATTTAAAGAAATTATCTATAAGTTTTCATAAATAAGCAGACTAGGAAAAAGGAAACATTTGGAAATACTTTATTTCTATGACAGGAAAATCTCACATAAACATCTTCATCATTTCATTAATTCACAAAAAGTATTAATTCAGCTAAAATTAAAGAGAAAAGTTCACCATCAGACCAGAAAGACTCCTTTTGTCTTCTCTTCCCCCTGAAATATAACAAAAATATATTAAGTACTAATTAAATAAATAGGTGCACAAGGTAACTGATTCTATTACTTTATATCAGGGAAACACTGGATACACAGAAAGAGCTTCTGATGGCTTCTCTGAAGACTTTGAAATAACCTAAAAGAATTTTGCATTGGTTGAGTCACTAATTTAACATTGTGTGCACAATTTTGTTCTAGCATTCTTCAAATAGACTTTTTTATTGAATTGCATTTATTTTTAAGAAAATTAATGGTACTTCTTAGGATCTATCTCATTATGGATTGATATTTGGGAAGAATCAACTTCATATTCAGCCTTGTCTGAATTTTTTTTTTACCTGAAGTCATTTAAACTCCCAAAGCAGCTCGAGTTTTTGAAATCAGTTTTGGACCCTGAAAATTAAGAACAAATAAAAATAATCACATAAAGACGTGGATGGTTGTGCCAGTCATATCATTAACTCTCTACAATTCAGGGTAAAGTCACAAGTGTATAGATTAATCAAGTTAAAAATAAAGAAAGTCATTAGCAATTAAAAGGTATGCAGAGAAAACACTACTACTATCTGCTAATGTTCTCTACATCTAAATGAATGTCTTCACAAATCAGAGGACATTAATCTTTCTGTGTCATATTAATCAGAAATAGTTTATATTGTGTCTATTTTATCAGTTTTATCTGATTTGGTTATCTGTGTCTCACTCCCACCTGACCCCACCAAAGATACAGAAGCATGCCGATGAGTGCACATGTAAACACACCTAATTATATTAGTTATAGAAAAACTCTCCATCTCTAAATATTATCTGTCTTTGGAGTTTGCACATAACCAAACATCCAAACTTTAACATTGTGAGATAGATAAAATTGACAAAAAGGCTGAATTATAGAATGTCTTTTTTAAAATATAGTGATTCTGTATTCAAATATGTTTAGTAATACAAACTAAATATTTACAAAATGTAGCCAATTAGCTTAATTGGTAATCATTTCCCCATTTATACATCAAAATACCACATTTATACTCTAAATAGCTACAATTTTTATTTGTCAATCATGCCTCAATAAAACTAGAAAAAAATAAGTTTTGAAAATGTTAGATAGAATTCTCCAGTTTAAAAAAATATAGCCAATTACAAATCCAATTAAAATAATTAAGTAACTGGAGTAAAATAATTCCCAGTTAATACTCTATTGGTGCACAAAGGCATGCTTCTAAATGAGTTCAAAAACATTTTCAATAAATATGTTTCCAATACCCTGTTTGCACAATTAATTTGCTATTAAATTCTTTTAATCCATTTCACTGAATTGATAAATTTTAGGCCAGAAACTGTCCAAATCATCAATTATTTATAATATTCACTTTATAGTTTTCTTCACTAGGAAATAGATCAAAATTACTAATGATCTTAATATTTTTTAAATTATAATTCTTCCTAATATTTACTGAGAAAAATGTGATTATTTTTTAAATCTCATACGATTCTTCCATTTCTAAGTGAAATTTAAATCTCTGACATTTTAAAGTTACAAGTTTGGAGGGCATCCTTTTTACTATTCACTACAGAAAATTCCATGCCAGGCATTTTGAGTGTGAAGTGAGCTGCACATACCTCTTCGGCAAAGCATTCTTCCTGCCCCTGGCCTTGGCAGCATTTCTCCAGCAGACTTGAGAAGTCTGCAATGACAGCCTCAAGTTGTTCCTCTGTGATTTGTGGCTTTTGCTTCACAAGGTTAATGAGAAACCTAGGATTTAAAATAAAACAAAATACAAGAGACGTCTGTTATGCAATGGTATCTTTCTAGAGCCTTCCTAGCAGAGAATTTTCAGAGCCCTAGCAACCCTCACGCTAAACCCTCACTCCATCAACTCCCACCAGACTTACCACACACAACTTGTCTAGTATTTTCACTGGAAAGATTAGGCTGGAAATATGCCAAACATTCCACTGGTCTGGACTTGTACAGGTTATAGGTAAAATACTATCTCATAGTTCCACCATATTTATATACAGTGAGAGGCAGTCTTTTCTTACTTGTCTAGAATATCCTTTCCTGTCATCTCTTCTAAAGTGTGTGTCATCCATACTCAAAGGCTCAGATTTCCAAAACTTGCCATCCACAGTTATCACACCCTCACCTGGGCACTGGCAACACTAATTGTCTGCACTACTCTTTTCGCAATGCTTTCATGTTGGAATTAATGTTGACCAGGGCAATAGGGAAAGCTTGCCAGAGGAGGCAGCATTCTTATTGTACCTTGAAACATGTCTCAGATGGGATAGCAGAAAAAAGGGAAGAGTGAGTTTTCCAACGAAGGAAGATCATTTACAAAGCACACATTAAAATGCATGGGAGTTTGGAGAACATAAGCTCCACTGACTTGCACTACCATCACTATTACAGAACAGCTCCCACAATGAATTGAAATGTGCATGTCATTTCTTAACACCCATAACTGCATAAGTGAGTCAAATATTATGGTCATTCTCTTCAAAGTGTAAGTAGTGTAAAAAAAGATTCAATGTGTTTTTTTTTTTGCTTGGGATGGATGTACCCAGATTTACTGCAAAGATACACCCTAACTCCCCAAAATAGATTGCCCATTTTTTCTCAACCCAAAATGCATCACAACAATAGTTAGAATAGATATTATTTTTACAAACAGGAAATTTTCTTCCCAAAGAGGCCATGAGGACCTTGACACAAAACTATTTCAAAAGATATTTTAAGTGTTTTGGGTTTAAGTGTCTAAGTGTTCTATTAGTGAGTCCAAAAGTGTCGGGTGTGTAAGGTAGAAGTCTCAGTTGCCCTTTGGTATTGTCAGTCTTCTCCATGCTAGCAAATACCAATGTCTTACTCTTGCTTCATTGTTTGCAGCGCTACACCCTGAGCTTGGCACAGGTCCTTATGGAAGATGAACTTGTCATCAGAGAATGAAGGAGGGACGTATGTTTCATCCACCACCAAGCTGCTGAAGCATGGCCTCCTGTTGGCGTATGATGAAGTGCAACACTGGCCAACACCAGGGTTTACAGGAGTCGCTTCATGTCTGATACATAATTGTCCAATAATAAGGTCGGCCTGGTTAGGAGAAAGAGAAAGAAGACAGCAAAGAGACTGGGCATGAGCCATAAAGTTGGTTCCAGTTTCCAGAAAACTTGTAATGATTTCTAATGTCCAGCAATTTACAATTAATATTACAGGAAAATTTGCCATGTAGGATCATGTAATACTATATTACAAATTCCAGTGTTTACCCATCTGTTTGGGATAAGCCTCAACATTTAGTGACAGATGTTCCCTAGGTAATGTTGAGGACAATCCCTTCAGCTATTTGTGTCAGCTATTTGAACCATATTTCCAGTTGCATACATACTTCCAAAGGGGGAAAAAAGTCTCTGCCCTGACTTACAAAAACCAATACGTAGGTTACATTATTGGTTTATATCTAGTTGAGCTTTCCGTTTTACTTTTGAGATCCAGAGAATCACTTTCTGAAGGTAAGAATGGTACAAACCTAGCCCTTTTATTCATATATATGCACGCGTGCACACACACACGCACACACACACAGAGCTAATATATAATCCTAATTGAAAAGAAATAGGACCAATGTGTGGTTGTCTTTCAGGTTTTTCTAATGTGGAATGCTCCTACCTTCCACCCTTCAGAGATATTTCTTAAGCACCTAGCAATGACTTGTAGTAAGAACTAACATGTTTTGCGCGCATACTATCTATCAGGCTAGTGCCACGTGAGTTATGCAGATTACCTTGCTTAAAACAGCTGTCTGTGAGGGTGGTACAGTTTTTATTCTTAAATGTCATGAAAAAGCTCAGCTTACTGAGATAAGTAGCTTTCCCAGTGTGACAAGACTAACAGGTAGGGAAAGTGGGATGGGACTGTTGGCAGGTGGCCCCCGGAACCTGTACTCCTGAACCTTCACCCACCCTGCATCCCTGCAGCTTCCCAGCATGGAATTCAATGAACAATTCAGGTGATGTTTAATCACAAGAAACTCTCCTTTCACTACTAAACTTTGGTGAAAAATTCCACAACATGAAGACTAACTAGCAAATAATTCCCCATCATCAAAAAGAGGAAAAGAGATAAAACAGATACACAAATTTGTTCACAATTATGACTTTAAGGGAAAAAATAATGAAAAAAAAATTCACCTATAATCATATGTATGACACTTGTGACATTAGGAAGTAGAGATTATTGGCATTACTAACTGGAAATCATTTTATTACTATTGAGAACATAAGACTGACCCTGTTCTGTACCCTATACCCTGTCAAAGGGAACAAATCATCCCTAACGTCATAATAATAATATAATATTAAATAATAAATTTAAATAAAATATAAATAATAAAATTACACTACAAAGGCAAAAAATGTAAGTGTGGCTAAAATAAAATGACTATTTTAATCTATCAAAGATTAAGCTTTTTCTTTTTTTTTAACATTATTTAGTGAGCAAAAAGAAGAAAGTATGAGTTGAATAACATATTAGTCCTATTTTTTCTGTACACGGAGTTTGCTCAGACATTGTTGAATAAATTGGCTGTACTTCCACCGGCCATTCTACAGGGACAGAAGCCTGGCCACGTGCCACCCATCCAGAGCTGAGTTCCCAGGCCCACTCCAGCTGCAACTAACCGAACAAGCCTAATGAAGCCATCTCCACGCTGGTCTTCAGTATTTCCCCTAGTGGGGAAAGGAGGCTATTTCAAGTAAGCAGGGAAGAAATCAGGTGGTACTAAACAAAGCAGACACTCACCGCTCCCTCACCACAGGCCAGTTGTTTGTCTTCACTGAGTTGGCAACAAGTGGCTCCTGCGGTTGCCATTTTTCTGGTGAAGGCCATTAGCTCAGACGAGGTGAGCTGAGGGGCTTTCTTCGTGTAAGCAACGAGAAACCTGAAAGAAGCGTTTTTTTTTTTTTACCAAGCCCTGCTGAGTCATCCATGAGTTTGTAGACTTCTTGCTCCTTCTTAAAAACTCCTGGTGTCAGAAGACATGAGGTCGGCTCATTTGTTTCAACCACATGGTACGTGGACCAACTTCTGAGATGCATTTACTCTATCACTCCCCATACTCCTGTTATACCAACGTCTCACAATGGGAAAGCAAATTCTGGACAAAAGGCTGACCCTCGTGCCAAACCTCAGAGCTTCATTGATGCTAACTGTGATCTTTTGGTGTTTTAATAAGCTATGATGGAATGAACATCTTTATGGCAAAAATTTGCACAGTATGGGGAACCATAGATCAGACTTTCTCTTCCAGTAAATTGGGTAATCAGATTTCACTGCCTTCCAATCTGAAATGGGAACTATAATTAGAGTAGCCATGGGTTCACTAATTTGAATCTATATTTCCCCTGTCTGTTAACCATTTTAAATCACTAGAAATACTGTTTAGGAAAACATACGCATTTTGCAAGTAATATTCTCCTAATTTCTGGAAGAGGCCACAGCTTCTCTTTGCCAATGCTTGGCTCTCCTGGATGTATTTCTGTAATTCTTCTTCCTGAAAATACAAGCATTATTACATATAATTTTTTATCTTCCTGGATACATACTTTGTATATAAAAATTGATCAATATTTTCTTCTATTATAAAATCAAGAGTAGAAAAAACAATCTTAGAGGTTTCATTAAATATTAAAGATGGTAAAATGTGAATTTTGAGAAGTAAAGCAAATGGATTTTGGAGAGATTAAATTTAAAACTTTATGAATCACAAGATTATTTAATGGCAGAACTCAATCTCTGGATAAAGGGTTACAGTTCTTCCTGTACAGAATTCTTGCCTTTCTGAAGCCATCCAAAAATGAATACTACCTTTATTTCTGCATCAGAGAACTTCTGGTTAACATTTTTATTTCTAAAGTAAGCCACTAGTTGCTGACTGCTAATTAATTACTACTTAATATCTAGATAACTAGTTAATATACATAACTGGCTAACTACTAATTAACAACTAGAAGCTTTCAAACAAACGGCATTTTTAATGGATGATATCAGTCTAGGTTTTTAGAGTCCCCTAAAGTTCTAGAGCAACTTACTCCTTTATCCTGACATTCAAGAGGATTTTCAGACTGGAAACACTTCTCCAATAACTCCTGGTATCCTTTAGCAACTCTTAGAATTACTGAGACAGCAAGGTCAGGATGTCTTCTTGAATATTCATGAACAAAACTGAAATATGTGGGAAAAAATATCGTAAGTTATTGGAAGTAAGAGACAACATGAAGCCACCACTTCCCTAATTATTCCTGTACAATATGGCATATAGAAGTTAAAATTCAAATACATAAACCTGGAAATCAAATATGATTTGAGCTATGTGAATGGCAAAACTGTTAATACAAACTATAATCCCTCAAATTGTCCTGTAAAATGGCTGTTTGTTTTCTTTTGCCCCTTTCACTTTGGTTTGTCAATGATGGACTTTACATTCATTCATTCAACAAATATTTTTCCAGTACCTACTCTATGCTATCTTTGCTTTAAGCAGAAAGGAATCACTGACATGTAGGATAAAATGCCTGCCCTCTCAAAAGCATACATTATGGGAGCAGAAACAAATAAACAAAGAATAGGTCATCTCATTTCAGGTAGTGATAAATCAATAAAGATAAATAAAAGAAGATGGAAGTGAGGTGACACTTGAGGTAGAGGGGTCGCTAATTTAGCATGTGGTCAAGAAAATCTCTCTGGGCAGCTGATAGAGGAACAGAGATCAGCTGAGTGAAGGAAGCCATGCAAGTGTCTAGGGGAAGATCATTCTCGGCTGAGAAAATTTCTACCGCAAAGAAACTGTGCGATTGAAGAACTGCTTCTATTAAACAAACAATTAGCTTTAGCTGTATATGGATGTGTAAGCTTAAAGATAATTCTTGAATTTACTAATTGTATTCCCAAGTTATAGAATTAGTTCTATTACCAATAAATTGTCAATAATGTGTCCCTTAAATCTGTACTTTGTTCTAGTTTACATAATTTTATTTAGCAGTGCAAACAGTATGTGAATGTCTAATTTTATGCAACAATAGGGTAATATTATCAGGGAATATTAAAAAAAGAATTGGGCCATTATTTTCATTACTGCATTAGAATAAGACTATTAAATTTAGAAAGACCTTTGGAGATCATTATGTATAATGTCCTAAGATCTGCACAAATCCCTCCTCTAATTGTGTCCATAAATACACACTGTACAATAAAGGAAAATGTATTAATTTGATTGTTTGCGTCTCTTAAAGGCAAATAGAAAGAGAACATGGCCTATTGATTTTATTACAACAAACTACTGTAAATGTCTATAAACGTGTTTTGATTTTCTTAATGAATCCAAAACATATTTAATAAATAGTAAATAAGTTATTCCAATAAAGACCTTCTATTTAGCATTATCTATTGAGTTATATCTTGGGGGAAAGTTTTTAAACATGCATTGCAAAAGAATGCATTCTTGGCAGGGTGCGGTGGCTCACGCCTGTAATCCTAGCACTCTGGGAGGCCGAGGCAGGCGGATTGTTTGAGCTCAGGAGTTCAAGACCAGCCTGAGCAAGAGAGAGACCCCATCTCTACTAAAAAAAATAGAAAGAAATTATATGGACAGTTAAAAATATATATAGAAAAAATTAGCTGGGCATGGTGGCTCATGCCTGTAGTCCCAGCTACTCGGGAGGCTGAGGCAGAAGGATTGCTTGAGCCCAGGAGTTTGAGGTTTCTGTGAGCTAAGCTGACGCCACGGCACTCACTCTAGCCCAGGCAACAGAGTGAGACTCTGTCTCAAAAAAAAAAAAGAATGCATTCTTAATCACGAATTATTCTTATTACCAAAATATCCACATCCTATTTGAAAGTTTAATGGTGGCCTTCATATGAGTAATCCATACAGGATAATAACTCTTCTTATTCTGATAAATTGATATAAAATAAAATACAACTCCATATACAAGCCAGTTAATAACAGCAATGGTGAAAGCTTCATCATCCTAAAATAAAGCCCATTCCCTAGTTATCTGCTTCAATCTATTTTGGCTCAGAACATTCTAGCCAAACATTTCTCACACATTGAACTCAAAAACCATAGCCATCATTCTCCATTTCAACTATGCAAAGCTATCAGCCACATAATAATCTTTATTTGTATGAATATGCATTTCAGAGTGTGTTACCTTGCCAAGAAGATATTTTTTTCTCCTGAAGAAAATTGATTGAAATCTCTATCTCCTAAAAATCTGTTTAGATTTGGAGATAGACCTTCAGGTTTGTCATCATTTTCTGCATGAATTATACAGTGACCAAGTTCAAGTGTGGGCAATTTACAGCATTCTGCTATTTTGCTTGACATAGTATCTTGTTGAGAACATACGTAGGACATAATTCTTTCCTGTAATGAGAAAAATAAGATATAAGTTTTAGAGGTTTATTCTTTAATGTCGGACCTCAGGGCCAGTTGTAGAATAGAAAAGACTGAAGGAAGGGAGGAAGGAAGAAAGGAAGGAAAGGGGAGGAAGGAAAGAAGGAAAAAAAGAGAAAAGAGGAAGGGGGAAGGGAGAAACAGAGAGAGGGAGGGAAGGAGGAAGGAAAGAAGGAAGGAAGAAAGAAGACATTTTGTCTCCTATTTTAGTGCTTTCTCCCCATTTTTGCCTTTCCTCACTCCTTTCCACTTACCCATTTGTCCAATAATTCTTTCCATACTTGTCAGGTAAACCTTGTTTTATTTTAATAGGAAGCCTTTAACAACAAGAGGGAAATGTACTCCTCAAATTAAATGCCATGCATGTTGCTATGTATCTTTCTATTAGCATTCAAATTTGTCACTAGACAACATTTGAAGCTGATGTAGTAATACAGAGAGCTAGCTTTCTCTTTGAGAAATTACATGAGAATGATAATCATCTTTATAGGAACAAACTGCAGTGACCCACTCTGACCTCCAGAGGGCAGTGTATGGACAATACGATGGCAGTGCACCTGAGTGGCCAGAAGGAGGCAGAGCTTAGATACTGGCCATGGCACTGAAAATTCTGTACATTCCCAGCAGGGACAATTAGAACCCATTCATTATTCAGCTATTAAAATCCAACTTACATATCATACTAAAATTAATTTTTCCACTGGAAAGGAAAAGGGTGATGATGAGCTCCAAAAATTGAAAAACTAATTTGTAAAAATTGACTATGAAAATCAGTAAAATTATCAATTAAAGACTGAGAAAACCAACCTCAGAGAAAAACAAAATCGTTCTTGTAGATGTCCTTAATAGACAGGTAAATAGTTCTAGAAGGAAAAACAAGTAAAGGGGGAGAGTCCCGCTGGTCTTCTCCAGCCCCTCAGGGAGGTCACTCTCAGGATCCCCTGCAGCCTGGTTCCTTGCTGGCTTCCAAGACTAGCTCAGCCAGACTGCCAGGGCAGTGGGCTGCCATAAGCCTTTATCAACACTTTCAGCCTCTGCAAACCATATTCCAGTCCTGGTTTTCAAACCATTTGAGTATCTAAGAGCAACGATTTTAAGCCCCCTTGGATTTTACTCTCCTTGTTGTGTGACAGGGGACCAGAGAGAGAATAATTTGGAAATAAATAAGCCTCTCTTACAATATCTAGGAAGTCTAGGTTGGCCAAAAGTAGACCAATGCCATGCTGCTTAGATCACCACTAACTATAGCAGACTTGCAGAATTTGTTGCCGGGTATTTTTGTTTTCATTTTTTAATTCTCCTACTGCCCTTTATTCACACCTCTCTTTGGTGCAGCTAGCTTTTTACCTTGTGGAACAGTTTCCGTTATTTTGTTATATTCATTCATTCATTCAATGAACTATAATAGAGTGCCTTCCATGCGCCAGGCATTGTCCTATGGAGATAACACTAAACAAAAGACAGTTTCTAACCCCAAGGAGGTTGCTGTCTTCTCTCTTTCATCACACTATATAAACTCTTTGAGCTCAGCTTGTGCCTTCATAGCAAGTGTCCCTTACAGTGGCTAGCGGATAGAAAGTAATCAACACATATTTGTCAAATGAAAGAATAAATGAATGGAAAAATAAATACATTAAAATTAAAGAATCTGCCCCCAAGGCCCTATGTGGAGGCCTACTGAGACATTCCCATCTCCTTGAGAAGGAAGAAACAGATGGGCCCTGGCCTCACCCAAGGGAGCATCGCTAAAGTGAAAGCCAGCACTTAAGTCAGACAGCCTTTCCACCCTTTAGAATGAGACAAAAAGAAAGAAAAAGAAGTGGAAATATATCTATTTTTTTAGAAAGTAAAACTCTTCACCCCATCCTGCAGACACTCCAGCACGTCCCCTCTGCAACACTGCTCGTGGACATGGGCCACATCCAGGACCAGTTTCTGGATTTCAGTAAAATTAACTTTGGTAAACTTCTGACTCAGTTTAGTAACAGTTCTAAGGGGAAAAAAAAAGAAATTAGAAATAGCTCTTGGTCACCTATCAAAAGAATTTATAGAGTATTAGGACAGTTGAAGCTTCAGAGAGAAAGAATGTAAGTGTTCCTATTGTTTAAAAAGAAAAGAAAAAGTGTTTTAAGTCTTGTTGATTCCAGCCCTGTCTTTCAAGGCAGTAGCTCTGTAAACTGTGACCTGGCCCCATAAGTGGTATAGAAGTAATTGCCTTTTCCTAAAACCTTTCTTGAGAATTGAGCTAAATTCTATCTTTTGCTATTCATCCCTGATGCTGAGCATTTAAGATCATTGTAATGAGTGGACAGAAAAATTGAAAAGGATAAACAATTTAGAAATGGAAGATTTCATGAGAATTATAGTCATTTATCACAGGGGGAAAAAACACTTCTGCACAATTGCATATGTGCAAATGAATGAAACAAGAGTAGAAAGTGGAGCAGAACATTCCAGGTGTGCCACCACGCCAAGACAATAGTGCAGCCAAAAGGAAAGTAAGAAATAAAAATTCTGGTTTCTTCTGCGTATTTCATTAAATTTTAAGAGCTATCTGTATGAAACCAATGCTCCCGAGAGCAAATGGTAGTGTTGCTGCTACTGATGACATGGATTTTCTTTATAAATTTAGTGCATTTAGCTTTAATCACTTATGGATAGCAAATGATAGAGTCATTATAATTCTATCTTAATTTCTTTTTTTTAACGAAGATAATTTAAATAAAGTAGCTCACAAATTGAGCCGAAGGGTAGTTAAGACATAAATCTGACCTCTTCTAAGAAGAAATTTCAGTCACTCTCTGGAACTAATTCCATGACTAAAAAGTTTAATCTAGGTCTCTACTCTGTACAATACATTTTAATGTGTCATTTAACAAACAAATAAATAAACTCTGAATGCATATACTTACTACTTTTCAATTAGCAGCTTAGTCTCCTATACTAGAAATCTTTCATTATAAAATAGTTGAAGAATACTTTAAACCAGTTATTTAATTTAAAACTTTCTTTTCTCCTGACACTAGATTCTAATATTGTTGCCTCGAGGGAATATTTTCACGGGAAGCAATAATTGATATAATGGGCTTTATAGCAAATTAGGAAGCACAAATAATATAAAGAATTTCTTATTAAGGCAAAAGTTTTAATGGATGCTCAGGGAAGGCTGGTCTCCTTGGTAGAGGAGCTAGAAAAATATGGTCTAATGATGAGGTATAATTTGATTGCAGGCCAGAACTTAAGTATCTTAAAGAATAGGCAAATAATATAAATCTTAAAAGTTGTCTTTAAGTATTATTACAGCCAGGCTTTAGTAAGTGCTAAACAGAAGACTGATCTGTTAGCTTCCTAAGTGTTGATGATTCTAATCCCAGTAACCCTCATCAAAGGATATTTCTTTCATTCTCTACAACAGCAACGATGAGAAAAATGAACCCAAATTACAAAATGGTAATTCGATAGATCACACCCTGTTCCCTAGGTAGAGCTTAACCTTACATGGCTTGGAAGGTTCGGGGTCCAAAATTCTTCATCACTGCACATGTATGTTGATTTAACAAGCTGCTTTCTCTTAATTCTTTTGTAATTGACGCTGCCTAGATGTAGAAGAACCATGGTGTCATGTAAGCATGTATTTTTTTGATATGCTCTTAATAATTAGAAAAACAACTGGTACGGGTAAAATATGAAATATTAAAGTACTTTTTACTAAAATGTATAAATGCCACACATTTTCCAGAACATTATTTACTCATTCTTTTAGGTTACTTTATATGCATCTATGGCAGACAGTTTATTAAAAGTACCTTGAAACAAAAACATTATAACTTTCCCATTGGGAATCATGAATGAACTATACTTTTAAAAAGCTTTAAGACTAATTGAAGCCTGCTAATTTCTTAATTGTCTGTTTAGTTACAAAAAATAAGATTACGACATTGAGAATAGTCACAATTCTTAGGAAATTTTTGTGGTAGAACTTCCAGTGGCAAGTAGTTAATTGTGGTTGTTATTCTAGTTCTCACTTTTCTAAACCTAAGTGTCCTTGTTTGTTAAATGGCAATAATACACCTCACATTTGTTCTGAGGATGAAACAAATAATGAATATAAAGCATTTATCATAATTCTCTTTCATTCACATTATCATCTCTCCCTCTGTCTTTCCTTCTCCAGCCCAGCAAACTCACTTCCTTAATAATAAAATAATTGTTGGCCGAATAAACAAACCAATTAAAAAAACACCAGCAAATCCAATTGTTTTTCGCACAAAGAATAGCAAACTGCTGCAATATGCTCTATTCTGAAAATGATGCTTTCCACAGAAAGCATATTTGCATTTCTAACTCTGGTTTTGTTGAGTGATAGCAGGCTACTGTGTTGACCTGGATATCCACGCGCATAGAATACCTTTGTTTGGAAGCATTCCATGGCATTTTCAGCTTTGCAGCAGAGTGGGATGATTTTGTCATAGCGAGCAGCGGAAGAAAGCACTGTAGGTGCGTACAGGAAGGGGTGCCTCCTTGCGATCTCATAGATGTACCTGCGAAGTGAAATTGCACGAGATTTACAAACACATAACGACAGAACTACTACTGCTTGTAGCTAAACCCTGGGATTTGTAAAAAGATGGAGAGAACAACAAAGAAAAAAAAAAAGCATTTGGGTTTTTCTTTCCTGTGCTCCTAAGAGGAAAATGGTCATATTTTTTCCACATGCTGTCAAAAATGTTCCTCACTCAAGATCCTTAGGAAAAAATTATCTGACAGATAATACCAGATTCTATTATGAGAACCAAATAGGCAGACATGCTGACTGTGACTCTTATTAAAGTGTCCTATTCAATAAGCCTGCTCATGTGTTTCAGAGATCAGCAAGGCCAGATTTCTGGTAAGTAAAGCAGAAAGGTGGACTCCTGTTTTTCTTGTCAGTGCAGAATAGAGTTAACCACCTGGGCAGACACCATAGCAGAGATGTTATCAAGGTAGGCTCTCTGTTTCTCTGGTTTAGTCCGTAACATGGAAGACGGAGGTAATGAAGACGGAAGAGTTCGATACAGCCTTCCCCATCGGAGAACCTGTGTTCAAATGTACTAGCAGCACCCCTCAGCCAGTTGTCTTAAGTTCTAATGTCCTCAGCAACTAAATGGGAATAAGAAGAATGCAGAGGAGGTGGACAAGGAGACTTCAAAGGCTGTTTGTGAGCGTTAGCCAAGCAGATATGTTCCTACAACATCCTAAGTGCTCAATAAAACTTTGCCATGTTTACAAATCTTAATGATGCCTAGATCTCTAATAGTTTTTATTTCTAGGCAATTTGGTGAACACAAAACACCAATATATGGCTCTGGAAAGAATCATTTTGTACAATGGTAAAATATTCTTGGGCAAGGTAAAACTGAGAGATTAGAAGGGAAAAACAAGGTGTATCTCAAGAGACTAAAGGAACCTCTGGTGTGGTCTGTACTGCATCTAGCATGCTGTGGAAATAAAGCTACACTTAGAGTTGCTCTCCTAATTACCTTGCATGGGACCTCAGCAGATATAACGACAAACATCATTTCTACTTCTCCATCCTGGGAGTACATCTGTAAATTGCAAAAGCACTAAATTCTGCTTGGTACTGCTCTCTTCCTGGGGCCTTCATCTACTTTGAAACTGGATCCTTACCTGTTCATGAATGCCTCCCTGTCTTCTTCATATGCTTTACAACTCGTGACAGGTTCTGGAACTTGGAAGGCTGGAATGGATGCTGGAGCGGCCTTCTTGTGTGCAAGTAAACACTTAAGTCTTTCATCTTCGCTGTGGCTGCAGCAGTCTGAAAGGCCGTACTTTTCAGGAATTTCTTTCTCATGACAAATTTCTTCCAGAAAGACAGACATCTGTAAGAAAAACTTTATTTTTAATGAAAGACAACTAACTTTACTTAAAAATTCTGTAAAACACATGAAAAGTTTTCTAATGTCCAAAGTCAAAACTAGCGATCAAGAAAAATTCCATTCTATAAAAAAGACATCTGCACTTGAATGTTTATAGCAGCACAATTCACAATTGCAAAGATGTGGAAGCATCCCAAGTGCCCATCAATACATGAGTGGATTAATAAAATGTGGTATATGTGTACCATGGCGTTCTATTCAGCCCAAAAAACAATGGTGATCTAGCACCTCTCGTATTATCCTGGATAGAGCTGGAACCCATTCTACTAAGTGAAGTATCCCAAGAATGGAAAAACAAGCACCACATGTACTCACCATCAAATTGGTTTTAACTCAGCAACACTTTTTTTTTTTTTTCCGCATTATTCAGTCCCCGTAGGGACCGTCAAAAATTGCCAATGCCGACTGTATTGCAAGTCGTCATGGCGGGGTATTGGGAAAAGTTTTCAATTAGCAATAATCGCGCCTCGGATAAACCTCATTGGCTACGATACTGCCACTGCGCAAAGCTAAGCAACACTTAAGTGCACATATAGTAATAACATTCACCGGGTGTCGGGCCGATGGGAGAGGGGAGGAGGGGATGGGTTTATTCACACCTAATGGGTGCGGTGCGCACCATCTGGGGGATGGACACGCTTGAAACTCTGACTTGGGTGGGGCAAGGGCAATATACGTAACCTAAACATTTGTACTCCCATAATATGCTGATATAAAAAAGAAAAATTCCCATACAAACTCCAATGTATTTAGTTTCAGCCTGATGAGATAGATTTCTTTGCTGCCTTACAGGAAATGAAATTTTATTCTCTAACCTTGATTAATACACATGACTATGGGACAAAATTATTTTATTTTAGAAGAAAAAAGAATTCATACCGTATTTTGTCTCTCCCCTTCAATTTTGAATTATTTTATTTTTCCCTTTCATATTATCAAAATTTGGCCTAGGGTATATAAGATTTCCTTTTTCATTTAAACTATGTTTCAGACATAGATACTCATTTTGTTTGACATTCTTATGACAAAACAATGATCTAAAATTAGATATTATTTTCAGTTAAAAATACAAATGATTTTGAAATGTAATAATGATTGGATTTTGAACTGGAAAAATGATTTTTAAAAGAAACACTTCTCATTGGTCTTTATTACAGATTTAGCTAAAGTGCTTTAAAATGCACATGCTTCCTTCTTTGGTGACTTAATTTAACCAAAATCAGGTAACAACAATATTCCAAAGAAAGCCTCTGAGAAACATGTATGTTTCATTCATCTCAGGAAACATTTATTTAGCTTTTACAATGGCTACAGTAATATTTAGAGAATCCGGGAAAGCTTACATAAGACCTCCAATTCCCAACCCACATTAAAAAATGCCTTTAAGTTTACAATGATAAATCGGCAATCTGTAACATTACCTTCAACCTCTAATTGGATGTAAAGTTGTAACGAGGAGATGTATTTTGCATTTTTATAAACATTTTTACAAGATGGTCAGGACAAGCCAAAAGTAGAGATGCAAAAGAGGGATTTTTATCAAATCATGAATTTCAGAGTTGGAAAATACTTTATCTTTAAAAAGGCATCTCCTCTGTAATATTCCAGCACATTGTCTTTTGGCCACTTCGTCAACTCCTCCGTGACAGAGGATTCTCTGGGCATGTTGTTTCACAACTGGATAGCTCTAGCCAGTATAGAGTTTTTTTTCTATATTTACATAAAATAAATAATAATCATTACTATTTATTGAGCTCCAACATTGGGACATCCTTATATTAAAAAAAGTATTCAATGTTTATCTAAAATTCAGATTGAACTAGGTATCATGTTTTGTTGTTGTTTGTTTGCTAAATCTGGCTCCGCACCTCACATCCACTATTGCATAGAGTACAGTGTAATGAAGCTACTAAGGATGCTAATTCTGGAGCCAGGTGGCCTAGTTTAAATCCTGGTTCTGCCATTTGATGGGTCCCTTAAGAAAGTTACTTACCCTCTCTGTGCCTCAGCTGCCTCAACTAGAAGATGAGCATCTCTCTTCTAGTATTATTGTAAAGATTTAATAAGTTGATATTTGTAAACAAAGCTTATATTCTGCTGATAAGTCCCAGCCAGGGTCTCTTGACTCACTGGACAACCATTCTGATTCCTCAGTGTTACCCTCTATGTCATAAAATATTTTGATTATCAATGTGTGTATAATGTTCTCTAGAATAATGTCAGTCATATTATGTGCTTAATAAAAATTAACTATTAGTATTATTATATCAATCTCCAGCACAACTCTCAAATGGAAGCTATTATCATTCCTTATTTTATAGATAATAAAGCTAAAGCTCAAAGAAATTAGGTAATATGCCCATGGTCACCCACATAATCTTATTTCAGAACCTTAGCTCTTAGTCACCATGCTTATATTGTCTCTTTACAATAGCCGCCCATTGTTCTCTTCTGCCCTGTTCAGCAATTCAGAATTAATCTAATTTATCTTTCATACAACAGCTCTTCCAATGCTTAAATGCATTTCTCATGCCATCCCGGTATCTTCTCGTCTGCATGCTAAATTTTGGTCAAATATCACATTGCTTTTTTTCAATCATTCACTCACCTGGTTTTCAAAACACCCTGCAGACTGCTCAGTGGGTTTCTCAATTGCAGTCAATACATCTTTCACCATCATGCTTACTTCCTTGTAAGTGGCTTCTTGAACAAACTGGGCAAAAAATATGGTAGCTCTGAAACAAAAATACATGTGAATGCTTAAGGAACAGAAATAGCAAGCTTATTTTTCTCAAGTATAGTTTTTGGGTTTTGTTTTGTTTTCTGTTTATGGTATGACCTGTTTGGAAAGGGTGACCTTTACTAAAAAATTTATATGAAATTTAGCCATTCAGGAAGAAATTTCAGTGTTTTTATTGTTTTCATCCTCCATAAATAAACTATAGATGTTAAAAGTCAAAATAAGTTGATTTCCTATAAAAGTGGTTCTTCCTTTTGTGGTCACCCATCAACTGCAATGCACCCATAATTGAGGACGTCTTTATTTTTTACAGTTTCTTTTAAATTTCAATAAAAACTTGATCATTAGACCTCTGACTATGTCTACTCCCAGCATGATCAAGGTCTGATCCAAGACTACAATACTCGTGGATTAATTCGAAGCAATGCTTGTGCTGGTTTCTGTGCGCAAGCAGTAGCAGCAACACACTACTTTAAACTCCTTATTAGAAATTGCAGAAATGTGGAATGGAAAGACAGTATTCAAGAGAACAACATGCTCTCCACAAATAACAGAAAATAGAGTATTTCCCCTTTTATGATTTGCTACTAAGATTTAAATAGCATGCAGAATAGAGAACACTGTAATATTATCCTATTGATACCAGTGAGAAAAATTCCTGAATTCATACATCCTGTCACTGATAAGACACTAATCTTCAGTTTCTAAAATCTGATTTGATTTGTCCCATGGAATTTCAAGGAATCTAGAGGTTAATACCTAAGGCCTTGGCCAACAGTTCAACCTCTTCATTATCAATTTAATATTCAGCATCAACAACTTTTCTTGAAATTGTCCAATTTGCTTTCGTACTTTTAAAAACTAATAGAGCTACCCCATTTCATTTAATTCCCTACTACAGTTATCATTGCTCTGTGCATTTAAAGTGCATGTATACAAGCAAAACTTACAAGTCAGCTAAGTTCATATCTGCAGTACATTGGGAAGAATCCAATATGGAAGCTGGAAGACAAAATAAACTTCATGAAAAAGGATGTTTTCAACTGCAACCAGGAAAGTAATCAATGTTACAAATAAATATTTTTATACAATTATAGAACTAAGAAGACATATGGATCACCTATCTAAACATCTTAATGTTGTACTTAAGAAAGCTAGGAAACTAAGGAATGACGTTAACAGGCATAATTTATAGTAGACCTGGCACTAAAATCCAGATTTTGTCTTCCAGTGGTTGGTTTTTTCTCCTGTAATGTGTTGCTGTAATTGGCCTGAAAATAAAATGGTTAAAAATATATTTCAATCATCTTTTTGAACATGACTATAGTACAATTTGCCATTCACATCTCAATCACAGTGCTGTTTCCTCAGACAGTCAAATAATGACCCATTTTTCTGAATTAAGAATAAAGACATTACTTATTTTACCAGTCTGCAGGCATTTTATACATGAAGGAGCCAGGGTTATGGCCTGGTGTGTGTGTAATTTTTTTCAAAGATAATATTTACCAATTAAATAACGTACAAAAAAATTAGTTCAACATGGAACACACTAATCATCCAGTGACCATGTTAAGCACTGCTATGATTTTGTTAATTTCTTGTAAAGTTACAAGTTTATCTTTTATCTAAATATATCCACACGTTAAATATTTTTCTTTCTGTGTCAAACAGTAAATATGACAAATCAAGACAAATGGATGCATGCAAATTTAAGAATTTTGATATAGAGAGAAAAGACAAAGAGAAAAGCACAAAATATCTCACCTATTCCATATGCATTTCTATGCAGTGTTCTGGATTCAGTAAAACTTAGTAGGAAAATTACAAAAAATGATTCCACCCACTTCATGGTTGCTAGTTATCTCGTTGTTAGCACTGGTGGAAGAAGAATATTGAAAATGGTGCTGAAATTCTTTTATACTCTTTTCAGGCAATGCCTGTTAACTAGTAACCGTTTGCTGGTATATCTGTTACTTTACGATATTTCCTTAGGTTGAAGATGGGACAATTTGCCAATAATTAACAGCGTAGGGGTTATTTGTATTTTATGTTCAAGGACACAGACCTCTTTTGGGTGGAAAAGGGGGGAAAATCTTGCAAATTCATTCCATTTTGCAAATACATTAAATATTCTTTGCAAACTCCAGAATATTCAAAGAGATGATCTGTCCCTAAATTGCAGAATAATTAATTCCTTTCAAATTAATAAGTTAATGAGGCCATAAAGAAAAGACACCAGTGCTGGTATGCAATTGGACTAAATAAATAAATTAATTCTTTAAAACTATTAACTGAATGCCTACCATATGCCTGGCACTGAATACATTGTTTGACCAATTCAGACTCTTCATTAAAGAATACATTGCTTGATTATATTTTTATTGTTTAGCTCAAAAATACTTTTCATCTGTATGACATATTTGTATGTCAATAAGGTATATTGTTTAAACATAGATCATACTACTAGTTACTAGGGTATACATTTAAATAAAAGTTTATCATCAGTAGCACTTCTAGCAGATAATAAACATTTATTACAGCATGAACAAGGTCTTAAATGCTAGTCAAGTAAAATTTCCATTTATTTGCTAGTTTTTATTCATTTTCTGCTACATATGGCTACCCTGGGTATTTTCTTCTTAGGAACACACTAACAGGAACAGGTAAGTCTTCCTGAAAGTTCTCTCCAGGGAGAGGTGGCACAGACCTTGCCTACCCATTTAGACTCTAGGATAGTATATATGAGGCACAGCTCTCCCACTATACCTGAAAGGGGTTTTCACTGTAATATATGAAAACAAAAGCATTAGTTATTAAGAAATAACTGAAAAGCAGTCATCATAAAGCATTAGTTATGAAGAACTGAAACATAGTTTTATGAATCAAACTATATACAGCTTAGCTAAGCCCAAGCAAAATATCCCAAAGCCTTTCACAGTATCTGGTTCATAGTCAGGAGTCCATAACATTTGCCAAATGAATGATAAATGGACTCATTCAAAAACAAGAGTTTAAGGTAGACGAAGAGGTTACATTTGGCAAATACCAGATTCTGTAAGCTCTGAAATCTTTGTAACTTTACAAACCACATTTCAGGTTATCCATATATATATCCATATATATATATATGGATATACATATATATATGTATGTGGATATACATATATATATATGTATATATATATAAAATCTCAAAGACTGGATAATCCAATCTCATTGCTTCATCAAAATATTAAAAGGGACATCTGTAAAAACACCTGGTAAATACTAGACCTCTGCTAAATTATGACTATTTTATTATAAACATACATATAAATAGACACATAACTGCAAATAATATGTACATATCAAGCCGGATGTGGGTTGTGTCAGCCATTGCTTCATAAGGGTGCTGATGAGACTACAGCAGGAGTAGCAACCCCACTGTCAGTCCAGGTCTCATTTGGATATTTTCTCTACATTGTGCTATTTTTGTGCCATCCTTTTATCTCCGTCCATATTCTACCTTACTGAGCAGATGTCTGCTATTCATGTCATATGATCAGACAGGCCACATAGTGCCGTGTTAAACGTGTGGATTTGGGGACTAGGTTTGAATTTTTGCCCTGTCACTTATTATTAATAATGACAAGATTTGGGGTGAGTAATTCAATTTATCTGGGCTTTATTTTCGTCTATAAAATGATGATAAGTACAGTACTCCTCCTCCGTGGTCAAATGGGGATTAAATAAATCAATAAGCATAAATGGCTCAGAACAGGGCCTTGCACAAAGTAGCACTTGATGGATGGGGGTTTTATTTATTCATTCAACAAAAATGTTGAGTCTGCACACCAGGCACTGTTCTCTGATGGGAATAATCGGCAACAAGAAACAGGCACCATCGTGCTCTAGCTGAACTTACCATCTAATAGGAGAAACAGTTACATCAGCAATCACAACAGGGTGCAATGCATGCTGTAATAAGTAGAGTGAAAAGAGCAACACCTGAAATCTTTGGAGGGGTCAGGTAAGACTTCCTGGAAGAAGTAACATTTTAGCGGAGACCTGAAGAAAAATTAGGGGTGGGCCCAATAAAGAGGGAGGGAAGAGTGTTCCAGGCAGATGTAGAAGGCAGTGGGCACACCAACTGGCAAGGAAGAACAAGGCATATTTAAGGAATGAGAAGAAATGCAATTCAGTGAAGTACAAAGTTTAATGATAGAACTTACAACCTACAGGGAATTTCTGGCAAGGTTGGCAGGGGCCACAACTCAAAGACCTTTTACATCAATTTTATGCCTCCTCCCAGAGCAATGGTAGACTACAAAAGGGAGCTAATAAAAATCATATTTATATTTTGAAACTGTCTCTCTTATTACAAAAGGGGACAAGGCTGTGATAAGAAGACCAGTTAGGAAGTTTCTGCAATAACACTGTCAACTAGGTGGCTGGATGAGAGCAGTGCTAACGGGAAATGAGAGCTATGGATGAAGTTAAGTGGCATGAATGACACAAAACCAAAAGGACTTAGGAACTGAGTACGTGTTCAGTTTTAGATCTATTGGGCTTAAGATAGAGTGACCGGTTTACCCAAACAGTCCTGGTTCTATGCATGTTGACTTAGTGTAATTATTAATCAGGCTCCCTTTCCACTCTCAGAAACATTCTAGGCAGAATGGGCTGGTTTGCACGTTGAAGTGTCTTTAAGCCACCCAAGTGGAGAGGCTGCTGCGCATTTGAACGTCCTCCAGAACAAGGTTGAGGTTGGAGATGGAGATCTGGGATTCATTCACTTGTAGAGGGTTATTGTAGCCATGAGGGGGTTGAGAAACAGAGATGGTAGAAAAAGCGGAAGCTTGAGGAACACCAGATTTTACAAGACAAGCAATAAAGAGGAGCTTTGAACCAGAGTTTGTATGCTAACAGCAAACAATCCTCAGCCTATGTCATTGCTTAAAGTTTAGTCCAAAGTACAGAGTTCACGGCAAAAGCTTTTCCATTGCTCTGATTTTGATTCTGTTTACTTTTTCATAAATCTGTGAAGCTTCTCAGAAGCAACCTGGCACGATAAACTGGACTTTTGGTATCAGAAAGATTCAAATCTAATCTAATTCTAATCTAATTGTCATATAGCCAATTATTAGCCAATGACATTAGGCAAATAATTTAATATCTCTGATTCTTTCTTAACTTTCTCACTTATATCGTGAAAATGATATTTCCCCTAAAGTTGATTTTGATGTATAGATGGAATAATGTATTTTAAATGTCTGATATCTAGTGAGATTAAAAATGATGACAGTAATTATTATCATTATTAGCATGGCATTAGTGTTAAATATTAGATATATTCTCTTCTTCAGAGCAGCTGAGCTGTACATGTGGGTTGCTAAAAAATGCCTTTGCTTCCCTCACTCTGAGATTTCTGAGATTCTTTTCATTTTTTGTTTGTCGGTTTAAGTTGTTGGTTGTTCAGAAGTGGCTTTTAATCTCTACTGCCCTTCCCCATCAATGTTTGTAACAACTGTACTCAATCTTTAAAGTTGTATCAAATAATTTTCCATGAATATATTTCTGATTACTCCCTAACTAAAGAAGAACCCTCTCACCTTGGACAATTTATAACACCATTTAGATCGTTTTCTCATGGAACTTCTTGTTTGATGTTTTATCACAGTCACTTGCAAGCTATGCAATTATTCCTAGGTAGTTAACTCCTTTTTTTCCTTTCAGAGTTTTATGGGGATACACACATTTTGGTTACATAATTTGCTTTTGTACACTTTTAGTCAAAGTTATAAGTGTGCCCTTCACCCAGTTAGTGTGCATTGTACCCGTTAGGTGTGAATTTACCCATCCCTTCCTCCCCCCTCCCACTTGATTTCCCTTGAGTTCTACTTCCATATGTGCACATAAGTATTGATCAATTAGTTCTAATTTAGTATTGCGTACATGTGGTGGGTTTTTTTCCCTTCTTGTGGTACCTCACTAAGAAGAATGGCCTCCAGTTCCATCCAGGTTATTACCAAAGATACTAGATCACCATTTTCTTTTGTGGCTGAGTAGTACTCCATGCTATACATATACCACATTTTATTAATCCATTCATGTATTGATGGGCATTTGGGTTGATTTCACATCTTTGCAATTGTGAATTGTGCTGCTATAAACATTCGAGTGCAAGTGGCTTTCTTATAAAATGCCTTTTTTTCCTTTGGGTAAATACCTAGTAGTGGCATTGCTGGATCAAATGGTAGGTCTACTTTAAGTTCTTTGAGGTATCTCCATACTACTTTCCACAGAGGTTGTACTAGTTTGCAGTCCCAACAACAGTGTACCTTTCTCTCCACATCTTCACCAGCATCTGTTGTTTTGGGGCTTTTTTGATAAAAGCCATTTTCACTGGAGTTGGGTAATATATCTCATTGTGGTTTTGATTTGCATTTCCTTGATGATTAGAGACATTGAGCATTTTTTCACGTGTTTGTTGGCCATTAGTCAATCTTCTTTTGAAAAGTTTCTGTTCATGTCCTTTGCCCACTTTTTAATGGGGTTGTTTGATTTTTTTTCTTGCTGATTTGCTTGAGTTCTTTATAGATTCTGGTTATTAGCCCTTTATCAGATGTATAGCATGTAAATATTTTCTCCCATTCTGTAGGTTGTGGATTTGCTCTACTGATCGTGTCCTTGGCTGTGCAGAAGCTTTTTAATTTGATCAGATCCCACTTATTTATTTTTGTTGTTGCTGTGTTAACTTCTTGTGTTCAAAGACTCATCTTTGTGATTTCTATGGTGCCTAGCACAACATCTGACACAGAGCTTAACCTTTATAAACAGAAATTGAAGGACACTGAATCAGACAGTTATAGTCAGGATTTTTGCACTAATTTAATTGTCTTCACTCATTTGTTGACACAAGTGAACGACATATCTCTCATAGTCTTCTCACCACAGATCATTACTGAAATGTTTACATTTATGTTTTCTCAAATATTCAGGGTCCAGAGGTCCAAGGACAGATCTAAGAAGGGGGCAGTACTTAGGATCTTGGTACTAAACCAAGTTATCAAAGTATTTAGCTTAAAAAAAAAGACAGTTTTCCTTCATCAAAGGGATTTTTATCTCTGGTTTTAGAGGGGAAAAACATTTTTTTTTCCTCTCTTCTACTCCAGGAACAAAGTGAGAGAAATCAGAGTCAGATTAGGCAACCAATCTGCCTGCCAAACTTAAAAGGATAGAAGTGCCTTGAGGTCAGCAAGGTGAACTAAGACATCAATATGGGTCACACAGAGATAGAGTAAAGCAAGTCAAGAGCCAATCAGAAATAAATTTCATAAAAATGTATGTTTCATTAACAGCATTTCTCCTTTGATGGGTTGGCTGCTTATGCTAAGCTAGGCATGGGTTCTTAAAACAGCAGAATTGGTCCACATGCTCAAATAGATTATATACTACGTAAGAGAAACACCATACTTTGAGAGCATCTCCTAGAACAATAATTTGTACCCAAAAAAGCCTTTCCTAAATTCTTTTTTGTAATGAGTTTTTTATATGGAGTTCCTCTCTTCCCAGCTTCCATAGCGATGACAGAGTGTAAGAAATACGAGCGGGAGTCTCTGGCCATCTGCCATCATCAGCATAATTGCTAAATGCTTCCTTCCCTCGGTGTCTTAGTCTATTTGTGCTTCTATAACAAGATGCCTCAGACTGAGTAATTTATAAACAACAGAAATTCATTTCTCACAGCTTCAGAGCCTGAGAAGTCCAAGATCAAGGCACCAGCAGGTTCTGTGTCTGGTGAGGGCCATTCCTCACAGATGGCACTAGCTAAGTGTCCCCACATAGCAGTCAGGCACCTCACCTAGAGCTCTCCCTTCAGCCTCTTTTATAAGAGCACTGATCCAATCATGAGGGCAGATTAATCACTTCCCAAAAGGCCCCAACTCTTAATACTATCACATTGGGGAATAGGTTCCAACATTTGAATTTTGGAGGGAGACATACATTCAAACCATAGCATTTAGCAAGGTTGAGTGACAGCTCACTGTTATAGGAAATTCAGAAAAATCCCCTACATGGTCCAGAGATTTCATACTCTATTATGGACTGGATGTTTGTCCCCTCCACCCACCCCCCCGCCTCCCCAGTTCATATGTTGAAGCCCTAGCCTCCAATGTGATGGTACTTGGAGATGAGGCCTTTAGGAAGTAATTAGGGTTACATAAGATCATGGGATCTGGACCCTCATGGTGAGATTAGTGCCGTTATCACATCAGAGAACTTGCTTGCTTTCTCCACCAGATGAGGACACAGTGAGAAGGTGGCCATCTATAAGCTAGAAATACAGCCCTCATCAGAAACTAAACCCTGCCAGAACTTTGTAGACTTTCAGCCTCCAAAAATGTGAGAATATAAATTTTTGTTGTTTAAGTCACCCAAGCTATGGTATTTTGTTTTGGCAGCTAAGACATACACACACACACACACACACACACACACCTGTAAGTATACATTTTTCTCATAGGAACTACATGAAATAAAAAACTAGAATTATCAATTATTCTTAAACAAATCATATCTCTTCCCTTGTGTAGACTATATATTTTTAAACAAGCACTCTTTATTTAGAAAAATGCCATTACTTTTGAGGTTCCTAAGAGGGAATAAGAACATATGTGCTCTCTGGTATTCTGTGGGAGGTAAGAAATTCATGGGTTTTTAAGGAACCAGTCTCTAGTGTACAGATATCACTTGACTAAGTAAATGAATAAAGAAATTAGTGACAAACAGAACTGAGTAAGCCCTGAGTAGAGATAAAGAGTAAATATGGGAAAGTGATGTGTTCATTTGCATGCAATATTTTTCAGATATTGTCCAGTTAACTTTTATAGTCTAGTGTTCATGAAATTACACAAGACTCACAAGAATTAAATAAAATGGACAAAATGCCTATTACTCCACCTATACGTTGACCATCATATATAACATTTTATTAACATAAAATATTTCATTAGTCAGAAAAAGATTCTATCTTTCACAAAAAGATATATCTCAAAAAGCTAAAGCATTTTCTTTGATGCCATGCAAGTATTCATGTATTTATTCTCCAGTTGCTCACAGAAGAGAGATAATTGGGATAATTCTAGACCAATTAGAGTGATGCAAAAGTGACACCACCATATGGAACATTACTAGGTCTGCCAGCTTTGAATGTGCAGTTCTTTATGCATTTTTATTGGGGGAATTTTCACTATTTCACATGGTTAAAATAAAATGAATCATGATTATTATCCTAAAACACAAATTTGCATGATTCAAATTTGCATAAAATTCAATTTACTATATTTGCCGTTGTGGAAGTCCAGGAAATTATTGTAAGTTAGGATTCTGTGATTTGTAGTTTAGAATATTTATAGTCCATAGTATAAATCAATTTGTTCACCTAATTTATATTAAATACTCATTATGTACCAAGTTACGCTAAGTGCCAGAGGAGACACATGGACTTCTAATTCATGATCCTCTCTCATGAGAAACACTATCTAGTTGAAGAGAGAGGTACATAAATGAACTGATACCATTAGAGGGGCCTGCTGTCAGGAGTCAGAACAACATGTGTTCAAATTCCATCCTTAGGATACAGATTATATGTATGCAAATTGAATATAAAATCTATAATAATTATAATAAAATATACATGTGAATAGGAATAAAAAATGAGTATGAATGCTATAAGTCAAGTTCAAAGAGCAAAGGAGTATTAAGCAAAGAAGTGACTAACTCTAACCAGGGAAGTTTCCCCAAAGAAAGTGACCTTTAAACTGGATTAAACAGGTGAAAAAAGAGTGCAAAAGACATCCCAGGTGTTATAGAAAGAACTCAGGTACGGGGGCATGAAAAGCATGGTGTGCTAACGAATACTGTGAAGTTCAAACTGATTAGGGTATTGAAGGAAGGGTGAAAAAAGAGATTGGAGAGGTGGAAGGTTGGACTTTATAAAGTGACTAAGAAGAACAAAGAGAGTCATTAGGTCAGAAGGAAAGGGTAGGAATGATGGGCTTCCATGTGTAGTTTCCATATATCCAACACATCTGTCATAAAATAGCAGTCTTAGCACAATCTCAGCTGCCCCTTCATAAACCAAATCCCTAAAATATTAACAGTAGTAATAAAAATAACTGGGCCCACATCACTCAACACCAGGAGGCACTGTTCACATTCTATTTTGCATTAATAGTACCCTTTGGATTTATGCAACATCTGCACGGATCCATAGGAAGCATATTAATTTATCCATTATGATTTAGAATAATGATTACAGAAGTGATACTGACATACTTGCTTATTGTCCAATTAGTGCACATGAAGATTCTTCTTCATGTCCAGTCATCATCTTTTCCTGTCCAGGTCCAGGTACCATCTCTTGTTGGTACTATCTTCCTTATTGTCAAATGCATCTCATCCCTGGCTAACTTTCTATCTCCCATATCAAGAAAAAAGTAGCAATGCTGTTATTACTCATGATGTAATGGTTCTTTGGAGCCTGTTTGTATTGAAACAAATAAATCTTCTTGCCTGTTCAGTTCTCTATTATCATACATTTAATTTAAAGCTGGTTACCTCAAGATTGATGGTGCTGCATTATCCATCATGTCACCCTGAATTTTGGCTTCCCATGACTCTTTTAAATGTTATTACTGTGCTTCACTGATGATAAACACTAATGCAAGTCCCTGGTCATGTTAAATTTACTATGCAGACTTTGTTAGCATAAACATAGAACAACACACCTTTCAACCATGATTTCTCCTGAACTCTTAGGCCATAGTCACTGCACTTTTAGAATATGATCTCTTTTAATGATAATTGCACCCCTGTTTTCCACACACAGCCACCAACAGGAAGGATAGGTGAGGGGCCTGTGAAGAGGCACAAGGTGTGATCACATTCCTGCAAGGAATGTTTGGCAGGGCTTAAGACCAGCCCAGAGAAGCATAATGTAACCACATCAATGGAGGCAAAAGAGGATGTCAACTGAAAGGGCCCACTTGCCTTGCAGAGCAATGGTGCCCAAAGCCCTTGGAAGGGATAGGCATGGCCACCCCAAAGACTGCATGACACTCAATGTGGAGTTTGTGGAGAAATGGAGTGACCACCCTGGGTGGCAGCAGCAGAGAGTGTACTGGGTAAAGGATCCCAGCCAGCAGCACTGCGACCTTCATGTACTACAGACAGCGGCTACTCTAGAGGAGCACAGACAATGAGCTGCTGGGTGGCCCACGGATGTGTCTGACACCCAAGGGTGAGTCAAAGGCCAGAGCTCTGAACTCATGCTGTGTTCAATGTAAGTCACCCAAAGTCACCTGTCATAGCTTCACAGAAGAGGGTAGGAAAAAAATCGAGCAGACGTGCATAACTTTGGAAAAGGATGTTTTGACTGGAAATTGTAAAGCTAAGGACAAAAGGAACCATACATAAATATCATATTCTAGTTGGTAAATTTGATTTTCGGGGAGGTCTGAGTCCATAATCCTGAAACTTCTTTGCATGCATCCTGTGGATGAACAAATAAGTAAGCGGAAGGTAGATAGTGGGAGACAAGTTTCTCGCTGTCAAAGAGGGAAGTTACACAGAGGCAAGGGGGAAGGCTAGAATGAACCACGTGGTTCTGGATTACAGCCAGAGATGTTAGTATGAACTCATCTTTACCCAGAAAGATAGATGCATAGATACAGAAATAATTACAGGTACATATATATGTATGGGTTAGTAGTATACATACCTACATTTCTTAGCTCTGTTCCCTGAAAGGGTCTAGAATTAGCAATGAGCACACTCAGTGCTCAAATCTTTGTTTGTGAAACCATTCGCTAATAGGAGGAACCATTCCTCCTTGAACAAATGGCTGTTTCTAGGTCTAGGGAAGGGACAATACAAGAGGAGCCTGAAGCATTTTGCAGTGCCAGAAAGTAAATAAGTGTTCAGAAAGAAAAAAAAAAATATGGGGTTATGTCAAAGGGATATAGAAGCCAACCTAAAAGGAGCTCCAAAGGCCAAAGCTGGAATAATTTCAAGAACAAAATAATGCAGCATTGAATTACAACCCAAAGTTTTAAATAAATATATGTTTATATAAATAAGCAATTGAATAAATAAATAAATAACAAGCCTTTCTTACAGAAGAATTCTAAATAAGATATGTAGACACTCTCCCTTCCAGGAGCTGAATCCCTCTCCCTCTCTGACTTTTCGTCAGGGCTGGATTTCATGACTTGCTTCCAAAACAGAGAGTGGAAAAGGGAAAAAAATAATCACTTTACAATAGAGAAATCTGGCAGATACTGCCTTAACCAAGTGATGGATCTTAATATCCTTGGTAATAAGTCATACTGATCGCATATCATGTACCCCTGATATGACATGAGAACAGCATTACACACACACACACACACACACACACACACACTAGTGTACCTGCACCATTCTCCTGTATTGTGCAGCAAAAAACAAACAACAACAAAAAAACCCCAAAGAGCAACAACAACAACAACAAAAAAACCCTGCCACTGACAGACAGACAGCTGGAGCAACATGCTGGCCAAAACCAGAGCGGGCATGGATCCTTTAGGATCAACTAAGGAATCTGGTCACTTCCGCAGGAAGCAGGAAAATTTTTTTTAACTAGGTGCCAGAACAGCATTTTGGAGGGTCTATGCCTGAACGTTTTAAGTCCAACTTCAGTGTCTGACACTGGCCAGTGGACACTGGCAGTGCCATCTAAGTAGGGTGCCCAGACCTGATCCCGTGTGGGCCCAGTTCAGTGGCAGTGTTGTACTGAAAATTTTCTAGGTCTGCCTCCTGGTCCTTTGACGAGCCAGGGCCCATGATCTCCATTTCTCTCCTGAGCTCTGCCTGACCTTTGTGACGATTACAACAAATGTGGGGAAATGTTGAATACATTCAATGTAGACCAAAGTGGGAGCTGGGTAGGGAGGGGACAGTGAGATGGCAGGGAGTGTGGAACATAACATTCCAGGAACAGAAGGAACCTTTTTTTAGCTCGGTACCAGAACCTTTTTGCAAGCACTATATTTAAAATGAAACTATAAAGCATTATTATTAAGAATAAGTTGTGGAATAGCATGTACAATATGCAAGCAATTCCATAAAATTAAAAAACAATACAGGCCAGGTGCGGTGGCTCACGCCTGCAATCCTAGCACTCTGGGAGGCCGAGGCGGGCGGATTGTTTGAGCTCAGGAGTTTGACACCAGCCTGAGCAAGAGCAAGACCCCGTCTCTACTAAAAATAGAAAGAAATTATATGGACAGCTAAAATATATGTAGAAAAAATTAGCCGGGCATGGTGGCACATGCCTGTAGTCCCAGCTACTCGGGAGGCTGAGGCAGGAGGATCACTTGAGCCCAGGAGTTTGAGGTTGCTGTGAGCTAGGCTGACGCCACGGCACTCTAGCCTGGGCAACAGAGTGAGACTCTGTCTCAAAAACAAACAAACAAACAAACAAAAAACAATACACTAACTAGCAAGTCTGTCAATGACAAAGCATATAAATTCAGACACAAAGATCTGATAATCTGATAGGTCTATAAATTCATAGACAAAGGTCTGGTAGGTCTGTAAATTTACAGATAAGGGTATGATATGAGTGATTATCTCTGGGAACAGGGAAAAGAGGCCCAGCATTGAGTATAACATTTTCACTTTGTATGAGAAACTTTCAGCTTCCAACTCTTGCACATGATCAGTTCAGTGTACTTTAATCACTCCTTCCTGTACATTCCTTCAGATCTCCGAATCCCCTCTTCCAATAATACTTTTCCAAACTTCTTACACTCTTCAGGTATTGTTATCCTAAACTGTCTTAAATTTCTTCTAGGATCACTTTCTTTTTTCCAATTCAATTAACTACTCTTAGAATCGTCTCCATCTCCTTTGTTCCTCACTATTTCTTATACAATCCCAGCAGTAAAGAAAAGCCATGCCTTATCTATGCCATAGTTTTCGTTCTTTTATTCAGAATTACCATATGTTAAAATGTTATTTTGAATGCTTATAATCTATAACTCAGAAGAGTATTATTTTTTTTTAATTAATTAGCCCATTAGGAACTAGAAGTCCTCTAGCTGAAGTTGAGTAAGAGAAAACATTGGAACTTTCACAGAACCCATAAAATTTTCAGGATGGCAACACCCCTTTGAAAAATAATAGTCTTGGACCATTATAGTAGATTCTTTTCATTTTTTATTAATTGCAGTAGAGAGAAAAGAGGCAAAATGTTTAAGGAAATTTATGTTGCTTAGGGTGTTGGCTTTACACCAACAGAAAAGAAAAACAGATGAATAAGCTCTTCATTCCTCTTTCTCTTATTCTCAGAGTAGGCTGAAAAACAAAAGGAAAAATGTAAGTGCTACTTGTAAAATGGTCTGCCTTTTTCAAGTCTATCAAAATAAAGGCCAAATTGTTTAGATTGTCTTTCTGCAATTGTCACCAGTGGAAACAGTTTAGGCCTGTCCTAGACTTATGAGAGCTGAATTCTCCTTCTGTTGGGCTAGCAAACAGGCCACACCAAGAAATGCTGTGAAGTCCCCTCTTTATCGCTGGTGCCATTAGACTCCTCAGGCTTCCAAGTCGGAGGCTTTTCATCATCACTCTTCGGAATTATTTACTTAATACCTACTTTTTACCTACATTATTACAAACCGAAAGATATCTTCTCAAAGTTAGAACCCTAGGAAGAAAATCTTTCCACTTGGTACTAAAACAAATCACATGTTGAAACAACCAAATTTGTGGAGCTTCCAAGTTGCTTCCTTGCCCGAATGCAGAATATGTAGGTATTATCATGGGCAAAGAGTAAGTTAAAACCTAATAGTGGACTAGATGTCACAGTCAGTTTGGAAAATATGAAAATAATTCATGTGAAAAAGTAGTTGAACAACTCGTTTTTAAAAACTTTTTATTGTTATTCTATTTTTTAATTCTCCCAAAAATATTACAAACAAAACGGGTAAAACATGTTTATGTTCAAACATCTACATTTTAAAGTGGGGCCTTTTGTCATAAGAAAAGAAATTCTATTAAAGCTCAGCACGTTGACAAACTGGAAATCTAGTATCATATTATTCACTATAATGATCACAGATGCATCACATCCTCCAGTGGAATGGATTTGTTGAGCTACTAGGTTGAGCCATGTGAAATCTCTGCTATCCGACTGTTTTTAACCGACAAAAAGACCCTTTCATATGATTCAGCCTAATACCTGGAATATTGCCCTGCTGAGCCGTTACTTACTTTCATATGAGTCCACATAGGACAATGGTTAACTCTTAAACTCTGGTCTGAATTTAGAATTTTGGGCTCCACCTCTCACAACCTGGGTGGCCCTTTCGAAAATTACTTAACCTATGCCTTGATCTGTACCTTCATTTTCTCATCTACAAAATGGGAATAAATAATGGTACCCAACTCACCCGCTATTTTGAGAATTTAAAAAGTTAATATGTATAAAGAGCTTAGAGGAATGGTTGGTGCTGGTCTGTATGGCTCTTGGCAATAGTCAGTTGATCTTTGCTATTTTAATAATAACTATTATAATTTTTTTTAAAGTCCAAATATAGTTACCTGAAATGCTTGTAATTCTGATGTTTTTAGGCTAAGGCAGCTTGACTTGCAGCAACAAGTTTTGGACCCTGAATACAAAGAAATGATGAATGTTAGGAAAATACTAGCATTACTATTAGGATAAAAGATTAGCACTTATATAGCCATGGGTGATTGCAATTTGATTTCACATGCATCACACCCTTTAACTCCAATTTATCACTATCGTCTCTAGAAGGAAGCTCATGGACATTTGTTGCCCCCAATGGAATAAAAAGATTACTGTCAGACCATAGAGGGTAATATTAAATGATTTAAACATTTAAATGTAAATTTCCCCACTAACCTGTAAAATCAACCAAATCACAAACACCACTTTTCAAGAAAATGTTTAGATAAATTAATGTTTTAGTTTAATGATCAAAAAGTTTTCAGATCTTACAAATATTTCCATCAATTTTCCTAAGCATCGCAAATTTTGAAACAGAACATGCATTATAACCATAAATATAATAATATGATACAGTGCAGCAGGAGCTAAAAACCAACAACATTTTGGTCATTTTGTAAGACAACTGTATGTAGAATAAGATCCCTGTCCCACATGTATAGGGTGTTCTCAGATATATAAATTTCTAAACCCTAGCCTAACTAAATGCACAAAAATAGAAATTAGACATATTAAAATGAAGTCAACGCCAGTACCTCCTCAGTAAAGCAGGCCTCCTTATCATCAGCATGACAGCACTTGTCTACAAAAGCTGCGAAATCTGTCATGACAGCTTTCAGTTGATCATCTGTTGCCTTGGGCTTGTGTTTCACGAGCTCAGCAAGTGCACTACATTTGAATGGAAAAAGAAAAAACAACAGGAAAAAGGTTACTGACATAAAGGAATATGGAGATAGTAGGGATGGTTGTGCCATCATTTAAGATTATAAGTTTTAGAGACAGGCAACTCTGAGTCTGAGGCCGAGATACATACGATTATAAACCTCAATATTCTTGTCTGTATAATGAGGATAAAAAAATTCACCTTCATAGGGTTGGTGGGAAGATCAAATGAAATAATCAGTGTAAATTGTTCAACATCTTATACAATGTCAGTCAATCTCTATTCAGTTAATTTCTAGAAAGGATTATGTCATTGCATTTATATATTATTCAGATTTTGAAAGTAACATGTCACATTGAATTTTATAGTTATTTAAAAGATAAAAATGATCCTTTAACACTTAATTATCTTGAACATTATTTTGAAATTTTCTCATCTGAGAATCTTTCCTTTTGGTCTTTGAAATCAGCCCCAAAGTTAATAGTGGTGAGGCTATAAAAAAGATTATCCAGACTCATGGGATCTGGTGGTTCTCTTTCATTGACATCTCCAAAGACAAGTATGCCAGAAAGAAAGTTGTGTGGGCATGGTAGGTTTTGCAATATTACTCTTTAGTCTGGACCATGACTATAACCAACCAGAGATGATAGCAACTTTCTGTTGCTAAATTTCCTGCAATTCTAACCTCTTGTGACGGCAATAGAAAGTTGAACCTCAGAATTCACATTTCTAGGTTTTCATCCAAGTCTCATTCTTAAAAATCACATTTGGGGGTTTGTCTCATCTGTGGGGTCACCACAGAGCAAACTTAAAATAACCATTTATGCCCAAAAATAAATTATCCTATGATTCCTACTAACTAATTTACTATCTACACAAATCCATCAGTTCATTGTTCAGCTTTTTCTGTTGGACATGGCCTAAGATGTTATTTTACTATGGCTTTCATCCACAATACTACTTTGAATGATTTGTTGGCAAGATTATAATATAGGTTTTTTGCTAAGGAAAAAAAGTTATTTATTTTATTCTTGATTCTTTTATCAGCTAAATGAGGGCAACATCCTCAAATACTTCTCTCTAAGAAATATTACTACTTCGGAAAAAGTTGCTCATTTCAATTGACAGTTCTCACTATCAAGACAAACACATGCAGTAATGAAATACTCCTCACAATTGTTTCTTGACTTGTTTTTCCTTTTCAGGAAGTGTGCATATATCTGCGTGGAAGGTGAATGTTTCAGCATTAAATTCTTTGGGAACATATGTTTCATCAACTTCCAGATCGCTAAAGCACGGTCGCCTGTTTGCCAAGGATTCTGTGCAGCATTTAGTGACTCTCTCGCTCACTGGTGTCTTCTCATGCAACACACACAACCGGTTCAGCACCAAAGACAGCTAAAGAATGGGCAGAGAACAGAAATTCAAAAGAAGCAAAGTTGAAAGTTTTCCATGAACCTCTATTTTCCAATGCACCAAAACAAGTGTTATAGTTTAACTAGCAACATTGAATCCAAAGTGATTTGAGGCAGTGATTTATTTATCCTTAGAACTGCAAATAAAGACTTTTAAGTCTTTTCTCTTTTAATTAAAAGAGATATGTGTTGGAGGGTGGAGGAAATAGTCTTACTTACACTGATACATTAAAGAAGAGACCCACACACAAAAAAAGTGACAACTTAGAAAACACCAGCATGGAACCCTGAAAATGCATGGATTTTTTTCGAAATAATTTATCACCTTTGGGATCTAATCTAAACCTTCATCTTGATAGTCAGGATAATATAGGTGACCAAGTCCCAGCTACCACTACTATACACACACACATGCACACATACATGCACACACACACACGTTAATCCACCCCCGCTTCTGAAAGGTAGCTTTGTCAATATCTAAAAGCAAAAAATCATCATTATTAACTTTACTATATTTTAAAAATACTCACCAGGTCTTCAGTACAGGGCATCCTTTTTGATTCATCAAGCTTACAACACTTGCTGCCCACTTTTCCTAGGCTTCTTGAAACCTCCACAAGACTTGGAGTTGACACTTGAGGCACTTTCCTGGTGTAACGAACTACCAACCTGTAAGAAAAGAGGCCAAGCGTTGTCAGCCAGGCAAGAGACTCTCTTTTTCTAACACAGTAAACCAAACAGAGAAAGCTTGGCCCAAATCAACTACAATGTTCTTATTTTTCATTCATCAAATTATCTCCATTTGCAGAGTGATGGGATAGTATGGGGGGAAAGACCTTATCCTGAGCAACTATTTAAATCTGGCTTTAAATTCCGCCTGTACCATATAATCTTAGGAAAATGAGGAACCGTATTATAATTCAGTGGCATTAATATGTTTATTAGTTGCTTCTTTCTTTCAATGAAACCTATTGAGAGCTTAATATATATCAGCGCTGTCCTAAACTTGAAAAATACAGGTGAAAAATGGGAGGAATATATCTGACTCAATAGCGATGGTGCAAGGATTAAATTAAAAGGAATAAATTATGCAAGTAACCAGTATGGTACCTAGTATGTAATAAATCATTATTAAGAATGCCAATCACCATTAAAGTCAATGTGTAGGCAATGGCTCCATAGCTCAGGGGTTAGAGCACTGGTCTTGTAAAGTCAATGTGTGACTATAATCTTCTCAAGGGAAGAGACTATCTTGTTCACTGTTGTTATTCCTAACATCCAAGTTAGAAGAATGCCAACTATGTATATGACCTGCACGATAAATATCTACTGAATCATATGTCCCTCCTGTCTTTATCTCCATAGATAAGGCTCTATGGAATTTGGGACATTAGTCCAGCAGGCCATTCTGTCTATCTTTTAGGGAGAGAAATTCCACAGGACAAAAAGATGGTAATGACCAAAGACTAGATGCATTTTCCAAACATCTAATGCCTCCCAAATAGCCCATCATGAATCTAATATTCACATATGTATCTAAATCCATTATATCATATTTTCCTGTTCAACTTATGTATTACTTTTTGAGCTACTGCTGTTCAAGGCCTACTAGTTCCTGCTCTGTAAAATATTGCTATGCTTTATTTGCCCATAAACTATCCCTTAACCTTCAAGGCACATTCCCAGTTCTGACATACCAAGATTTGGCGTTTACCCTCCCAGCCTACCTACATACTCCCAGTTTCTTTCTTTCTTTCTTTCTTTTTTCCATTGCCCTGAGTAGAGTGCCATGGCATCAGCCTAGCTCACAGCAACCTCAAACTCCTGGGCTCAAGCGATCCTCCTGCCTCAGCCTCCAGAGTACCTGGGACTACGTGCCCATGCCACAATGCCCAGATAATTTTTCTATTTTTAGTAGAGATGGGGTCTCACTTTTGCTCAGGCTGGTCTCAAACTCCTGACCTTGAGCGATCCTCCTGCCTTGGCCTTCCAGAGTGCTAGGATTATAGGCAAGAGCCACCCCACCTGGCCCCATGCTCCCAGTTTCAAGAAACCAATTTTTTAGACTGAATTCAAATATAGGTCTCTCCATCCTGTCAACTTATTTTATCTCTCCTCTCCAGTCTTTCTTGACAAAGAGTGATTAAAATATATATATAATTTTTATTATTAAAAGTCCTATGTTAGGTGGCTATATATTAAGTCTTAAGTAATTACAGATTGATCAAGAAAAAAAATCAGTAAAGGAACAAAAACACTTACGCATTCTGGAAGCCATACTCTCCAAGCTTCTCAAAGAGTTCACAGTTTTCTTTGACTAATTTCTGAGGCTTTTCCACAAGAGGCTGAAATTCATCGAACTGAAACATAAAAGAGTTGTGTGATTCCAACTGAGGATCAGAGGCACGTTGTTTTTCACCCCTCTAGTCAGAACAAGATCCTTTCTTCCTTCTGTCCAAAGCCACAGGAATAGACCTTCAAAGCTACATCTGTCACAGTACGTTCGAGCTGCTCGTTTTACTTGGTGAGGCTGCATCGCATACGTGGTTCAATGGCTAGCATTTGAGCCAGGACATCTGATTCATCTTCCAATTGGGCAACTTTACTTACCACCTCCAAACTTCAGGTTTTTCATCTTGAAAATGGGAGCAAAGATGGTACTCACCTCACAGAACTGCTCCGTAAACCAATTATGCTAACGAAATTAATCAGTACCTGGGCATATAGTAAAAGTTCAGTAAGTGGTGGCTAAGATTGGAAGTATTATTATTATTAGGCCACCTTTCCAGTTGGGTCCTGAGTGCTCCAAAATGAGAGATTTGACCTTGGTCTTTGGTTGCAGCGTGGGGCCTGGCATAAAGTAGCTCCTTGGTAGAGGAAAGAATGACTTTTCTCTTATTCCGAATAGTTTGGAAACCATCACATACGCTAGTAGAGACCCTGAAAATCCTCCAAAATGAATTTTCTCTCCTAACTTAATTTCTTGAAGAGCTATTCCTACACCTTCTCAAAAAAAAAATTGAAAATATTCTAAAAGAATAGATTCTACAACCCCGCTTAAGATTTTTATTCTAGAACTTCATAAACCTCAGAATCAGGTTAACTTTCTTTATATCTAGGTTAAATGTCTTTTAACTAACACTTCAATTTACTTTATATTATTTTATTCTCGGGAATGTGAAAAAGAGAAAAAACACGGTCAAGATTTTGTAAAAATTAGATATTGTTCTCTTCTGATCTTTCTTCTCTAACTCTTCTAGGTTTTATTAATCATTCTGTTTAAGGCTATTTTTCCTATAATGTTTAAGAGCACAGAATAGAAACCACCTTAAGAAAAGATCTAAATCATGCTACATAGCATTTTACATGCTTGCATGATTTTGCTTTCTCATTGTTGGAATCATCAGTCAAAGAGCTACATTTTGTTTTCCCCTGCAAGACACCTACCACTTTGGCATAGCATGCGTGAGGATCAGCGGTGGCACAGCACTTCTCCAGCGTGGCTTCATATACCTTGGCAACTCTCAGTAGCACTAAGGAAGAGTAATCGGTGTGCCTTCTTGAATATTCATATAAAAACCTAATTAAGAGGAAAATTTTTGTTAGACAGATGAGCAAGAAAAATCACAAAACTAACCCCAAGAGTAACTCACATTTCAAAGGTCTGGATTTAACTAAACCCCATGCAGCAAAGCTTAGTGGCTACGAACGTGGGAGTCCACAGTTAAATGTATCTGGGCTCGATTCCTGGCTCGGCCACTTATTTTACGATATCACCCAGGCAATTGTTGAAATTATCAGAACCTTAGTTTCCTCCTTCGGGGAATAGAGATAATAATAGTATCTGTCTCATACGGCGGATTGTGAGAAATATATGACATAATCTACGCAAAATACACATTGCCATAGTAAATGTTTGATGAATGATGCCTGTCATTTTTATGTCTATTTTGTTGTATTTGAACTATACCTCAAAAAGATTCTGATAGGTGGATAGAAATATACTCTTAAAATTTTCTTTTTCTTGTCCGTATGAGTGAAATCTTATAGAGAACATAATTTTATTAAATATTATTTACTGCATAGCAAACTGCCATAATCCAACAACAAAAATGCAAAGTTTATCACTACACTTACTGAGAATATATAATCATTTACTTTGTCATTTCATACCATACTGCCTGGCCACACTACTGAACTTCCGTTCTCTTCAACCAAATACAAAGCACCTGGTGTCAGACTCCATCCTTCTTTTTACACATCTTTGCTACCATTATATAGATTAGATAGATAAATAGTTGATGATAGATAGGCAATATATATTCACACACATATAGATGTTCAAGAAATGCCCTTTTAATTAATTATATAATTTATATACACATCAAATATTTCTAGAGGTATTTCCAGAAATATCCCTAAGGAATAAGGAACATTGCACTTTTGCCATGAGCATATATTATTTTATGACAATTTTGTTTGTTTGTTTGTTTGTTTTATTTATTTATTTATTGTGAGACAGAGTGTCACTCTGTTGCCCGGGCTAGAGTGCCGTGGCATCAGCCTAGCTCACAACAACCTCAAACTCCTGGGCTCAAGTGATCCTCCTGCCTCAGCCTCCCGAGTAGCTGGGACTACAGGCATGGGCCGCCATGCCTGGCTAATTTTTCTATATATATTTTTAGCTGTCCATATAATTTCATTCTATTTTTAGTAGAGTCGGGATCTCGCTCTTGCTCAGGCTGGTCTCGAACTCCTGACCTTGAGCGATCCACATGCCTCGGCCTCCCAGAATGCTAGGATTACAGGCGTGAGCCACCGAGCCCAGCCTTATGACAACATTTTAAACTAACTCTATTGAAAAATGTTTAAATGCTGGGAGAGAGCAGGATAAAGAAGCATTCTGTGCAACGTGGGAATTGTAGCAACTCCAAAGAAAAGCCTAGCATATCTTCCTTAGTGGTGAGGCCATATAACAGCTAAGAAAGAATAATTCCTTGTCGACTTACGTGCCCAAGAAGACATCTTTTGCCTCAGCATAGTTTTTGCAAACATCCTTATCCTCAACAAAATCATCAGCTAATGAGGGCAAGTCAGCAGGCACGTCATCATTTTCCACGTGAGCAAGGCAGTGGGATTTTTCCAAGACAGGCTTATCACAGCATTCCTTCAGTTTAGAGGACAGTGAATCTTGATGTTCACACATGTACTTGGCAAGGTCAGCCTAGGAGCAGGGTGATAGAAATTGTACAACATAAATTGGCATTGCTACACTTTCTCCTCAGACCTTTATTATGTTAGCAGAACACACGGATTATATCCTAAGACCACATCTACACCAATGTGCCTTCTATAAACATGTTCTCAGTCTGCTCCTAAACCTGGAGACTCAGAATGAACCACTAAAACATTCCTCCCTTGATTTGAACACACTAGTAACAGGTGCTCTTTTCAGTTATTTATTGAGTTTATATTTCTGCTGTTAAGGGATTTAAGTTTTTTTCATTAATTCCAAATATTCCCCTCAAATTAAGTGCAGGTATTTTGAAACCAAAAAAACTACATAAAGTATGAGTAGTTTTTGAAAAATTAGTCAAGATCATAGTCACAGGCCCTGCTTACGTATATCAAATATCTACCTTAAATTTTCCAGAAAGTGTCATGAGAGATTAGGATTCTAGTGTTTGATCATAGTTTTAATGTTTAAAGAACAAGAGAAAGTATTATAAATTTGGGGAAAAGAGATTATCATGCTAAATATTTGTGTATTCAACACAGAGAGTCAATTAAGGGAGAGAATATAGAGGGGGAAAAATACATCATTTCTAAATGTCTCTGCAGGGAGCTGCCCTTCTCCAACTCCACCCACCTCCCCCTGAAATCTTAGAAATCTACCTGCCAGCTGTTCTCCTTCAGTTTAAGCCCATGTTCACAGTGGGAGTGTGAAGGAAAGGGTTTACAAATCAATGAATGGGTTTATCAGGTCATTTAGTAATTAGAACGGCCAGGTTAAAAAAAAAGACTGCAAGGCAGGGAAAGGTTGGGGACAGAGCAAATGGGAAGCACAGAGGACAATCTTAACCCACCATCAGCTGTCACCAATGATACAAAATGAATCCATTCTACCAACGTAAGCACACAAGCTACCAAAGAGCATGTGGATGACACCTTACCCTGTCATCTGCACATTCAAGCAGGTCGCCGTGACAGCATTCCGTGTGGATTTTGGCAAGGTCTTGCACTAACTTGGAAACTTCCGCAAACTCAGCTTTGGGAAATCTCTGGCTCAGGCGAGCTACTGCCCTAAAAAGAAAATCCCCCCATAAAAATATTATCATTCAATATTTTATGTGAAAGCAGTAGGAAAATACTATTTCTAACAAAAAATTTCAAGACAAACATATAGAATTTTTTTTTTTTAGACAGAGTCTCACACTGTCACACAGTGTTGTCAGCAGAGCTCACTGCAACCTTGGACTCCTGGGCTCAAGCAATCCAACCATCTCATCCTCCAGAGTACCCAGGACTACAGGTATGCACCACCACATGTGGCTTTTTTTTTTTTTTTTTTGGTAAGGACAGGGTCTTGCTATGTTGCCCAGGCTGGTCTCAAAACGCCTGGCCTCAAGCGATCCTCCTGCCTTGGCCTCCCAAAGTGCAGGGATGACAGGCACGAGCCATCATATTGAGCCAGAAATAAATTTTTAAAATTCACTAGTTTTTGTTTTAATGCTACTTTGGAACCAAATGATTATCTTTTTTTATTTAGGGCAGAATTACCCATTTAAGAGATATGGGTGGTGGATAGAAATCTAGCAAGTCACAAAAGCAGAAATTAAAAAGGCATTCTAAAAGGAGCAACAGGTTCCTTGAGGGGCATCCAGTTTGGAGGCCAAATCTGACCTGCAGATCTGGCTATATCACTTACTAGCAGTAGGATCCTGAGCAAATCACTTAGACTCTTGGCTTCAGCGTCTGCAGTGTCACAACGACATGCTAAATCAAAGGACTGTTTGAGGATTAAATTAGCTAACACCTCTGAAAGCATTTTATAATGTGGGAAGTACCACACTAATTCCAGTTATCTTTTTTCTCAATTAAAACACATTCTTCCTGACTTCTAAAGGTCTCTGAGAAAAGAAATTTCATAACTTCTACAGAATTAAGGAGTTTTCATTGATCAGACTATTACCGGGAAAGATCCAGCACAGTCTCTACACCATGCCAAGATGTACAAGGCTGATTTCCTTGTTCTTTCCCTGATCATTTCAGAGTTGCCTAAATCTGATAGATTTCTTTACCAGAATCAATCATAGCCTGTTTAGCATTTCATGATGGGATTGTTTTATTTATCACTTTGGTTGCTTTTGGTGATTTTATGATGGGCAAATATAGTTCAATTGACAGTTTCTAGGGAGCATGCATAATGTCTGTTATTTTCATTTTATCTCCTATTTGTGTTGATTTGTTGTGGACTAGCAGGTGAGGGGTTAGGGGGTAGGGAGAGGGCATAGTATTTTTCCTGGCTCAGATATTAAAGTATGCTCCCAGAACCAGCTAAGTAATGTAAAAACAGAGGCCCAGGAAAAAATATGAGATTATGAGCAGAGTTGGAGCTATGAGAAAATTAGAAGACTTCAACTTAGTTGCTGACTGAATCGAATTTTCAGGGCATAATTTAATTATCAGGGCAAAACAGAATGAGCTGACACTTTCAGATCATTGATGGGAAAGATAAAATTAAATAAAAGATCCTGACTACTATAAAAATAATGAACTATTAGAATAGTCTTTATAAATAAATCGGACTTAAATATCTGTCCCTTTTTTAGGACAAAAAAGATAGCTTCCTCTAAATTCTTGACTGCTTAGAAAAAATGTAAAATTGTCATTGATGTTCTGATTTTTACCTTTACTAAATTTCTACCTTTTAGAAAACCAGAAAGATGTATTTGAAAGCACTTTGTAAAATGCCATATAAATGGACAATTGTGTCAACTGAATCATCATTTATACCATTATAAAGATACAAACTACATTAAAAAAAAAATATTCACCATGCTTTGAAAGCTCTTTCTCCAAATTTCTGGAGACTGCTGCACTTGAATCTCTGTTTGGCAGATGAAGTCATTCCTTCCTCCTTCAAAGCCTCAAGCTACAAAAAGGAATAATTTGAGAACAATTAGAAAAGAAAAATTCTAAACATCCTTCCAAAAGCTCAGATGAGACTATGCCAAATTAAATTTTAAAGAGATAATTTATGCCTAAATTCCCAAGTACTCCATTTGGCAAATAATTATTTTGCTGTGTAAGGAAAGGAAAAATTAGTCTGATCATAGCGGGGGCCTCTAGGTAGCTAGAAACCAACGGGAGGCATTGTCAGGGCAAAGGGCCCTGGAAGGAGAAATGGGAGAACAGAATACACTAATATCCCAGGGAATGTGACTTTGCTGACTTGGCAATTTTGTGTATTAGTCACTTCAGTCCCTCCTCTACCCACTCTTGTAACATCAGTAAAGAGCATAAAGCACATCATAATAAGTATTTAAGGAATGGATGTATGAACCCTCGCTTCTAGATTCTCTACTTCGAATTCCTGCCCCAATAAATAGATTTATGGGAAGATAACAGAAACTGTGTGCCTTGCTGTGCAATTTGACAAATGAGTTTCTGCATTTCACTGTAGTGATTACCACCATAAAAAACTGGTGAGATGTTTAGACACAGGCATATTGACTCCCTCTGTCGGATCACCATTGGCAAGTCTTAGAAGGAAAAATGAGGGTATCAGAGGCCTTCGCGGAGGACGAAAGATCTTTTGGAGGAGATAAGAGTGAGGAAGGCTTTTTTTGACCATGAAGAGAAGTTTGTATCAGAGACTTAGCTTCCCTAAATCTAGCCATAAGGTGGTCAAAATCTGAGGTTGGGTTATGAACTGGTTCTTCTATTCTTCTTTTAGGCATTACCTTTGGTAACAAGCAGGCAGCTTTATCATCGGCTTGACAGCATTCTGCAAAGGCACGTCTGTACCTTTCAGCGAAGAAAAGGAGTTCTGGGCCATAAAAGTAAGGATGTCTTCTGGCAACTTCATATAAGTAACTAAATTTTGAAAAAGAAAAACAGGCAGTCATTTTTTTAACAGGAGCTAGTATTACAGAAACAATTGTAATCAACATTATTCCCCAGAGCCTCCAAAACCTAAAGATATCTAATTAACCAATTAAGCTCAATTTGCACATGGTAGCCTTGTCTTTTTCAGTTTTTAAGTCAGTGAAAGGAAAATTAAGTGTTTGTGTGTGTGTGTGTGTGTGTGTGTGTGTGTATATATATAAATGGTTAAATTTTGATGCTATAATGTTGCTGACTAAAATGAAATCAATTCTGAGAATAACTATATAACTATATATATGTATCTTCACAATATTTAAAAATATGTTCATCTCAAGTATTTCATGTGGATCAGATGCTGTTTCAATGAAATCCAAAAGATCTTTAATCATATTTTTTGTTGTGTAGAATTTTGTGGTATCAAATCTTGCTTTTTAAAAAAATCATCATAAGAATACTTCCAAGTCTTAATGTTGAAACTATTTTTTGTTATGATAATTGTTATAATGAGTATTGGCCTATGGATTTATTGTATAATTTTTAATGTTGAAGGATAAACAGCTGATTACTTACACTCCCAAGAACTTATTTTCATTTTCCTGAAAGCTGGCGCACATAACGTCGGCCTCTGGTCTGACCATTGGAGGGAGGTCTGGCTTGTCTTCTTTGTGGTCCAGGAAGCACTGGTTTCTCTCGGGTTCTTGCTTTGCACAGCAGTCAGCCATTTCGCCATATTTTTCACGAAGACTTGCAACTGTGCATAATTTATCTCCCAAAAGAGTATGCTAAATGGAAGAGAGCAGCCTTCAAATTGCAGGGCAGTACTTTATTTTCTTTACCGTCAAAGGATAGCAGAGGAAATTTAACATTCTTGTAAAGCTTGGTTAGGAAATCATATAATAATCTATTCCCCTTCTCCCAGTCCCAAGCTTAGAGTTTCTCTTGATTTGACCATCTTTGTGTAATTTTCGTAAGAATTAACTGTCACACTGTTGCTTATGGTGGATAAAACAGAAGGGCAAAAAGGCAATCAATAGCTTTCAGCAATTTTATATCACTCTTATTTCCAGACCTAACACTGAAGTCTAGGAGAGCAATCATCATAACAAAAATCAAGGGGAAATAAACTTCTAAGTAGCAGGTAAATTCACACTGGGGAGAAAAGGGTTTCAGATAGTTTCTCATTTGATCTGCTCATTTTTGAGGGGTCCAATTTTTTAGTAGATACCATTTAATACTGAGACCTATCTAGAAATGCCATAAGTTCAAAGTTTTTCAAAATGACTGAGTACCTTGCTTTTTTATTGTATGTAAAAATATGAATATCTCTAAAATGAGGAGTATATAGCTGTTCTGTTATTCCACCCAGGTAACAAAATTAGCATAAAAATCAATTGGTGTTTTCTGACTATAAAAACCAGGCTATCATCTCTAAGAGACAGTAGCACTCCCATGTTCGTTGTAGGAGCATTCACAATAGCCAAGATGTGGAAACAACCTAAATACCTATCAACAAATGAGTGGATAAAGAAAATGTGGTACACACATACAGTGGAATACTACTCAGCCTTAAAAAGAAGGAAATTCTGCAATATGCAACAATATGGATGAATCTTGAGGATATTATGCTAAGTAAAATAAGCCAATCACAAAAAGACAAACACTGCATGATTCCACTTACATGAGATATCTAAAATAGTCAAATTCATAGAATCAAAGAATGTTCTAATGGTTGCCAGGGGCCAGGGAGAGGAAGAAACAGAGAGCCACTAATCAACAGGCATAAAGTTTCAATAAAGCAAGATGAATAAGCTATACAACATTGTACCTACAGTCAACAATAATGTATGGTACACTTAAAAATTTAAGAGGGTAGATCTCGTGTTGTTAAGTGTCCTTACCACAATAAAATAAAATTAATAAAAATATTCTATCACTAAAAAAAAAAAATATTCTATCACTATGAGCCTCTATGAAAAATGCCAAACTCCAAATTTTGAAAAGATATTTTTACAAATGACAAACTGCCGTTTAAATACACTATGGCTGTTGTGTGTGATCTCAATGAAGAAACATTTTTGAAAACTGTCAGCAGAGCTAGAGCATCTCTATCTCAGAAGAAACAATGGCTTATCAGTCGATAAGCAACTTTTGAGTGTTGCTTACAAATCCGATCATTTAATAATAATCAAGAAATTTTCAAAAGAAGTTTTTTCCTTTGAAATGCCTGGGATTATTTAGAAGAGAAGGAAGCGTCTTCAACATTAGAAGGTACTTACAAGTGATTTGTCACAATTTTCAGCTGATTCATCAGCGACACATGTTTTTGCAAACTCAGTTACTTCATTCACTAATTTGGCATGATCTTCAAAGGGGCACTTCTGAAGAAACTGAGCAAAGGTAACCAGTACCCTGAAACAACGGACAGAGAAAAATGTAGCATAATAAAAACTTTAATATAAAACAGGTTGCTATGCTAGAAAACAAATCATGTATGTGTCTAGGTTCTATATCTTATGCATCTTTTTTGCTGTTATCCAGAAAGCCTGTCTATATCAGGTATTATCTGCAACCTAACCAGGCATATAAATCTTCCCAGGCAAAGAGGTTATGTATTGCTTCAGTGTTGGAAGTATATGTATGTGCATGTCAGTAGATGTTCGCACAGAGAGCGAGAAAGCAAACTGGAAACTAAATAGATCTAATCATCAAGACTAGGCATTGCCTAAGTCCTTTGAGTTCTTTAAAACAAAAACGAACCCCACACACCTATTTGAATCAGGCTGTAGGATGAGATTGACCTTTAAAAAAGCAAACTATTTTCTCATTTTTTGCTAGATTAAGAAGATACTAAAATGTTCCCATACAGCAACTGGTATACAGTGGGAAAAAAAAAAAAAGAAAAAAAAAAGAAAAAAAAAAAATGTTCCCAAGAAACCACAGGACTATTTGCTGTAGAGAGAGGATTTAGTAAGTGAGCTGGCAAAGGAACCATATATTAAAGTCCTTTTCACCATGCAGGTTGTCTAAGAGTTCCAGAGCTGCACTGTCCAATACAGTACCCATTAGCCACATGGGATTACATGAATTTAAATTAATTAAAATTAAATGCAATTTAAATTCTTATTCCTGTATTGCATTTGCCTTATTTAAAGTATTCAATATCCACGTATGTTCAGTGGCTACCATATTGAACAGTAGTGATACAAAATATTTTCACCAATACAGAAAATTCTGTTGAACAGCACTGTTATAGAGTCTGAACTCTGATGACAGAGGAACACAGGGACTTTAGAGTAATAACCAATGCTACTAGAAACATTAAATTTGATTCTTCAATATTTTTAACTTACAGGGCTTTGAAATTTCCTTCTCCCAAATCATTAAACCGATGAGCAAGTTCACTCTTGTCTTAGGGGAGAAAAAGACAAAACAAAGATTTGTTTGAAAAAGAAACAACAAGTTATGATGCTACTTTTTATATTTCTTTCCATTTGATTTAGGTTATTCATTTGCTCCAAAATATTGGGCTCTGATTCCTACAGAAAATTTTAGAATGATGGTGAACTATTTCTTATGTATTTAAACAGAATTATTCAATCACCAAGAATTCTATTTTGGAAATTATTAAATATGTATAGTTTTATATTCAAACTTAGTTAGATCTAATGTTCTTGTAGTATCTATGAATAGCTACTGAGAAGACAGTCTGAAATAAAAATATATATAAATAACAAGTTCTATTTATTTATAACATTAACAACACAGTTTTTGTGTTTTTTAATAAAGCATGGCACAATGGATAGGTCTTTGAATTCAATTTTCAACTCTATTCTGGGAAGTTTAAGTCACTGTGCCTAAAGATCCTTTATGTGCAGAAGAAAATTATGGTCACCAAACAATTCTCAACATTTTTTCCTAAGATGTTTGAAATATATTAATAAGATAACCTTATAAGGGTTCATGAATACAAAATATCATCACATTCTTTATTCATGAATAAAGGCTAAAGGAAAATTAAATTCTTTAAAGATGTAGGGTTTACTAAAACTTCCTTTTACTAAGAAAAGAAAAGAAAAGTTGAACAACAGAAAAATAAAATTCTTACGTGTATCTCGACGAAACACGCCCCTGGAATAAGCAGAGCTGAAGAGAAAGAGAAGGGAAATAAAGGTTACCCACTTCATTGTGCCAAAGGCTCGTGGGTTTGATAGAAGAGAAAAGATAGCACAAATGGAGGGAAATTAGCACTAATATACTTCTTTAACCAATAATTGTAGATTATTAACTAGCCTCATCTTTGCATTTCATTGGCTCCCAGCTGATTACAAAATTCATAATACACTTGCCAAAAAAATTGTTTGACTAAATCCCTTGCGTATATTTGCCATCTGGAACTGTTTTCTTCACAAGACCTTGCCAATTCATTAAAGTTATCCAAAACATCTTATCAAATTTTACATAAGAGTTTAAACGATTTGTACCTATTATTCATTACCATGGTCTTTATCTGCAGTTTCCCATTTGCACATTTTAGTTTTCAATGTTTGCAAAAATGTAACCAAATCAATGAGTTTGCTGGGAAAGACATACTGAAGGAGCTAAGTCCCAAATTGCATCTATTACTAATTTCAAGTGTGCTTTTATCTCTAGGTAATAAAAAATGAAAAATGAAAAATTTATTATACACACAAACACACATTATAAGGCTTCCATGTCTTTTTCATTCTTCTGAAACCATTCTGTCTGAACCATTTTGCCTTAGATGCAAACTGAGAAAAAGCCATAGCAACAACAGCAACTAAAATAGGTATTTAGAAGTTCCATGTTTCCATCCTGGCTCTGGCCCACATGTGATTCAGGCCCAGAGGTAGGATGCTTAGATCCAATGAGAGTATCTTTCATGGGATTTTCAGTTAAGAAGAGAAGAGGAGAAAAATGGACCCAAATGACAGTGGTGATGATCTTTGCCATCACAATATACATGATATATACGTATGTACAATATATACAGGTTGATCCCTGATTCACCTCTACAGGTTATGAGAACCCTAGACCTTCTTTACCAGGCAGAGGAGTCTTTCCCTCCCTGTTTCATACTTCTTTTCCTTTCTCCCTTTTAATAAATAGAAAATTTGCATATTCTTCTTTAATGTTACTTTAAATCTCAAAAAAAATTAACCATTATTTCTAAAAACAAAGCAAAGCAAGGATAATTTTTTAAATGTTTTTAAAATCTTCCTTTCCCATTCTCCCCACCCAAGGTTCTGATCTCTACTTCTAAAGGACTATTCTACCTCTGCCCTGTTGCTCTGAAGATGAACTACTGATCTCAACCAGTAGAAAAAAATGACTTTCTCCTATACAATAATTAGTATCAAGCTGGTTATTTTACTTAATTAAATAACCGAGTCAGTCAAAATTGTCAGTCAAATTGCCCTGCGGCACACAGAGGCACAGAGACTAATAAATATTCAAGGGAAGCATTATTTTTCCTATTCAGTCTTATCATGAAAGAAATTTATTTTCTGTGAACTTATTTTATGTTATTTTATCTTCAGGAATGAGTACTATAATAATTAAATAAGCATAGAGGAGAAAATGGATGCTACATGATAGACAGACAGATAGAATTTTTTTTTTTTTTTACCAATTCAAAGGAGTCCTGGAAGGGATACCAAACTAGTCTTTCGGGCCACAAATGAACAGAAATAAAAGAATGTCTGTCTTATGAAATTATTTCCACTGGGAAAAAACATCTTTGATAAAGCCAGGAAACATGTGTTGAGAAAAAAAGGAACTATTCTAACTTTCTAAATAGAGAAAATAATTCTTTCTCGGATAAAGTATGTCAAATTTAACTTCCTAGAAAGAGTGGGCACTGTTTATTTGAAGTCAGCGACCAACCCCAGCCTTTTCATGACATGGATCTGTGGGGAAGGCCTATGCAAACACAAATCCTTGTCGTTAAATATAATGGTATCACTAATTCACAAGTTCAGGCCTTGTCACTCACTTTGTGCATTTTGTTTACTTAACAGATGAAAAGAATAATATGAGTCTATCTGCTTTGTACTGCAATATTATCTTGTAATACATTGATAAATACAAAAAGCCCACCCCAAATTCAAATTCATTATGACTGAACAGAAACTTTGAATTGATTTTTCTATATTTAATGACGATCCCATAGCTTTAAATATACAATTGACAACACCTGAAAGAATCTTTCCTTACAATACCAATAGGGTGTTTTGCATGTGCGTATCCTAATTAAAGATTAGTAAATAGTTGGTAAAATAAAACATTTGTCTTAACACTATCTTGCACGTTTAAAATTAATCTTAGTTCATAAGAAACACTAGAACATTTGCATTTTGTGGATTCCCAAATTAAGAATCTTACATCTTTTTTCTGAAAACCTCTGGCATTAATTCTACACGTACATTCTAGACTGAGTGAAATAAAACCACATAATTGTTAGTTATTTCTAACTATCCTGTTCATCAAGCTTTTAAACTCTATGTTTAGTCAGTCATCAAAGGACTCTGGCATGAAAGTAAATGCAAATATTTAAACTAAGAGTTATAAATATGGTTTAGAGAATCTCATTTCTAAGTATTTAATAAATAGAAAAATAGCTCCGATGATATTGCAGTGTTTTTGTGGAAGAAGTTTAAAAATAAAGGGAAGTTAAGAAAATTATTTTTTTTGAAAAGAGTAATAATATACTGATCATTTAGAAAAGAAAAAAAATACCTCAGTTGAAATGTAAATATATCTGAGAATTAAATCTGAGCCTTTATCCTTTTGTGCTTTGTTTTGCATTTATTTATACAGGATAGAAAAAGTACAGTTTTGAAGATGAACTATCTCTTTGGATAGTCACTCATTTTCTGGCCACCCCGATCATAATCTTAAACTATACCCTTTTACTACCCTCTGGATTTCTGAAGTTTCTCACCAGGTTATTCAAACCAGCCTTGCCCTCCATCTGCCGATCCATTTGGTCCAGCCTTTATGCCATCTCCCACCATGATTGCCATGATAGATGATTACTCCTGATTCTCCTATTGGAAATAAAATGAAACATATTCATGAAAATGTGACAACAATGTCTAATAATATCCTAAGTATTTTAACAGAGACTTTCTAGAAACAACTACTTAACCCAAAGTCATTCCAAAATACAAGAAATCTGGATTCATTTGGAGAGAAAATTGGGAATGGGAAAATCTTTTCTTAGTATTCTTTCTACTATAAAATGAAGGTATGCAGAACCTACCTATCATGAAGAGCCTGGACTGCTTTCTAAAAAATACAGAAGGGTAGAAAAGTAAAATATTGCTAAGCATCAAACTAACCAACTGAAACAGAATCAGCAATTTAATGTTTTATTCACTTATAAAGATACATCTCCCAATAAAAAAAAGAAAACTGCCCAAAATGTATAAACTTATATAGGCATTTCTAATACAAATAAAAAATTGCAATGTAAACATCAATTGTCCCCTCATCTCCCTCCATAAGCCATCCATCCAAAATACCCTCTTGAATTAATGAAAAATAAAGAATTGGCTGAAAATTTCACAGGGGACAGGGAGTTTACATCATAAAAACCACAATAGGTCGCCATCTTTGGCTTGTCCCATCTTAAAGTTCCTCTGCCCCCAGAGCTCCCATGGCAAAAGGGTCCCTTGTTCCACCCTTTCTTCATGTTACACTGGGCCTCTGGAATTTATATCTAACTGCACTCAAATTTCCTAACCATTTACTTAAAATTTCTCAGTTCTTTACACGCAGTTTAATTCAGTTCAGTGTCAGTTTCTAACTACAGACTTGGACGTGCAAATTGATATAAAACCTGGTGCCACAGGGATCAAGTTGGATTAAATTAACTTTAAGGATCCTTCTACCTTGAATATTCTGATTCCTTGTTTTCAATGTGACAGTCATAGAATGAGAAAAGGGCCTGAGTGGCAGGAAAGAATATATCAAGTTAGGCAATTGGGATCCAAGTTTGAGAGCTTGTTCATTCCTAAGCCGCACATTGCTCCTCAAGCATTACTCTCTAGCAAGTTCAGCTTAACATTTTTAAGAAATGAAAAGGTCACTTAAACTTGTCTAAACCATAGTAATAAAATGAGACATTCCCATATCTTTTTATCAGTTTTTTCAAGTGCAAGAAAACTATAGCTAATGCCTACAATCCATGCTTAATGATTCATCCTAAATTAGCAAACAGAATCTATAAACATATAAATTGAAATTAATAATAGCAATTCCTATCTCATAATGATAGCTACAGATGCAAATCAAACAAATGAATGCACTGTTTAGTCTATTCACACTCTATATTTTTTCAAATGCAATTCAAGAGACTTAATACACAAAAGAAATTTAAAGTTACAAAAATGAACTTTCTTAAATTTTTTTTATTTCAGCATATTATGGGGGTACAAATGTTTAGGTGACCCATATTGCCTTTGCCCCACCCGAGGCAGAGTTTCAAGCATGTCCATCCCCCAGATGGTGCACACTGTACCCATTAGGTGTGTATGTACCCATCCCCTCCTCCCCGCTGCCATCTGCCGGACACCCGATGAATGCTTCCTGTAAAACAACAAAGCCTGTATAACTAAAATATTCCTATGTTGAAATTTTAGTAGATCAAGTGTAGAATGTTTTCATTAAAAGGTAAATTTTTTTTCTCTCTGATGTCTTCTAAATTAGAATTTGTGAGATGTTTTATAATTTCCCAGTGCCAGTTCTTGGCTAATGCTTCCCTGACCTGTTACCCATCTGAACCTTGGAATTTAAGTCTTGGAATTCTCATGAGTTTTTCAAGCAACTATGTATGTGCTAACAGCAAGAAATGGATTATTTGATCAAGAAAAAACTTGTAACAAGTAAGAAATATATCCAATAAATAATTGGCAGATGTTCACCTTTTTTAACAGAAATTAATATCTAGCCTAATTATAATAAACTACATAATGTAAATGCTTTCAGAATGATTTTTAAATAGTATTGGGTATATAAGCATTGAATTGTTCAAAATTAATTTTTCATGATATAGATATTGAAAAGAATAAAATTCTTTTTGAAGGTTTGGTTTGCAAAAATAGTTCATTTAATAATAATGTGTTATAATGAAAATATGCATTCAAATAGAATAAAGAATTAATTTCAATAGCATATTGCATTGATAACGGCACTCTCCTTCAGAGATGTTTCTGATTCAGTAATAGTAACAACATATCCAGTATATTTAACACCAATAGCTTAAATTACTAGATAAAATACATACAATAACTATTTCAATTTAATTTTAATTTTTATATTTACACTATTTATTTATTTATGCCTTAAAATTATATAAATTAGCCTCTCCATAATCAATGTCTTGAAGGCAAATGGCTGTATTGATGAGTCCAAACTTCTCTCTGCAGGTACATGGAAAACTAGCAAAAAATGCACGTCAGGAATGATGCCATCTAAAAGCAAACACTGCCCTGGCATCAACACACACACTATTTATTTAAGAACAACACCATTCTTGCTGACAGGGCATTATCCACGAAAGAACATTTCATGCTTATTTTTAAGTAGTGACACCTAGCTTTTCATTCATGCTCAAAATTTATTGAGTGTCCACTATATACCAAGCATTTACTAGACTCTGAGGATGCAAAGGATTAATAAAACGCACTCTCTGACTTTAAGGAGTTCACAGTCTAATGGTGGAGACAGACACATAGGAAGATAATTAAAATACAGCATTGTAAGTTACTATGTATGTAGAAGACGAGGTATTCGTGGGATAATAATGTAGAGGAGAAGCTCTAAATCCAAGGGCAATCTCATGCACAAATCAGATGCGTGGGCTCTCACCACTGTAGTTACCTATGCAGTTCAACAGACTTCAAACTTCAAATTTGCATTCACTGGGTTTACCTTTGCTTGTGAAGGAACTTTGCCTGGAGAAATGGAATGAACAGTCAGAGGACTGAGGGAAGAAGGAAGGAGGAGAAAAAGATGTGTGATTTCTAAATGTTAGATAAAAGACCAAAGCAAAGAATTAGGTCCCAACTTCAAAGATGATGGAACTTTCTGCAGGACCTTAAGAAAGAAAAGAAAAGCAGGTTGGCACTCATAAAAGAAAAGAATTTATAATTGTCTGGGTTTCCAGGCAAAGCTAAGTATGGAAATGTGGTCATTTTAATATTGCAGGCCCCAAAGAAAGATAGTATCCTTGTAGAACCCACAAAATTTGTGTGGGGAAATAGTCTATCTAAGATGATTGACAAAGTCAGTACACCATCCAAGTATTTAGGGATGAAACAGTGTTCCTGATTCAAGCAGTGTTTATTTAATACCATGTGTCTGGGAGTCTAAGAGGCCTTTCCTGGGAACCTGCCATTTGAGCTGAGAATTTGTTAAATGAGCATGAATAACAAAGGAAGAAAATAGCCTCCTAAGCAGAGGAAACAGCATGTGCAAATGCTTGGAGCCAGAAAGAGTTTGAAAGAAATTACAAGAAAGGCTAGACAGAGGGTTGGAGAGAAGCACAGCGTGAGATGAAATATGAGAACGAGAGATAGCTTTGAATGTCATCTTAGCTACAGTAAATATTTTGGTCTTTATTCTAAAAGCAATGAGAAGATGTTGCATAATAAGAGGAGGGGTGGGGTCTCCACATGCACATAAATGAGGCCCCTCGTGGCACAGGATGGAGTCAAGGGGGTCAAGAGGAGAAGTGGGCCAGGGTTGTGGGCTGGTTCTCACCAGTACAAAACTCGAAGGAGATAAAATTAGCAGGGCTTGATGGATTGAAAGTGAGGGAAGTAGAGGTGTCGTGGTGATTTCTAGCTTTCTGTCTTTACAACTCAATGATGGTGGTACTACTCCCTGGTCTAAGAAGCACTGGTCTAAGACCAGAGCGATATAGGAAGATCATTAGTAGGATCTGGAGGTGTTGGATTCGAGGCATCTTTGAGACATTTAAGAAGACATGTCAAGTAGGTAGTTATAGATACGGATCTAGAGGTCAGGGGTGAGGCCTAAACTTGGAATATTATTTGTGAGCCATCAACAAGTACAGGATGGAGATAGCCTGCAGAGAGAGCAAAGTGAGAAAAGGAGAGGCCCACGCTGGATTCTCGAGAAAGATCCAAGATCAAAGAACGGGGAGCCAGAAAAGAGAGGAAAAAAAATCCAGGCAGTGTTATACTAGGGAACACAAGGGAAAAGAATGTTTAAGGAAGACTAGGTCAAGAGTTACAAATATTACTGTCAGAGATAGTAGATGAAAGTTGAAAACCCATCTCTTGCATGGGGGTTGCTGGTATCCGTAACAGAGCTATTTTGGTAAAATGATGAGACCAAAAATCAGACTGCCATGGCTAGAGAAGTGACTGGCTGGTAAAGAATTAGAAATTTGAGTATAGATAACTTTTCTAAGGAATTTGATTGCAAAGGGTGGGTGTTGAAGAGTGTGGAGGGTCAATAAAAAGTTTTACTTGCGAGTATTTAGAAGCCAATGAGAAGGGTTCCACTGAGAGGCAGATATTCAATATGCAAGAGAGAAGAGGGAGTTGACAGATTCTTGAGATGGCTACAGGAATAAGATCAAAGGACAAGTGCATATAAACAGAGGAGCAGCTCAAATAGTAAAACTGAAAGGAAGGAGGATAGGATTTGTGTAGGGATGGTTGGATCTGTTCATTTAGTATCAGGAAGATCGGAGTAGTCACATCTTGTGACTTCTGTTTTCTCTGCAAAGTAGGGCTTGCTAAGCATGAAGGGCTTGGAGTTGAATATTTGTGGGAAATAGAGAAGGTTGAAGTAGTCATAAAGAATGAGAGAGTGTCCTGAACAGAGACTTATTGCCCTAGGCTAAGTTGAAAAGTTAAAAAAAAAATCCATCCGTGGCCCTCATCTTCCTCTCTAATCTGTCACAAGTCCTCATGATAATTCCTCTCTCCCATTCCACTGCACTCTGCACACCTCAAACACCTCTCTTAGACTCCCAACCAGGACTAATCTCATAGGTGCCTCAAGTTCCCCACTATTACCCTGCCTCTGAGGTCCATGTGCCTCCTCTCTAATGCTCAGCCCATGCCAAACCTTCCAATTCTGGACTTGTTGGCAAATTCGGGTAGGTGTTAAAGATCAACAATCTTATTAAACCTAATGCCACAAAACCTGACAGTCTCTCCTTATTTCAAACTAATGTTCTTGACCTCCTCAACACTTATTTTTCTCCCCCAAACCACATCTAACCCTCCTGGAAACGGAGGAATTTTAGAAAGGCCTGCTGCTGTGTCAGTGAATTCCTAAGGGATGGGATCTCAGACAGGTGACAACGTGGGGAGAAGAACATGAAGCAATGATTTCATGGTGCTTCAAATCTCAGCATGCAGGTCCTACCCCACTAGGACAAAAGGTTAACTGACCCTTGTAAATAGCCATTACAGCCTGAACTTTGGCGCTTGAACTTTGGAGTCTCTATTTGGCTGTTCAGAAATGTTTTTTCTTTTTTGTTGAGGTGGTTAGATCAATGTTTCCTTATAATTTAAATGCTGCACTTTACATTCTATATCCCTAATATAAGTTTCTTGAAAGCACAAACCGTGTCTCACGCTTGTGACATCTAACACCAGATCCAGCACGTGCCTTATATGTAGGAGCCATTCAAAACTTCCATTCACTATCAATTTAATTTGGCTGATCAAGAGGCACCTGCACCCCTGTGGTAGGTGGCCATGAGAAACTGGATACCATGTGTCTTCCTGCATTTTTCTTTTCTCATCAGAATGCAATCCGGGGATTAGTGTAGTTAGAGGGATAAAATGAGGTCAACAGGTTAGCAAAGGCTACCTTACTTCAATCCTGACCAACTGAAGAGGTAAAAAACATTCTAGCCATTAGTCGTACTAGGGTCTATTTAAACAGCCCAGTGCCATATTCCACTGACCCAGCAGCCATATACTTTGCCCAGAACGTTACTCAAACTTAGAGTGTGCCATATGGCTGGCACTTCTTAGCCCTCCCCACTCAAATCCAAGTCCCAATTCAGTATTAATTTCCATTCTTTTTTTTGTTTTTGGGTTAGGTAAGGAAGCAAGGGGAGGCTAAAGGAGTTCAAATATGAAAATCGTTCCAATGACTCAATCACCCTGTGAAGCAATATTATTTGTTGCAGAGAAACTTGCTCGTGGCCACTTACCACATAGGTGTAGTTGCTGCTTGATCAGCCAAATTAAACTGGCAGCCACAGATCAGTCCATTCAGAGGTTATTATTTGGTTTATTCTCACTATATCTTAAAATTGCACATAATCGTGGGAAACATCAAATATAAAATTGTCTGCAATAGGGTTGGAGGGTATTGGTGACATTCTTTTACTCGATAGGAAAAATCTGGTATAGTCAGACATTAACACAGGTGCCCTTCTTTTTAAACTAAAACATGTTTTTATAGGAAAAAGCAGTAAGTGGTAGGATTTCATGCTATTTCCAATGTTCTTTATCTTCCATATCCTGGGCTATGTCCAACTAACTCACTCATGGGTTAGAGGCTGCTCTGTTTGTAGCCATGATTATCTAGGAACAATTTCTATACTCTTGTGAACTCAACCTATTTCCTAATGCCATATGGCATAACTCCAAAATCTATATTAGCCTTGACCTTTCTTCTACAAGACCCTTATTGCCAAAAATCTCTACAACACATCTGCTACAGTAAGATCCTAATTTCCAACTATCTTTAGAACAATTTTTAAACAGGGTCATGACATAAATTTAGTTTAAATAAAATAAATTCATTAGTAAAATAAAATTAATATAATAGATCAGAGTGAATTGTATACAGTAGGATTAGTACCATTTTGTAAAATTTTTGCTATACACGTGTATATTAGGTTATCATGTAAACTCTGTTTCTTACTATGGTCACTGTCAAAAAAACTTGGAGATCCATCCCTCCCTGTGAAACTCACTTGACATTAGCTCAGTATGTCAGTATATTCAAAATCCATTGGTCATCTTCCCACCACAACCTCCATCTAATTTTTTTCCAAATTTACCCATTTGGCTTACAGTATCATAACTCTTTATGTTACCCATTTTCATAGCTTTGGAGTCACGTTAATGCCTCCTTCTCCTTAACCTCAAGTATCCAATCTGTCCCTAAATAGTTTTGATCCATCCTTTAGTTGTACTTAGTTAAATAGTTTTAATCTATCCTCACATTTATTCTTATCCACCAGGACACTGACACCACTCTGGTTCAGGCTCTCACCAAATCATGCATGAGTTATTAGAATAAATTCTTAAATAATCTTCATACCTTTAGTCCCTATCAACTCTGATTAATCGTAAAAGTTTCCTCCCCTTAAAAATTTCTATTGGCTCCCCATTACATTTAAATAAATGCCAAGCTTCTTACCTTGGTATTCAAAATGTTCTATAATCTGATGCCACTAGTTTATAATGTCCCTGAGAACAGCAGCTCTGTCTCCATCACTGCAATATCCCCATTGGCAAGCACGTGCTGGGCACATAATACTTGTTCAATAATGTTTATTAAATTTACAAGGTTTTATTAAGTTGTAATTACGTTATAAGAGTAAAGGTTTTTCCTAATCATTGTACCCTTCACAAAATTTCAGCTCAGTACTCGATGCTTAGTAGATAATCATTAAACCAATGAATTAAATTAAACGAGTAATAATTCCCAAACTGTATTGTATTATGGAGAAAACAAAGGAAGGTGGTTAAATCTACAACTCTAGCAAATTTAAGATTTATATAAGTAATCACATACATTCCTGGCATGCAGTAGGTGCTCCATAAATATTTGTTTGAATGAATGAATGAACAAATAAACAGTTTCCAGTCTGGTGTTCACCAACTCCTTGATATCCATGAAAGCATAATAAAAATCCATGAGTTTATTGCAAATAATAGCAACAGGAAATTTGCATGAATTCATGATAAGGCTGCAAACACTAACTAAAATCTCAGGTGCATTTACCTCGGGTTAGAACTAGATTAGCTCTGCTGAAACACCGTGTCAGGAGCAAGAGGACAGCAGGGGACTCTGTTTATGTAACAAGCACTTACGAAATGCCTGCAATGGGCCAGTCCCTGTTCTCAGCAGTGCTTTACCAGCATCAGCATATTTGCTCCTCTGAAAATATTATTAGGACAACATTGCTACTATCCCATTTTACAACTGAGGAAACTGAGGCTAAGGTAAAGTAACTGAGATTAAGTAATTTGCCCAGGATCAACAACAGCTAGTCAGCAACAGAGCAAAGGATTATGTATTCAGTCTTGTATCAGAAGGGTGTGTACATATATATATGTAAGAAAACATATTTATATATATATAAATAAAATATATATATATATGTAAAATCAACGATGCCTTTCAAAAAATTAGGTCAGTTATTCTCTGACAGTCCCTCAAAACTATTAGTATATTGGCAAAACTACCTTCATTGTTATTAGCAATGGAAAACTTTGGGGTGGGGGTTAAACTGCAGAAGTAGAATGAGGATGTACACTTTTTGTCTTGTGCTTTACTCTTTATTCTTCCCAAATAGAGCCTCTAAATGTCATAGAGGTCTTCCTTTGTACCCTTCCTGTAACCCACAGCAGCAAGCCAGGTAGTAGAGGTGGCAGTACAAGCTGAAGAAGAAAACAGACACTGGCAACCACGTTGGGGTAAGTCACTAAAGCATCCATGACTGTTTGAAATTTCAGGTAGTCTCACAATAAATCAAAGATGAAATCCACTATTCCATATGACTTTATCCTACTGTTTTAAAAATAGTTGCACAAAGCTTGATTTTATAATATTTTAATATTTGTTTCGATTATTGCTTTGCCACTGTTAGAAGGCATGCAGAAAGAAAACTCTTTTAACACCCTGAAAACAAAGTTCTTCTAACCCACACCAAGTCCTGCTCTTCCTGGGAGGATTAGGCTTGAATTTGTTTTCAGTTTAGTTGTACTGACGATTACCTTTCAAGCTATGTATGTTGGGTGAGACATCTGTGGAATTTATTTGAAGAGAGTTGGTTGCACCGGTACAAAACTGCTGGATTAAGCAGAAGCAGAGTGGACTGGAGTGATAAATACAAACGCAAGCCCTGCGAAGGCTGCAACCAGAAAAAACAAGGTACTCATGGGAATGAGCAGCCTTTCAGTCATAACTTTCTAGAGCTTTTCTGGATAAGATATGCAGTCACTCTACAGAACTACCAATGCACATTTTATTTCTTTCTTACTTACTGAATTCATTCAAATGACTATCTGATATCTGTTATATTTCCCACATATTTTTAGTGTCTGAGTTAGGTACCATATGAGGTATTATCATGCATTGAGTAAGAGCACAGACCTGGGAGTAGATTTCCCAGTTTAAATGCCAGCTCCTCTGCTTAGTAGCCGTGTGGAACTGTGCAAGTCACTTCAATGCTCTGTGTCTTAATTTTCTCTCGTGAGGATAAAGAGTAATATTAATTCATGGGATAGTTGTGAGGATTAAATTAGTGAATGAATATCAAGTATAAACAGTGCCTAGCACATATTGACATGACTAGTATTATCAATATTACCATGAGAGAAAACAGGCTGGGACCAGCACAGGGTCTTACCTCGAAAGTGTTCAAATGAAATTGCATTTGTAGACATACTTGCAACAGCACTTAATTAACAAGGCAAAACAGTATGTGGCTAGCCACAGATTGGCCACAAGAGACTCCAAGGTTGTCCACACAGGAAGGGAAAATGTTCTATGGGTCCAGGTAGTTAGAGATGTGACTTTACTAAGTCTTAGAAAATGGGTACAAATTGGATATTTTGCTGTCCTCATTATTCAAACCTATCCAGTATTAAGAGAATAGAGCAGAATCTTAGGACTAGAAAAGTCCTTAGAGATCACTGATTCTGTGCCGTTTGTTTTACAGATGAGACTATAAAGGCCAGTTAACCATCAGTAAATTTTTTGTTGACTTACTATGTACCGGCCTCTATTCTAGGTGCTGGGGATTCAACACTGAATAGAACATATGTGCTCCTTATCTTCTGCATTAGTAGCTGTAAAACTGCAACACTGAAAAGTAATTCACTCCAAGGTTAGTGGTAGAGTTAAGAATTGGCTCCAACTCCTGTTTTAACGTTCATGTGCAGGATTCTGCCAGGTGCCCAGCACTATGCCATGTACTTAACATGTTTGTATAAAATAAATAAGATAAAATTTTCTAGTGTTTTTGATTTTTTCTCTTTTAGGGATTCCAGATTAATTTTGGCTACTTTTAACTGGATCATTCCAAGACTTTGAAACAGGGAAAATACAGAGGTCCTTTACAAAGAGTGTGTATGTTAGCCTTGCAAATATTTTCTAGAGTTACCTGTGCACATGCTAGTAATTAAGAATAGGATATATGTAAGTAGGTGTGTTTAATATACATCTCTATCATCTCTCTGCTTGCCTATCTATTAATATCTATCTAAAGCATATCGTGTTTTGCTAAACTTTTTGAACTCTTCATTTTCATTTGTTTGCTTGTTTTTTTTTAAGACATCATAATTTTTACCTACACACGTACTTGTATGGTTACTACATGTAATAGCAATAATAACATAATAAGAATAGCCAACGTTTATTGGTTAGTTGCTATGTGCCTGGTACTTTCTGGGCACTGTATATGTATTAAATCACTGAATCCTCAAAACAAATTCACCTCCCCAATTTATAGTGGAGAGAACTGAGACATAAAGAAGTTAACTTGTCTTATGGCCCAAACGAGTAAATGGCAGCGGGAGGATCACACCCAGGCAGTCTGTGTGTTCAGTCACTTCTCCGTGTGAATACAGAAGGAGCAATATCAGGACTTTGTGTTCTTTTTGTACCTCATGGATCTTTGACAGTGGGTTAGAGGGCAAAAGAACTTTTCTAAACTAACTCCAATGTTTCTAGAATGATTTTTTAAATTTGTATGTAATGTGGCACTCACCGCCATTTTTTAGGATTTTTTTCACATTGGAAGAGATAAAGTGATTTTCCCAAGTGTTGTAGAAAATTGACATAATAACCCCTAATTTCACTGTACCACATTGTCCCTTACGAATGTCTCACCACCGATGTGTCAAAAATGGGCTCAGCAGAACACGTGAGACAAAACAATAAACTATTTTAAAGTTTTCCCCCAAATTAAATTCCTGTCATGTTTAAGTAAATGATTGTTTCATTATGTTTTTTATTGGAGCTTTTCAGAGCTGTAAACTGTCACCCACATTACAGAATAATGAGACTCATTTGTTGATTCTCTGCCTAAGAGATCTTCCCAATTGATACACAAATCCCATATTCAGCATTTCTCCTTCTCCCAGAGTTAGTCTAGCCCTTAAAGGTCATTTTTTTGTGTGGACTTCTGTAATTCATTTGCCCAGAGTATACTATTCAACGGACATAGTTCACTCTTTGTTGATTAGGGTTGTAGACTGTTTGCTGTCTGCCTGGGTTTTGCAAATTATCTGTGGTTGAGGATTAAAGTGTCAACATGAGGTCATTGGCCTTCAAAGTGGTGGATGGGCTGATATTACAGTTTAAAGTCTTTAAATAAATTTATTCAATAGCTTCTATTAGTTATTTTCTTTAAACAATGGAAGTCAGATTTCTGATTCAATCTTGATAACCTGTAATTGCTACAAGTTTTCCTGTTTTATTCCAACTGTGTATATTCATAGAATTTAATCATATACCCTAGTAAAGACTTTTAAAGAGATCGTGAGCTCATTTTGAAATATCATTATGCTCTGTTCAAGTATTCATTGTTTTAGTCAATCATTCCATAAATATTTACTGAGTGTCTGAAATGTGCCAGGAGTTGTGCTAAACATGCAAGAAAAGTGCCTTGTTCCCAATGCACTGTTGAATACAGTCAACAGTAAATATCTTCAACATGTAGTTTTAAATGTTTTCATAAAATCCAATGTGTGTGCAGAGATTATGGTGACACTACTAGAATTCCATAGTTTACAAAAATCTTGGAAAATAAGAAAGACTAGTAAAACTCCATCAATCTGAAAAATCCATGGTAACAGCTACTTAATTGTCTTTTAAATCATATCATTTATGAAATTAAAATGAAAACTGACCATTGCATAGTCCATTAGATTTACATCATTCTGCAATTTTTAAATGCCATCAAGTATAGATATAGCATCACTTTAATAACTTTTAGGAGAAAAGAAAGAAGGAAAAAGGACAACATTAAAAAATACATCTCAATTGCAAAATGCTCTGTAATTTTAGAAATATTACAATGATAAAACAAATGTGCATTCTAGATTAGGAAACTATGGTATTTTAAAGATCAAATTTTGAAATCAGTATTTATTTCCATCCAACAGAATTATTTGTGCTATTCAGTTGAGTGCAGAGAATATAAATCTAAATGAGTACATTCCTTGAAAATCAATAGACAACTTTTGCCATGGAAAAGCTAGCAAAACTCGTGTTTTACTGCTTCAAAAAAAAAGTTATTCTCACCTATGAATTGCTGTCAAAATTGATCAGCTGATTTTAATACCTAAGAGATCACACATGCCTTCTCATACATTCTATCAATTCTGAATATACATCCAACACTTAGATCATTGTATTCTGATGGTCTGGTCTTACTTTAAGGATTTTTTAAAATAAATTGTGTATTTATAATCATGTGTCACAGCAAGGTTGCTGCTCCAACAGAGAAATTATAGAGTTAATGAATTCAGGAAATATTTTAACGGATTTAATTCAATTTGATTCAAATTAAAACAAAAGTGATATTCTGGAAGTTTGGAAAAATTACCAATAGTGATACCAGTCAAATTAGAGAATCAGACAAAATAGAAATGATATATCAAACCTGATTCATCAGACCTACTCACAATAACCCTTCCATATTAAATATCCTTTTAAAGATTGAGGTATATGAAAGAATATAGAGTAGGACCTTAAAATTTATCTTCTTGACTCTCTTAACTTCTTAACTCTCTGAATTACTACAGTAAGAAGTTACTGGATGAAGCCATGAAAAATAGAAAACCACAAAGCAATGTTGAAATGTATATAAGACTGGCTAGATCTCCTAGATGATTGACTGGCATATAGTAAATGCACAATAAATATTTGCTCAGTGAATGAGAGAATAAGTGAGTTACTCCATCCATACCCCAATATCCTCACTTAAAATGTATGCCTCAGCACAATTATAAATTTATATATGCAAAGGACCTTCACAGTGCCTTCAAAAGAATCAAGACTGTGCATGGTAAATCTGCAATTACTTTATCTTATCTATCTTTATCTGTCATCACAGATATGTCATTGAACACAGGAGAGTGACATAAAAGAAAACTCATTGTCTGAGGGTCAAAAAGAGACTCAATTGACCCCAATAAAAAACTAACAGGTAATAAAATCTTACAGAAAAAAATACTTTCACAGAAATTCTCCCTGTAAGTAACAGCTCTTCCTTAATATAACCCAGCTGTTGCCACCTATATTTTTATGTATGCTTCCCCCAGTATGGTGCACATGTGATTCACGTGATGGTGAATTCAAATCTGGAAGCTTGAACTTGACTTGAGTTCTCTTATCCCCTTTGTAGCCTTGGGAAAGTCAGAGTTCTTAGATCTCAGTTCAACTTGGTGGGTCTTTGTAACCCAAGGTAGCTCACATAATCTGGGTACTTCATGATCCCAGCTGAATTAGGGTGACCAACGGTACCAAGCTAGATTGGGCTTACCTGCCTAATAGATTATTTAAAGTGACATTAAACAAGTAATTCAACTTTTTTAGATCTCAATTTCCTTACCTATAAAATGGAAGGATTAGGTCAGATAATTTGTAACATCCTTTCCACAATTTTGATTCCTCTGAAACTATTAAAAAGGGTAGATTTTTTCCCTCCACATCTAAAAATGAACCAGTTCCTAAAGAGTCAACGTTGGGTAACATAAGGCAGGGGAAATGAGTCTTTACTCCCCAAAAGAAACATGCAAATAGCACTTACGATGGCCCCGGCCCTGTTCTAAGCAATGCACACATATGCATGCATTGAATCCTCACAACCAAGGTAGGTACTACTATTATGCCCATTTAACAGATGAGAAGCCTGAAGCATCAGGTTAGGTAGTTTAGTTTGTTCAAGGGTGCACAGCTACTAAGTAGTGGATGCAAACCCAGGCTCTCAGATGCAAACCCAGGCTCTTAGAATCAGTGCTCTCAACCACTCCACTCTACTGCACACATAAGATTCACAGAGCCTGCATACTTTATCCATGTGGCAAACAGTAATTATTTCAGACTCAGAGAACTCTTCCAGCTTCCCTACACATTAACCAAGAACATAAGACAGGACTGAACAAACGTGTGTTGTGAGAGCTCCATAAGGAAATGTGACTCAAGACTCCTGATGTGGCACATAGAATTGACACTTTTGTTAAAAGTAGCTTATCTTTGGAAAAAAATAATATTATAACCCTGAAATTCCATTTAACACTATAATGATATTTGCTATTACATATTAAAAATGGAGGTGCCATGAAGAATTCAGATATTTTATCCATCCATCTTATTACAGTCTTAATTTCATCTGAATTTCCATCCTGCCTTTTGAAGGGCATCAACAGATCCAGCACCTCACCCTTAGTTACAAAACACCTCTCACTCTAGACTGTAGGCTCCTTAAGGGTTAGGCCTTTATCTGTCTTGATTCTCACTCTATCCCCAGTGGGTAGGATACTGGACATTCAATAAGTACTCATTAAATGAGTGACTAGATATCCAACAAGTATTTGCTCAATTAATAAAATAAAAAGTATAAAAACATTTTTTAGACAGGTAGTCAATTTTCTTCTATTTCCTCTTCTTATAACAAAATCAATACATTTAATGCAAAGCAATTATGCCCCCTGTAATTTATTGGTCATTTTACTGCCCTCAGAATCAAATTATTTCATGCCTATATATGGCAAATCAGTACCTGAATTTTCTGAGACAATTTTTTTTATTTTTAGTCTATTAAATTTTTATTTAATTTTATTCTATTCAATATTATATTTAGCTAAAAGCATAACTGCATATGATTTAATTTTATACATTGTAAGGCTTGTCATTTAAACTCACAGATAAAAAGAAATCATTTTTTAAACCACAAGTATTTATTTTTAGTTCAAAATATATCTACATAATTTAAATAGGCACTAGACTTTATTCCAGGACCTTACAAAGATTGTAATAATGCTATATATTAGTGCAGCAAAATTACTTATATAATGTTAAATACAATTCTTCTAACAGCATGGGAAGGCAATGTGGAAAGTTAAGAGAGAAGAACAAACGTGTTCAAGGTTAAAATGCTAGTAAGTTATAGAGTCAGGACAAAAACCACGTTCTTCTAAGCTAAGCTCTAGTAGCCTTCCATCATCCTAGTCTTCATTTCAGATACTTAAAATAGATAAGGTATGGAAGAGTATGAAGATTTACGAACTCCTACCCAAATATCCAAGAAATGCATATGTTAAATATAGATGTCAAATAAAATATTTTCAGAGCAACATCTGCCTTCTTCCCAGAAAAAACAAACAAACATATTTTATTTTTATGGCAGGAGAAAGGATGATAAAATCAGGACATGAAAATAGCAATTGTGGCTTGGTTATGCATTATAAAGTAGAAATGCAAATCAGTCATTTAAAAATCTTAAAACTGAGAACAGATCACATTAAAACTGGAAAAGGGAAAACCTGAATGGGCATTAGGAGGGGCTTACAGGAGATCTCTTCAATTAAAAGTAAAATATCTGGTTTATAAAATAAAATTAAAATCTATCTCTGTTTCAGCCATTAAGAAACTAAACAAGAAAAAGCCTAAACTTGAGTTTAGCAATCAAGTCACAAACCCAATCCTTCTGTTTGCACGGAGAGTGGTAAGGCCCCTAGTAACTGCATTAGGCCACCCAATTCACTCATCATTCAACATGGCATTGAATAAGTTGAATTAAAGGTAAACACTCAAAAGAACAATTTAAAATGATGGTGCTTGGGGTAAAGGCAACATAAAATAGAGTCAACCAGCTTGAACCAAGTAACCTATAGTGGAATTATGTGATTATCTGAATCTCAAGGTAAATATTAATGATTAAAATGTGATGGTGGGTCTCAGATTAATAAACGTGTACTTCTGCTGAAAGAGAGTCAAGGTTATCACTGCTTCTGTAAACAAATTCTAAAGCCCACGCATAGTAACCTTTGAAATTTTAACAGAACATCAGCAGACTTGCACTGATTGCTTCAGTTTACATGCCACTGGTCATAGAACTTTGAACCGGCCATTTTTGTTTGGTAAACTTGTAGATATTGTATCTCTTTAAGTTAAACAAACCCTTGGACATACACACATGCTTAATGAGCGTTGAACCCTAAAATTGCAAGTTTTACCAGTAAAGAATTGGATGGAATAGTACAGACCAAACCTAAGAGTCCCCAGGCTGAAAAAATAGTCTTATTTCCTATCTTTTCTCTCACCTACATTTTACACACAAAGACATCTCTACCTTTCTGTTTTATTCTTCAAGAGAATGATCCTATATGATGTTGAGTTACACCTCTTTGAAATTAATGTTAAAATATCTCATATCATAAATGCCATAAAATACCATTTTCTTTACAATATCCTTTACTGAAATGCAGAGGTGTTTCTAAACAAATGTCTGGTAGTGTCATTCTGTTTTTCTATTGAAGTTCATTAAAATATCACAGGCATATTTTTATAGGGGAAAATATAACCTCTTGACAAATTAAAGCCACTTAATTCTATAGCAAAGAAAGTTTAAATCATTTAATCAAATAAAATTAATTTCCCATTAACTGATAATACCATTCAGAATATTAATATTATTGGACAATGATCACTACTATTTATCTTGGAATAAAAGTAGTAAAGAGAAAATAAACAGCATGTTAAACTCTAACAATATTCAATTATTTTTCCCTTTATTGGCAGTTTAAACACTTTGCTTTTGCTTTTTGTTTAAGTTGTCCTCTTGATTCAGACTAGGCTAAGAGTAGGTAAAGGTTAGAAATGAATATATGTATTAACAAGGCAAAAATGGCCCTATTCCAAGCTCTAAAATAACACTGTAGCCAGCCATAGTGATAATTCAAGTGAACTACTCTTACCACCTTTTCATTTCCTAAACTTCTAACTCAATCATGAGCAAAGGCATCATATAAAGTGTGAGGTTCAACCTATGCATCCCTTTGATACAGACGAAGTTGTCTGACCAACCCATAATGTGACAGGAGCAGAAACTAGATGTGAGGACATTTCCTCTACACCTCAGTGTAACAGAAGTATTATTAAAACACATTATTCCAAAGCAGAGACACACATGTTTTTTACCCTGCAGTAAAGAATGTTTAAAAGCATTTTCATTTGCATGCCACTCGGTAGAGCATGCCTTATCCAGCTCACCACGGGAAACTCATTCTCAATCTTCCAACCAGCTTAATTCACACAACTGTGTCACACCTGCCTTGGTCAACAGTTGAGTTTCTAGCCCCTCTGTTAAACTGAATATTCCATCGGAACAAAGAGAGCTTTAAGGAGATCTTCTTTTATCATGACAACTAAGGAGAAGTTGAGTGTTTTTTTAATTCTAGGAATATTTACAATTTTATAGTTCCTTCAATATTAAAAAGAAATAAAATAGTCATAGCCATTCAGGGGAGTGTCAGGAAGACCTCGACAAGCTTCACTACTGCTCTGGAAAAGGAGTCCTGGGAGTACAGGATGCCACTAAACGTAGGCCCCCCTAAGGGTAACAAAATACTTAAGATGGGACATCCTGAGGCCCACCCCCACCTCCTACAAACAACATGAATCAACATATACAGCTCGGTTCTTAATAAAAATTTTCAGCTCATCTTGTAGTGAGATCCTACCCAAATGAAAAGTGTCATATCCATGAATCTGGCACACACAATTACCTGATGCTGACATCTATTCGACAAGTCCTCATTTCTTTTTCAATTCATCCATATGATTACTATCCCTATCACTACTCTGAAACTGCATTTCAGGTCACTGTATTCAATCCCAGTAGGAAAGTATTTGCTACATGCTTCATACGTATGAAAGAACACGGTCAATGGCATTGATTAACCTCTTTTATGTTGACCTCAATGAAATTACATTATTATAGTTCCCTATCTTCTTCTTGAACCAACTGTTCACTTTCTCATTTGCTGGCAACTCTTGTTTTTATCTTCAAACCAAGGCCTTCTTCGCCTCCTGTTGAGTCAGTCAAGAAGTCAGTTAGTTGGTTGAATTGGTGTTGATTTGGTTGATACAGTAGTACTAAAATGAGGAATGTTTCCAAAAGGTTAGGTTTATTGAGGTTGATGTCAGTTTGCCTTTGGTGATTATGACCAGTCAATAGAACACATCAATAGGCTAAATAAAATAAACCAAAATAAACCATACCATTTCAAAAAAAAACTAAAGTCACTTAGTTCTTTCTTGTTCCAGTCTATTTGCTTTCCTCTCTCTCTTTCTCATTTCTGTTTTATTGTGGTAATGTATTAATGAGTATCATAATTCAAACCACAAGCAATTCTGTACATTAATCCTATAAATATCTTTCTAAAACATCATATGCCATTATTCCTCTCCTTCCACTCAAAAACTTATAGTGGATCTCTATTGCCTGTAAAATAAAATCCAAACTCTAATAATGTGCTGAGCATCGTTCTCAATACAAAAAGAGAAGCAGCCTTAGAAATGAGAGCCTTCAGAATCTGAATCATTTGACCAACTTGGATAACAGGCTCTTTTAAGACAGTAAAAAGCCAACAGATGGGTGAAACACACGGTGCCAAAAGGAGAAGATTGTGCAGAGTTGTTGTTTAATAAATGCTTACCAACAATCTGGAGAACTAGGTTTCAGTTAAGGCAGGAGGTATATAGAAGAGATAAGAAATAGGCTTGTGATAAAAAAGGTTGGGGATCCAACCACGCTAATGGAAAAAGAGGATAGACCCGATGATATGGTGAACTTAGAGATGGCACGACCTAGATGAGGACACAAGTAATATCCACAAAGATTGGTGAAGATGGTAGCAGTGATCCACAAGTGGTCCTCCCTTCCTAGAGGCAGGGAGAAGAGAACCTGGGAGTGAGAGAATACAATTATTTCTGAAACAAATGTTAGGGAACAAAGCCAATTTACTGAAGGCAGGAAGGCAGAGGCAGATAAAAAGACATAGACATGAAAATATACACATACTTAACAAGCATAATTTTTTAAATATTTTTTTCTTTTTGGCTTCCTTGTATATGGATCTTCCCCCTATCCAATGCCTTGGAGAGGATTAAAATTGTTATAGCAGGAACACAAAGAGAAAGAAATGTTAACATTCATCTACCATAGCATTTTCAAGTGACAATAATCTTCAGAGATTGTTGCTAGGAGAGAAAGTTTTTACTCTTTAATCTTACTCATCTGCCTACCAAAAGCAGAACTTGAATGGTCTCGACCTACAGTGTATTTTTTTCTTTTACAGAACTTAGATAGGGAGACCTCTGAATTGAATAAGAGCTATTCCATTCTACCTAGGAATAAAATGGAGAGCCCTTCCAGAGGAAAAATAGGAGAAGCAAAAGAGAAATTCAAAAGGAATGTGAATAGGATGAATGTATCACTAATGTGTGATAATATTAATAGATCACTCTGAGATCTATTATCCCCAAAAAGGGAAGTAAGAAATAAGAAGATGGAAAATCAGATAGGTTGAGGAGAAAGCCAAAAGTTTTGTACTGCTTCCCATTTGGAACTCTTAGAAAGACTCCCTCACAAAGTACTCACCAGCACCAATATGGGGAGGCCCTTGCACAGTATTATAAAACATAATTACATAGTGACATGAGAGTTCTTATATGATCTATAGCATATGTCTTAAAAATTTAGAATCACATTTTGCATGAATGAGTGAGAGGTATGTGCACTAAGCTCACATGCCAGCTCCTGGGTCTCAAGTTAAGGTAGGACAACCCTATTTGGTAAATTCATCCACTATTGTATGTGAGTATAGCCCAATGCAGTTTTCGCAGAACTTTATCTTAGATATAGAGGACTGGATTTTGGCATTTTCGACCACACAGGGTTTGAGATATCCACACAAGACAGTACCCTGTAGATTCCTATGGAATAAGAAAATCAAATTCTAGAAGACTGGGGAACAAAAGACTAAAAAGTACTCTAAAGGAGTAAAGCTTAGAATCTTATATATTATACTTGGCAGATTTGAAAAGCTAACTGCTAATCATTTCTTTAGGTTAGCTCTAAATTATAAAAGAAATGAACTCCTCAATAGTGATCATCATTTTGATCATCATACTGTCCTCCTTGGACTGCTCTGTGATGAGAACATGGTGTTCTGGGCAGGTCTCCGGCAGAGCAGCCCAAACCATTAGGAGGTAACAGTCCCTTTGGCAATAGTTTAATCAGTAAGTCCAATGTCACACGGAAAAATCATCTAGAACATTCACCACGTGTCTTATCCCAGAGAACTCACCCACACATGTTTGTCTACTCTGTGCTCTACTACAAAACTTTACCAATCCTACCAAGAGCTGTTGACTCTGGCTATGAACTACTAATCCCAGGGAGTAGAGGTCACATATCACCAAGTTAAAGAGCTCACCACCACCAAGCCCAAACAACACCAGGACAGGCAGCCCTTCTTGCTGTTTTTTTCCCCAGTTGTTTCCAATATTTTCACACCACTCTCAACAAAGATGCCACTTTTCCTTTATTTCAAACAGTCCTCTGGCATTGACTTCCAAACAAACTACACAAGTTACTGATTTTCTTTTTTTCTTACATGAGTCTCCTTTTCTCTCTTGCAAAAATTCCTCTCTCTGACCCTTTATTTACTAATAAGTTTGATATTCAATGGGATTTTAAAATATCTAGCCATTCAGGAACAGAGTATAAGTGAGAAATAACCAGTATCATTTACTATTCTGAAGCTACCTGGATGACTGTGATCTAAAGTAGATTGTGTGTGATCCTTCTATCATTCTAAGGGAGTAGGGCTCAGTCTTTCATGTGCCTAAAATCATCAATGGGGTAATGGGACATCTCTCAGTAAATTGTATTTTTTTTTTTTTTTTTTGAGACAGAGTCTCATTCTGTTGCCCGGGCTAGAGTGCCGTGGCGTCAGCTTACAGCAACCTCAAACTCCTGGGCTCAAGCAATCCTTCTGTCTCAGCCTCCCATGTAGCTGGGACTACAGGCATGTGCCACCATGCCCAGCTAATTTTTCTATATATTTTTAGTTGTCTAGCTAATTTCTTTCTATTTTTTTAGTAGAGACAGGGTCTCTCTCTTGCTCAGGCTGGTCTCGAACTTCCTGAGCTCAAACGATCCACCCGTCTTGGCCTCCCAGAGTGCTAGGATTACAGGCGTGAGTCACCACGCCCAGCCCAAGTCACCATCACCCCCTAAGGTGGCTAAACTCTTCACCATTTTGAGAGTGTGTGCCTTGAAAGTGTCCTGGGCCACTTCAGACAGAAGACTATTTGGTAGGGAGCTGGACAGAGCTTCAAGGTACAGAGGATGTTGCTTCAAACCGAACAAATGGCAGAAAGCAGACAGAGCTGTGGTGACTGGCCCTGATACCACAATAGTGTGAGAGCAATAGGAAAAATGTGGCACTCATTCAGGTCCCTCAAAGCTTGCTGGTACTGCATTATGTGATGGACATCATTGCTTTAGCTGCTTGTGGACAAAGGCAGGTGTAGTGTGTGTTGTTCCTACTCCTCTGTCCTCCAGTCTTGAATATTTCATCTCTTGGAGGTGGAGAAATTTGCTCTTCAATTATGGATCCAAATCATATTTCCACGCCACCCTCTCATAACTACCTATCCCAATAATAGCATACTAGCAAAAAGGAAAATATCCTTGAATTATAAGTGAAAAAAGTTTGTGAGCCCTAGCTGAGGGATTTGGGGAAAAGGAAGACACAAATTAATACTAAGAAATGCATGTGCCATACTGTAGTAAATGTCAATCAAGCTTTAGGTGTATCTCTGCCTAGTACATGCTTTTCTCCAATTATAATAATCACATGTGCAAAGACAAGTGAACTTTCAACAAGTAGCATCATAATTTTATCACTTACTGTAAATCTGGGTTGTTTCTTACACGACTCATATTTAGAATAAATAATGTAAATGGCTGTTAGATATTGTTGGTGATGTAGTATGAAATAAAATTATCCTATTACTTCTATTAACCACATTATTCTGAGATTGCAAATCAGAGTGTTTTCCCTTTTGTTTTTGTTTTTAACTATTGCCATTTTTAATTGAATTTGCCACTCTAACTATTACTCTTTATACCTTGAAACCAAAGCCCTTCCAGACATAAATCAAGGAGGAGGCTGAAAAAACACTGCAACTGTCATTCATGAACTCCTATTACTCAAGCTTATGATTAATCAATTATTGGTGTCATTGATTGACTTCACATTATTAAATATTTTAATATGATTCTATAAAACAAATGTATACTAGTAGTAAAACTGCTTTTATATGTGTGCATATTGGGGTTCCATTATATAAAAACATTATATTCATGTATTGATGTTAGAAATATTTTTAGAACAATAGCCTAGATCAACAACCACAAGAAAGGCCAGGTTCAAAATAAATTCAGTGTATCCATCACAAGAATAGTGCACATTGTACCAAACAGGTAGATTTTTATCCCTCACCACCCATGCTTACTACCCTCCCCTGTTCTTAGTTTTCAATGTCCATTGCACCACTTTATGACACATGGTTTAGCTCCTACTTGTGAGAACTTGTGGTATTTGTTTTTCCATTCCTAAGATACTTCACTTAGGATAATGGTCTCCAGTTTCATCCAAGTTGCTGCAAAAGACCTTATTTCATTCCTTTCTATGGCTGAGTAGTACTTGATGATACATATATCACATTTTCTTTATTCACTTATCATTTGATAGGCACTTAGGTTGATTCCATATCCTTGCAATTGTGAATGGTGCTGCAATAAACATTCAGGTGCAGGTATCTTTTTTATAAAAAACTTCTTTTCTTATGGGTAGATACCCAGTAGTGGGATCGCTGGATCAAATGGCAAGTCTACATTTAGTTCTTTGAGGAATCTCTATACTGTTTTCGAACTAGAGGTTGTACTAGTTTACATTCCAACCAATGGTGTATAAATGTTCCCTTTTCACTGCATCCATGCCGACATCTATTGTTTTTTGACTTTTTAATAGTAGCCATTCCAACAGGGGTAAGGTGGTATCTAATTTTGGTTTTAATTTGAATTTCCCTGATAATTAGTGATGTTGAGAATTTATTCATATGTTTTTTTGGCCATTTGTATATCTTCTTTTGAAAAAACCTATTAATTTCCTTTGCCCACTTTTTAATGGTTCTTTGATTTTTTTCTTGCTGATTTGTTTGAGTTCTTTGTAGATTCTGGATATTAGACCTTTCTCAGATGTATAGTTCAGGAATATTTTCTCCCATTTTGTATGTTGTCTATTTACTCTGTTCATTATTTCCTTTGCTGTGAAGAAATTTTTAGTTTAATTAAGTCCCATTTATTTATTTTTGTCATTGCTATACTTGCTTTACAAGTCTTAGTCATAAATTCTTTGCCTAGGCCAATGTCCATAAGAGTTTTTCCTAGGTTTTCTTCTAGAATCTTTATGGTTTCAGATCTTACATTTAAGTCTTTAATCCATCTTGAGTTAATTGTTGTATATGGCAAAAGAGATAGGGATCCAGTTTCATTCTTCTGCATTTGTCTGTCCAATTTTCCCAGCACCGTTTATTGAATAGGGTGTCCTTTCCCCAGTGTATGTTTTTGTCTGCTGTGTCAAAATCAGTTGGTTACAGCTATATGGCTTTACTCCTGGGTTCTCTATTCTGTTCTATTGGTCTGTGTCCATCTTTATACACTACCATGCTGTTTTGGTTGCTATAGCCTTGTAGTATAATTTGAAGTCAGGCAATTTGATGCCTCCAGATTTGTTCTTTTTCTTAGGATGGCTTTGGCTATTCAGGCTCTTTTTTTCTTTTCTTTTCTTTTCTTTCTTTCTTTTTTTTTTTTTTTTTGCCTCCATATGAAATTTAGGATTGTTTTTTCTAAATCTGTGAAAAATTATGTTGGTATTTTGATGGGAATTACACTGAATCTGTAAATCACTTTGGGAAGGATGAACATTTTAACAATGTTGAATCTTCCAATCCATGAGCATGGGATGTTTTTCCATTTGTTTGTGTCAACTATGATTTCTTTCATCAGTGTTTCATAGTTCTCCTTGTAGACATCTTTCACTTCTTTGGTTATGTATATTCCTAAGTATTTTATTTTCTTTGTAGTGATTGTAAATGTTATTGAATTCTTGATTTGACTCTCAGCTTAACTGTTATTAGTGCATAGAAATGCTACCAATTTATGTACACTAATTTTGTAACCTGAGACTTTACTGAATTTGTTTATCAATTCTAGGAAGCTTTTGGAGGAGTCTTTAGGATTTTCTAGATATAAGATCACATGATTGGCAACCAGGGATAGTTTGACCTCCTCTTTCCCAATTTGGAAGCTGGAAGCCCTTCCTTTCTTTCTCCTGCCTGATTGCTTTGGATATAATTTCCAGTATTATGCTTAATAGAAGTGGTGACAGTGGGTGTCCTTGTCTTCTTCCAGTTCTTAGGGGAAATGCTTTCAAATTTCAGCTTTCTCCAGTCTGTAAAATATATTAGGTTATTTCTATCTACTTTCCAAAAAGTAGATCTGAAAGTTTTGTTGAATATTTCTTATGTGTTGTTAATTACTTTCAGGTTCTCTTTGTCCTTACGTGTTCATATTATGACAGAGCATAGAGATAAATGTATATGCTCAGTGTGCTACACTTTAGTCTCCAGAACAATCATTTTAAAACTTAAATCATAGTACATCAGCACTCTGCTCAACCATCCAATGGCTTCCCATGACACTGAGACTAAAAATCCTACATCCCTGTCATAGTCCACAAGGATCAGCCCCAGCCTAAACCTCCGAAGACATCTCCTACCATCCTGCCTTCACATGCCCCATTCTGGCCACACAGTCTCCTTATTCGTGCCTCAAGCCCTTCAGATTTGCTGCTTTCTCTCTCTTCTTTCAGATATCCATGATGCTTTCTCCCTCACAACATTCAGGCTTCTATTCAAAAGCTTCCTGAGAAATAAACCTTCTTGGACCACTATCTCAGTTTGGTTTCCGCTGAAGTCTACTCTGAGAACAGAATTGGGTACAAAGAATTTATCTGGGAAGTAATCCCTGAAAGAAGAGTTAGGAAAATGACACAAGGAAGAAGAGAAAGTCAATGAGGAGTGTGTTGATAGATGGGTCATTACCATGGGCACCTGAGACTCAGTTCCATGGAGATCCCCCAAGATACTGTGCAGAACACACTTATGAATTGTCATCAATTCTGCCTTGCATTGGTAGAAGATTGTTTCTGAGGACATTAATTCCCAGCCTGCCCCCATATGCTGTCAGAGCAGATATTTTTTGTTTGTTTGTTTTTGTTTTTATTCTTATTTCAGCATATTGTGGGGGTACAAAAGTTTAGGTTACATATATTGCCCT